>JASXTE010000017.1:5965000-6565000 GCA_030280995.1 Hemileia vastatrix | reverse complement strand
ATGAGAAATTTGTTATTGAGTTTGGAAAACATTAAAAAGTGTTGGGCATTATAATTGAGCCATTTATTCAAGTAAACAAAAAAGGATGACTTTCTAAATTTTTCTTATATATATATATATATATAATAAAAATTAATTGTATAGTAGCATTTAACCATGCTTTTATATTAATGTCATATAAAAAAATGGGTTGAACTAAAAATTTCAGTACAGATAATAAAAATAAGATAAGTTAATATTCTTGTTTATATTTTCATATTTTTGAAAAGGCTTCCATAAGGGAGAAAATTATTTGGTTTTAGAGTACAAGAATTTCTAGATAAAAATCTTCACAATATAATTTGACCCTCTCAAAAAGAAAATTCTAAAAATTTTGCTATCACATTTTATATATTTGTTAATTAATAGAAAATGGAGTAGTGTCTTTGACAATGAAGCTTTAGAAAATAAAATAATTTATTTAACAATATAATATAATTTCTGAGACAATAAATCATGTATTCAAAAGAAATTATATATCTTACAATCAAGATGGCAGTATTAATTAAGCAACTCTAACAACTTTGGAAAGAAAAAAAGAAAAAAATAATTAGTAAAATGCATAATTTATTTTTAGAATTTAAGAAAACTTTATATCTCTACCAGTAAACTTGCCTTAAAGCAGGTTTATATTTAACATGGGGAAATTCATACATAGTACCCTTGCATCATGAGAGCAGAATAATAATTATGTAGTTTTATTTTATTAATTTATAATAGTATTTTTATTTTTGGCCTTTTCATTAGTATAGCTATATATTTTTTGTAGATGGGCCTCTTGGTCTAGAAGATAAATCTGGAGGTTTTAGGAGGGTTTAAGTTGATTTATTGGGCTCAAAAAAACTATGTACGTATTTTCTTTAATCTTTTATTATTTTACTCAAATAATAAGAGGTGATTACAAATATTAGTATTAATTATATCTTAGAATTACGTGGATGTAAGTACTAATGTTATAAAATATAGTAATAAGAGATTAAATTTATATATTGTAAGTTTGGTAAATAAGTAAGGAATGGTTTGAAAAGTACAAAAAGAGAGGGCCTTTTATAGGCAAAAATGTGAGAAATAAAGACACGGAGCTAACACCACCTAATACAAGGGTGTGAGAGAAAAAACTAAATAAAGAGAGTATGTGACATAATAAAAGATATAATAAATGGTGAGTAAATAAAGGTATCACTTTTATTTGAAATAAAACTTGAGTTCCCTTGGACCGTCACATTTAGTACAAAACATTTGATTTAAAATGTTGAAAAATTCTGAATTTCTTAAAAAAGGAATTCAAAAAATCTTTTTTCATATATTTTTTTATAATTTAATACTTATTTATATTCCCTCTCATCTTTATTATTGAGCTTGCTGTTAGGGAGTAAAAATGTATGGGACATTTATTTTTATTAAATATTAAAATTATTTAATGTACTTAGCTAGTTACTTGTAAGTAATACATAAGCAAGCAATAAATAATTAATTATTAATAAGGATTTAACAGTCGTGGCTTCATCTCAGTAAGATAATTAATTATTTTACTGGATAATTCTAGTAGACTGGCTGACACTCCCTCACTCTAAAAAAAACAATAAAAAAATGCTATGATTTTTTCTTTTTATACTTCTTTAGTAGAGTAGGAAGATTAGATATCTACTTTCCAGGTATCCAAGAATCATATTCAGATGATTTATTTTTGAATCTCAATAAATAATCTGCACCTTTTTCAGCAGTGACTATTCTGTCATTCAGAATCTTATCAATTTCTGCTGTCTCAGTGATTTCATTAAGGGTTTTCTTTGGTCTTCCCCTTCTTTTTGGAAATAAATCACTATTGGATGTGTAAGGTTTCAAAAGAGATATTGGAAAATGAGGATGTTTTCTGTCATATGGAGAATACAAAATAACTTCAACTGCATTATCACCAACCATTCTTCTGACAAAAAATGGACCAACAAATGGGTCTTTAAATTTGTTATTACCTTGTAAATTGAAGTGGACTGTAGAAATCAACACTTCATCACCCTTTTTAAAAGTTTATTCTTTATAGGATTTGTCCCATCTCTTCTTCTCATATTCAAAGGATTTTCAATACATTTTTGAGCATGACTTCTGCAAAGTTGTTGCATTTGAAGAAATGATTTTACACCAGGATGTTAATCTAATTTAGGTATTTTATTATTGAGAATTTGGGCAGGAGTATTTGGAAAATATCCAAGCCAGAGCTCAAAAGGCTTTCTTTGAGTAACAGAATGAACAGTGCTATTATAAGCAAATTCCAACCCAGGAAGTAAGGTAACTCAATCATGAGTGAATCTGTCTTTGTCTTTATACTCAAGGCCAAAGGCACAATACCTTCTTATCATGTCCTCTAGAGTCTTAATCATTCTTTCAGCTAATACATCAGTCTGAGGGTGATGGGCAGTAGAAACTTTCAGATAGCAGCCACAAACATCCATCAGAGAAATCCTAAATTCAGAAGTAAATTTAGGGTCTCTGTCAGAGATTATGGCTTTTGGAAAACCAGAAGTATTAAAAATATGAGAGCACCTTAAAAAAGCTAATTCTTTAGTGGAAACATCCTTGTGAGTAGGGATAAATTTACACATTTTAGTGAATCTGTCCACAATAACCCAACAAGAGTTATAACTGTCTTTTCCAGAAATAGGTAATCTTGTTACATAATCCATGTTTATTATCTGCCATGGTGCATCAGGAGGTTCAATATGTTTCAATAATCCAGATCTCTTAACAGTCAATCCTTTTGATTTTTGGTAAGAATCACAAGATTCAACATATAATTTTGTGTCTTCAGACATATTAGCCCACCAAGCAGTGTTATTAATTCTGATAATATTTTTTTCAAGTTCAAAAAGTCCAGCCAATATGTCATCATGACAAATTTTCAAGATGATTTCTTTCATAGAAGAAGGAATAACAATGACATTACTCAAATATCTTCTATAATATAGATATCCTTCATCAATTGAGCCTTCTGGTACTTTGTTGGAAGGGTTTTAATTAATTCTTGTATTGGAGCATTCTTTGAATCATTTAATATGGTGCATAACTTTTTTAAGTCAGTGTCCTTATCATATGATTCCAGAATAAGCTGTAATAGCTCCTCCTCCATATCAACCACATATATCCCATTAATATTAATAATTTCATCCTAAGGATCATAAGCAGGATGAGAGTCATCATTTGGTAAAGGTAACCTTGATAACATATCCACATTTGAGTGAACAATACCAGCCCTATGAATAATTTTCATTCTCCCTCTGTAATCCTGAGCAGCTAACTGCCATCTGAACATATGTCTGTTAGATGATTTCAAGTTTAAAAGGGATTTAACTGCACTGCAGTCTGTGACAAGTTCATATTTCTGGTCATCTAGGTAATAATGTAGCTTTTCTAGAGCCCACACTAAAGCTAAACATTCAAGCTGAGTGGCACCATATTCCAATTCACTATTTCTCAAGGTTCTTGAAATATAACAAATTACTACTTCTGATACTTTATCATTCATCACTTGTTTTTGATGGAGGGCAGAACCAAGACCAATAAAACTGGCATAAGTGTACAAAACAAATGGTTGATTAAAGTCAGGTAAAGCAAGAATTGGTGCTGACATCAAACAGTGTTTCATAGTGACAAAATCTCTCTGTCTTTCACTATTCCTGACAAAAGAAACATTCTTTCTAGTCAGTTGGGTAAGTGGCAATGCTATAACTTGCTAATTTTTAATATACTGTCAATAGTATCCACACATTCCCAAAAACTCTGGAGCTCTCTAACTGTGGTAGGAGACTTCACCTTTTGTATGGCTGCCACTTTGTTTTGTTAAACACATATCTGTAACCCTGAAACAACATGACCAAGCACTTTTAAGGGATGAAAACCAAATTTACATTTCTTCAAAGCAAGTGTCATATTTATTTCATCCATTTTGTGGAACACTTTACACAGGTAGTTAAGATGGTCCTAAAATGTTTTTTAGAATATAATGATATCATCAATATAAACCATCAGCCATCCTTCAATTATCTCCTGATGGAATGTGTTATCCATAACTTTTTGAAAAACTGAAGGGGAATTTTTAGGGCCAAATGGCATCCTAACATACTTATAAATACTCATATAAGTAGAAATCATCAGAAAATTCTGAGAATTCTTTTCAACAGTTACCTGGTGATATCCCTTATTACCATCCAAACAGCTTATATATTTTCTCAACTACCTTTTCAATAAAATTTGTTTTTAAAAGGGTAGAGATATTATCCTCAATATCTTTTTCTTTGTGGGAGAAGCAGGATAAGGCTTCTTCTTTAAATTAGGTGGTATGTCAGTTAATGGACAAGATAGCGAAAGTTTCATCTCTTCTTTAAATAATCCTAGTTCATGTGACCCATGAGCAAAGGCCAAAAGAAAAGATTTAACAATTTGATGATGGAATCTTTATCCTCACCAGAAAGTTTTTCTCCAAAATAAGAATTGTCAATTTCAGACATAAGGGAAAGCATTTCTTTTTTAGATCTTCCTTTATATTGAACCATGGAATTACATGTGTTAAATTCTGGTTTTAATAATTTTTTGGGGGAGAAAATCTTAAATTTTCTCTTCCCATTCATCCCCATTGTGAAAAATTGGTTCAAAGGATCCAATTTTATGCCATACTTGGTTAAAATATCATTTCCTATAATAAACAAACTGCTTAAGTTATCATTTTTCATGACAAAAAAAAACACACATAGCTCTTACAAAACCATGGTTATATTTAAAAAACACTGTGGCTTTGTATTTATCAATGGGGGACAAAACAGAGCCATAACCTCTCCAATTTTCAGAAGTGATAGGCATCAGTTTTGATTCATAGTCTTGATCCACTGAAGAAAGTGCTTTTTAAGATACTACACTTCCTCCAGCTCCAGAATCCAGAACAACTTCAATGCTGGTTCCATTGATTAAGACTGATGCTTTGAGAGGGTCAATAACAATTGAGCTATCCTCAATGTTCCTTATGATCTCAGCATCCTCAACTGTAGATAAATCATTATTATCAATATCAATATTATTTAAATAATGAATATCTTCTTCCAGCATCAAACTTTCTTGTTGAGATTCATATGAAATATTTCTGGCACAATCACTTGAAGTATCATCCAGTGCTATTGTGTCATCAGAATGCTCCTCAGTTTTTTCAACAAGATTTATCTTCTTGTCACAAACATGGCCTTTCTGCCAAGGCTTGTTGCACTTGAAGCAAGTTTTTGTTTCATACTTTTTAGGTGCAACAGGGGCAGAAGTTTTACCAACCTTTTCCAGAGGTTTCTGTTGGTAAGTGGAGGATTTCTTCAAAGGGGTTCTAGGAATTAATCTTCTGGAATATGGAACCACAGTTCTACCTACAAGGAGAAAAATACCACAATAGAAATTTCAAATTTTTAAACTATGTTCTAGAAGTAATGTTCTCATATACAATATTTATCTGTATATTTCATTTTAATTTAATTTTTTTGATTTATTTTGTGTTTTCTGTATATTTCAATGTAAATAAAATTATTTTATTTAAATATTCAGTATTTTTATACTCTAGTCTACTTTTCAGCTTTCATGAGGACTCTTTCAAGGAGTAAGAAAATGAGGGAACTCTTATAATTATATACTTATTTAATTTTACTTATTAACTAGTTAAAAAATTATAAGTAATTTCTAAAGCAAATATAATTAATAAAGTGAGAGGCAAAGGCATAAATCTACTGTAGTAGATAATTATAACTATTTACTGGGTAGGTCTAGTAGCCTGGCAGATAGATTCTAAATTTTGGGCAACATAATTGTCTTTTAATTAGTACTTTCCAATCAACCCAGGAGTAATTAATCTCCTCATTCAGAACATATTAAAACTATAATAAGGCCAAATCTGTAAATAAAGATATTATTTTTGATTTAATTTCTTAATCTGGTAATTTTAATGAAATCTGTAAGTTATAAATTCTTTGTATGAATTTTTTCCAATCAGATTTTGAATTCCCATCAAATGAAGGGTACTTATCTAACTTCAGCCATATCTTTTGTTAAGTTCTGACTTCCTCAACATAAGGAATATTTAATAATTCACTTACTTTATATATATGATCATGTATTTCTTCTTTTGCTTATTTTTACTCTCAGAGTCCATGACACTATTTTCTTTTTCAATCATTAGTTTTTCCTATGAAATTTTTTATATGAAGTGGTATACTTTCCACATAAGATCTGTTTTCATCAATTCTGTCATTATTTTTCAAAACATTAGCTATTTTTATTTCTAGTCTCTGTTATCTATCTTTTATTACAGGTGCATGTGGTAAAGTATCATTTAAATTTAAAAAATTCAATTTTACCCATCCTGAAATTGTTCACATTGTATTCTGAGAATGTTCTAATTTACTATATAACTTTCTAATCTCAGAGTTAAATTTTTTATTTTCATTAATAAATTCATTATTTAAAATTCAGTGAACTTTAGTTTATTTGAAGTAGTAGTTAAAATTTTTTTTGGATTTAATAATACATTTTCTGTATTATTGTTGGGCTCTCTTAAAAAATTCTTCCAATCTTTAAATTCTTAATAATAATTTACTTCTAATTTCTGATTCCATTTGATTTTCTTTTGTGAAATGCTCAATCTTTCCAGTATCTAACTCAGAAGTTTCATTTTTATGTTTGGACTCAAAGTTCAATTCACTTGGCTCAATTTTAATGGTTTTATTTTTATCATTGTTTCCAATGAAAGTGTCAGTGTATCTAGTATATAAGTATAATTTAATAGTATTTATTAATGGTCCTACTACTTTTTATAAATTATTTAGTTATTAAACCTCAGAGAAAGACAAATATAATAGTTATACTCAAATAAGACTCACAATTCTTGGATTAAATGCCTGCTAGTGATTGAAAATAGATAAATAGAATATAGTTATAGCTTATATAATGATAATATCAATTTATAAAAGATTTATAATATATTCCCGAATGATAATAATTGTGTTTAAATTTTTAATTGAATTGTAGTAAGTAAGTGATGATCAATAACCCATCAAATCCCTCCTTTATTTATACCAAAATCCACTGGAGTGCACAGACCTTCAATCAGGATGATGTCACTTCTATTCCTGGGTATTACAGCACTGTGAGGGCCCATCACCTCCCCATGGAATCCACTTCAAGCAGATTCAAAACCCAGACCTCCAGTGAGGACCCTCCATCACAATTAATGATAACACAGACCCATATCATAAATAGAAAATCCAGATAAAAGCCGATACCATAAAGAAAAAGGTAAAATAACTAATCCAAAAGCAATAAAATGAAACCCAAAGCATATAAAGAAACAAATTAAATGTCCAAGCCGCCAATAACATCCCCAAGCATCTATATTAACCCAGAAATGACCTCCCAACCCATAAATACGTGAATATCCATCAAAGGAAACAGATTAAGTTGTCCAAACTGAGTACATGCGCCTGAAATAGATGTTTATGCTTCTTTAAGTGTTGTGAATCCACTGAATACGTCCATATGACCTAAAATAAGCAGAAAAACAAAGGTTATAAGCTATTAAGAGGCTAAAACTCACTTATAGACCTAAATATACATAATATACTGCATATTTCACTGAATATGAGATTTATGTATACATATAAACTTATGTATGTCAATAATTACTTAATATCACTTAAGATAAGTATATTATGACTCCACTAACACCTTAATAAGTATCATTAGGCTATTGATAAGCTATTTAAACTACTATAAGTTATATAATAGTGTAATAATTATATATATATGTATCATAAACATATATATAAGTATTTTAACCTTATTTTTAAGATACAAGTTTAATGTACTTAAGGTTATCTTATTTTAAGAATAAGAATTTTTCAATCCTGGAGATACCTAGGCTGACACTCCCTTTCCCAAAAAAAACAATAAAAAAAATGTTAAGACATTTTAATTAAAAGTAAGGAGTGAATAGAAAAATTTTTAAATTTTCTATAATACATATACTGAATAAACAGTATTATTTTGATTTAAATTTTTTCTAGAGATTTTTAAGATCAAAGATTTCATTTTCTGGAATCCACTGGTCATATTCACTTGATTTATTTTTAAATCTTAATAGATACTCAACTCCATTTTCTTTAGTAAGGTGTCTCTTTTAAAGTATCTTTTCAATTTCCGCCTTTTCAACTTTTCCTTCAGGTTTTTGTTTATTCCTTCCTGATCTTCTTGGAAATAGAGCAGTATCATTAGAATGGTATGGTTTTATAAGAGAAATAGGAAATACTGAATGTTTTCTATCATATGGTGTGTCAGCCTGTATATATCCAGGACTGAGTAAAAATTTCTTATAAATTAAGTTAAACACATGAACTATACATAGGAACAATAAATGAGAGTACACAAACAGTATACATAAGTAAAATTATGATAATACACAAAAAATGCCAATATAACACCTTATATACACGCATATATCCACCTTTTATAGGTCTTATTTACTTAATATTAAGTTGGAATATGTTAGGGTAATCTTAAGAGCCTTAAGTACAAGGCTACATAATTTTTAAGTACACTTAAAGCTGTTATATTCATTGTTTTACGCAAAAAACAAGAAATGCGCTTTATTTCACTTAAAAGTTGACTATATGCGCTATAAAATTGAGAATATCAAAAATGCACTTTGACAGATCAATTGAGCTCATTTAGGACTATTGATTTGGCTATTTAAAAGCATAAAAATAACACTTTTCAAATTTGGTGTTTTATTTTATGCCAGAAATGGCTTCTGTGTACTGGCCACATACTGCCTGCTTTTTTTACATGTGAATAGCTTCATTTTTATCAAAGTTAGCTTTTTCACACTATAATTACCCCACATTCTACACCCACTGTGGGGAAACACACTAAAATAGGCAACAGGCGCTTATTTAGTGTCCTAGCTTAATTAATAGTGCATTGACCTTGTTTATATGCACTAATTTCATTAATAACCTCATTCTTGGAATCTTATTTCATCACCACGCTTAAAATTTGTCTAATTTAGTCAAGGATTTACCCGTGCAAGCGCCTGCCAAGGACTGAATGTAGTTACCCCACATCTCACGCTCTGTTTTAAGTTTTTTGGTGGCTTCTCAGTCAATTTTGGTTATTTTTGGATAGGAATTTCACGTAGTATAATGTCAGGATTAGACCCTCCATTTCTACAGTAAGTACCCCTTATTCTTAAGCTATTATTAACCTTAAAAAGTCTCCTTTAGTCTTTTATATTATTGTTTTATACGCATATACTCTCTTTTTGTCTTTTTCTTTAATTTTGATGGATTTCCCTTATTATTACAGGATTTTGGCGGTTGTTACTTGTCTAATTATGTCATGGATCACTAGGGATGTTGATGGGAAGGTCTATTAGTGAGTTTGAGGCGTCTTTAACAGTGTATTGGATGGTATATCAAGGGATTTATTGGGGAACTCAGTGTGTATAAAAGGAGGAGTTTTTTGGGTCTTGTTTCTACATTCTTTATCATTTACAATTTACCAATATAACCAAATAAATTACAATACATATCAATTAGTACTTTTATAAGACTTTTGAATAGTATCTGAATTATAAAATCTATTTTTCTACCAACTACAAAGATTGTAAGCCATATATAAAAATAGTGAGAATTATATTACTGAGACCTTTAATTTTGATTATATTTTACTACTTATTGGATTAGTATTACAGTATTCATATAGGACCATTAAAATCTTCTAGACAACTTACCATTTAAGCTAGTTCACGTCTTTGTACTTGACCTCAGCCTGACAATTGGGGACCTTTCCTCAAGAATTCTGTTATAATCCAGTAAGTGAAATTTTCAAAAGATGGTGCACGTAAATAATATCCCTATAGAAATATTTGGATAATTACAACAGGCTGGGGTCACTTATATAGTGATTTCAGAAAAAGAAGCCCTGTTATATAATAAAATTGTGATTATGAATCAACAATTTTACCACTAATTTAACATAAAATTGTTATTAGTGGGAGTCTGTCAATAGACCAATTAAATTTGTGATCTTTGCAGATAATAAGCCAATTAAACTGATTAATTGTTTTCTTTTAACAGGACTTTTAATCTTTTCTTTTTATTGGTTTGTAACATTCATTAAATATTTAGAAAGAATCTTACTGACAGTTGTTTTCTTTTAAATATAAAAACACGGCTACATATTGTAAACCAGTTAAATCAAGTGACCACATAAAAAGCATATTTGACTTTTGGCACTTAAAGATTCACTTCATACCAATAAGTAAGCAATAAAATTGTCTTCAGTGGTATTGATAAATACTGATAAAACTCCTTTTTGAAGTTTTCATATCTAAACTTTCAATTTTTTAAATTCCATGTGAAAATGTGTGACAAAAATGACATTGTAAGTAATAAGGCAAAACCTTATAACTTAAGACCTAGAGCTGAAAGACCTGTTACAGGACATTCAAATGGAGGGCCAGGACTCTCCCATAATCAACAACATTCCACCAATGTCTCTGGAGGAAAGGAAAAAGCTTTTAAAGCAGGTTTAAATAAAGAAGTCAAAAAATAAATTACAAGAACAAGTTCACTCCCTATCCACCCTACTGAACACCTTGAAAATAAGAGTCAACAACATAGTGGACCAGATCAACAATCTTGAAAAGAGAGCAGCTCAAGGTTTCAGAGAAGTCAACCAAGCTCTAGTGGACATAAAGACTCAACCACCAACATTGGCACCCAACAATTCCATAGCAACACCTCCAGCCCAAGAGGAGGACCAAAAAATTACAGATTGGTACGCCCAAAATTACAACAATCCTCCTCAACAAGGGTCCAGCAGTCACCCTTACAGGGGGAAGCCAAGGAGAGGTAGGGGAAATGGGGTAAGACCTTGGTGAGTCATACAACATCTTATGATCAATTGCATCAACCTAACAATGAATTACTTATAGGTAATGATATTGATAAGGAAATATTGGATATAATTGATAATTATTTAAAAGATTATTCATTTGAAAAAAATATGTTAAACTTGTCTTTGCACAAAGACAATGTAGATAGTTTTATTGATCACCAGGATAATGCTATTAATATTAAAATGGAATCAAATGATGAGTCTTCTGAGTTGGAAACAGAAAAAATAGAATATTTTTTAAAATAAAATCCAATGGAATAAAAGATAATAAGTAAATTATTATTGAGAATTGAAAAATTGGAAGAGTTCTCAAAAGAGTCAAACAATAATACAGAAAAGGTATTATTACAGCTAACACAATCATTGAGTGCAACAGCCAATAGATTAAAAATTATTGAAAATTCAAATAATGAATTAGTCAATGAGAATAAGGGCTTAAAATCTGAGATTAGAAATTTAGAAAATAAATTAGAACACTCTCAGAATATTATGGCTACCATTGAGGAACGTGTTAAATTATCTTTTTCAAATGTAAATGACACCCTAACTCATGTACCAGTAATACAGGATAGGTTACAAAGAGTGGAAATAGAAGTAGAAAACATGTTGAAAAATACTGAAAGAATAAAAGATACCACTTCTTATGTAGCAAGAGTACCTATTTTCATTAAATATGCAAATGAAACACCAATGATGGAAAATGAACATAGTATCATGGGCTCTGAGAATAATAAATCAGTAAAAGATGAAATACATGATCATCTTTCTAAAGTAGGTGAATTACTCAATATTCCTCATGTTAGGGAAGCAAAAACTAGCCAAAAGAACTGGCCTAAGTTAGATCAGTACCCATCTTTTGACGGAGATTCAAAATCTGATTGGCAGCAATTCATACAAAGAATTGATAACTTAAAATTTTCATACAAATTACCTGATGAAGAAATTACTTCAAAGTTAATATCTTTATTTACAGATGTGGCCTTATTATGGTTTGAATCTGTATTGAGTAAGGGAATTAATTACTCCTGGAATGAATGGAAGGCACTAATTGAAAGGCAATTTGGTGGCCCAAAATTTAGAATCACTCAACAAAGATTGTATGAAAAGACCAGATTTAATCCAAATGCTGGAGATAAACCTATGGTATTTTTAATGAATTTAATAAAAATCATGAAAGCCATGGATCCAAAAATGGATTATGTAGAGTGGAAAGAAAAGATAATATACAAGTTACCTATATCAGTTAGAGACATTATTGTAGCTAGAACTGAAACCATCAGAGATACCTCTGGGTTCATTAAAATATGTAATGAAATATTATTAAACCACAAATATGAAACCAAGTATATTAATTACAGACAAAGTGTTGACGTGGTAAAACCTACTACAAGTAAATTACAAGTGGAGAAGAAAAAACCTTCAGCTCCCCTTGTCCCTAAAAGACAAGAGAATAACACCTGTTATAAATTTAATGAACCTTGGGTTAAGGGTCACACGTTTAAGAAAAGAATAAATGTTATTGAAACCTCCCAGAATTCTGAACCAAGTAATCATGAAGATGAAAATATGGAATCCAGTGAGGATTGTAAAAGTAATATATCTTACAGTGATGATGAGAATGAGATATTTGTATTAGAACAGGATATAATGTTCCTGAATGATGCTATACCTCATACAGATACATATTTAACTTCCATTGAAGAAGCTGAAATAATTAAAGATGTATCTCATGATACTTACAAAATAACACCTATCAGAGCACCTGTTATTATATGTGGAAGAGAAATGAATGCCATTCTTGACACTGGGGCTGCAGGTAGTGTAGTTTCTATTAATACATTAATGAAACTTGACAGTAAGTATAAGGAAAAACTAGAACCTGTTCAGAAAAAGAACTGGAGGGGTTTTGGTTCAATATTAAATCTAATTGGCAAATACAAAACTGCTGTATTCTTTAAATATAATAATGAATATGTAAGAGCAGTTTGTGAATTTGTAGTAATGGATAATAATAATTATAGTGATTGGTTTATTATTGGCAATGATTTATTGACAAAATTTGGAATTAAACTAGATCCTGCTACCAGTTGTTTTAACATAGGAGTGAATGGCAAGAGAAAATTCAAGATATGCTCTGAGAATTAAGTGTATGCCATTTCCCCTAGAGAAGAACAACTGCAAGGTGGAAGAAACACCAATGAAGCGGTCAAATTGGAAAATGAAATCCAAAAGGCCTCTTTCAGTCCTCAACTCTCAAAAATTGAAGAAGAAAATATTTTGAGATTGATTAAATCATATCCTATGGCATTTTCTCATGGTTCAAATGAACTAGGATCGGTCAAAGACCATGAGATGAAAATCTCTCTAAGCTGTGATTTGGATAATATTCCTGGCAGCCTAAAAAAGAAACCTTACCCAGCATCTCCTGCAAAAAGGAAAGATATTGAAGACAATATAAAAATGTTGTTGGAAATGGTTATTGTTGAAAAAGTGGACACAACACCTAAGTATTGTGTCATTTCACCAGTATTAATCTCTTATGAAAAAGATAAGGCAAGATTATGCGGTGATTATAGAGCTCTGAATACATATACAGTAGATGATATTTACCCTCTACCAAGGATAGCTTCTATCCATGCTACTTTACAAGGAGCAAAATATATTTCCTGTCTTGATAGAAACCAAGGTTACCACCAGATTCCTGTGGAAAGAAATTCTCAAAATTACTTATTAATAACCACACATATGGGTATATATAAGTATGTGAGAATGCCATTTGGCCCAAAGAATGCGCCTTCAGTCTTCCAAAAATTGATGGATAGTGTTTTTCATCAGGAAATGGTTGAAGGATGGCTATTGGTCTATATTGATGACATCATAGTGTTTCCAAAAACATATGATGACCATTTAAATCACCTGAAAAGAGTGTTTCAAAGAATGGATGAAATCAATATGACTATTGCATTAAAGAAATGTAAATTTGGATTCCAATCTTTGAAAGTACTTGGACATGTTGTATCTGGATTACAAATTTGTGTTGACCAGAATAAAGTGGCAGCAATAAAAAACATTGGTATACCTAAGAATGTAAAAGAAATTCAAAGTTTTTTAGGTATGTGTGGATATTATAGACAATATATAAAAAATTACCAATCTATTGCAGCTCCTTTGACAACATTAATCAGGAAGAATGAGGCTTTCATTTGGAATAATGAAAGACAACACGCCTTTATTAAATTAAAGGAATGTTTAATGACAGTTCCAATTTTGGGACTGCCTGATTTCACCTTACCTTTTATCTTGTACACTGATGCAAGCTTCATAGGTTTAGGTGCTGCTTTACAGAAAAAACAGATAATAAATGGAAAATTATCTGAAGTAGTTATCTGTTATATATCCAGAACCTTAAGAAAAACTGAATTAAGGTATGGTGCCACACAGTTAGAATGTTTAGCCGTGGTGTGGGCTTTGGAGAAGCTTCATTACTATCTGGAAGACCAGAAGTTTGAACTTATAACAGATTGCAGTGCAGTAAAATCATTGCTAAACATGAAAACACCTAATAGGCACATGTTTAGATGGCAACTAGCTGTACAAGAGTACAGAGGAAGAATTACAATCACTCACAGAGCAGGAACATTGCATTCTAATGTGGATTTATTATCTAGAAGTCCTTTTCCAAATGATGCTGACAACCCAGCTTATGTACCTGAAAATGAGGTTATACATATATTTGGGATTTATATAGTGGATTTAGAAGAAGAATTTATGCAAACTTTATTAGAAAATTATTCATCTGATAAAGATTTTTCTAAACTATCTACCATTCTTAATGATCCAACAATTGCCTTCATGAGTGCATTAATTAAAACCTTGCCTCCAAAGTATAAAAATGCATTGGAAAAAGGTAAATTATCAATTGAAGATGGATATATATATTACAGAAAAAAGTTAAGTAATGTTATATTAATACCACCTTCTATGAAAGAGTTAATGTTGAGTACTTGTCATGATGACATCTTAGCTGGTCATTTTGACTTTAACATAATATTAACCAGAGTTAAAAATACAGCCTGGTGGATAAACATGAAAGAAGATATACAAAAATACATTGAAACATGTGACTCTTGTCAGAAATCCAAAAGATTAACTGGTAAGAGCTGGGTTGTTACAACAAATAGAGCAGCCAAAAGCTCCATGGGAAATTATAAACATGGATTTTTTAACTGGCTTGCCATTAGCAGGAAAAGAAAGTTTCAATTCTTTCTGGGTAATTGTGGATAGATTAACAAAAATGTGTAAGTTTATCCCTACCCATAAAGAGTTTTCTGCAAAAGACTTGGAATTATTATGGTGGACTCAGATGACAAATACTGCTGGGTTCCCCAAAGCCATAATCTCTGACAGAGATCCTAAATTTACTTCAGAGTTCTGGACATCTTTTATGGAAGTATCAGGTTGTCAATTGAAATTGTCTACAGCACACCATCCACAAACTGATGGGTTGGCTGAGAGAATGATACAAACTCTAGAAGACATGATCAGAAGATATTGTGCCTTTGGATTAGAATACAAAGACAATGAGAAATTCACACATGACTGGGTAACATTAGTTCCTGGCCTTGAATTTGCTTATAATAGCACAACTCATTCTGTAATAGAGAAGAAACCATTTGAACTCTGGCTGGGATACGTACCAAATACCCCAGTAAATCATTTAAATAAATTACCAAGGTTAGATATACACCCTGGTACTAAATGCTTTATTCATATGCAATAAATGTGTAGAAAGCATGCAGAAGAATGCATACAAAAAGAATTTGAATATGAAAAGAAAAGGTGGGACAAATCTCATAAAGAATTTGAATTTAAAAAGGGAGATGAAGTCCTCATATCAACACTACATTTTAACTTAAAAGGTAATGTTAAATTAAAGGATCCCTTTGTAGTACCTTTTGTAGTAAGCAAAATGGTTGGTAATAATGCAGTGGAAGTTATATTATATGCTCCATATGATAGGAAACATCCAGTTTTCCCTATCTCATTATTGAAACCTTACCATGCAAATGATCCTTACTTATTTCCAAAAAGAAGGGGAAGGCCTAAAAAGCAACCTGAAGAAATTGTGGAAAAAGTAGAGATTGAAAAAAAAATCAAGAAAAGAATCCTTACTAAAGAAAAAGGAACTGAGTATTTACTGAGATTTAAAGGGAAATCAAATGAATTTGATAAATGGATACCTGAAAAAGAAATTTCTAATTTATCCACCCTTCTTAAAAAATTTAAACAGAAATAAATTTCTGTTCAACCAGCTGAGGGGTTAAAAAATCAGTACTCATAATATTTTATTATGTTTTATTTCTTTAAATTTTAATCTTTAATGCTACAGAATTATTCTGAATACTTGAAAATTACAAATAAATAAATAAAATGTATAACTTATCATTTTTTTATTGTTTTTTTTGGGTGGGCAAATGTCAGCCTGTATATCCCCAGGACTGAGTAAAAGGTGCTTATAAATTAAGTTAAACACATGAACTATACATAGGAACAATAAATGAGAGTACACAAACAGTATACATAAGTAAAATTATGATAATACACAAAAAATGCCATTATAACACCTTATATACACGCATTTATCCACCTTTTATAGGTCTTATGTACTTAATATTAAGTTGGAATATGTTAGGGTAATCTTAAGAACCTTAAGTATAAGGCTACCTAATTTTTAAGTACACTTAAAGCTGTTATATTCATTGTTTTATGCAAAAAACAAGAAATGCGCTTTATTTCACTTAAAAGTTGACTATATCACCACAGAAAAAATGGGGGGGTATTGCTAGCAATACCCCTTGCTTGAACTCCGTTTAGCCACAAATCTATGCTTGAATTATGCACACATCATCACCATGTAGGAAATTGTTTGGCCTTACATTTAGTCAGAGATTTGTCACAAATTGAGCTCAAGATGAACCTACATTGATCACCGTTTGACCTTGTAAAATCCTAATTTGATCATCAGTTAAACTCCCTTTGATCTCACTTTGATCTAAAATAAGCTTTTGCATATCCAATATGTCAACTATTCACTTTCAAAAAGATCTGTAATGAATTTCACATGGAATATTAGAAACAAAACCAGTAATTTTGAGTAAATGTCTCATCAAAATGATTAATCTACAACAAAATACCATCAAAATTCAATCTGATTACTGAAAACTTTTGGTAAAATGACTAATAGATATTTAAATTGGAAAATAATATTCCATTTCTCAATTTCAAATTCAAAATATAAATCCTCGTTTGAAATGTGAATTTTGTAGATTCCTTGCCTTCCTATATTATGAGTAATATTTGAGGTATTTTACACCTTTGTAAATATGGTGTTGTGCTGCTAGAAATTATCTCTGTTTCAATTCAACTTTATTGAAGCTTGATTCCAGAATGATACATATTTTATAACTATTTTGAGAAAAAAGTCACTAGTAATGAATTTAGCCTTTTATCTGTCCTTTATTAAACCTCACTTTATCCTACTTAAATCCAAATTGACCCACAAAAACCTTATTTGGGATATTTTTTAGCCCAGGATGATTCAAGATTGGAGCAAAATATTATTTTAAATATCCAATATGCCTATTGATTAAATTTCTTCAAGCTTACTTAAAATTCACATTAACATTAACTTTCACAGGAAATATTAAACACAAATCTTGAAAATATAGTATTTAAAATCATAATAAATATAATATAATATGCTTACAACAAAATTTTCTTTCTGGATTAATTGAAACAAAAAATTGTTCATTTGTGAAAATAGAAAAAATACTATCCATCCTGAATTTAGAATTCATTTTTAAAAATTTAATGCCCCCTCACTTTCAAGTTTATCATGTATTTCGAAAATTATATTTTTAATAATTTTGTGAATAGTACACCTGAGATATAAACTTGGGGATATCAAAAACTAAAACATCAGCAAATTGAAATGTTTTTTATTGTTATGAATGGAAATAATGATTGAAAAACACCATTAGAGCAAGTTTGATTTTGAATAATAGGCATACTTTCTCATGTAAATTTCAATAAAAATAATTTTTATTCTTACATAAGTTGCGGTGGATACATTTGAGCTCAAAAAGAATTAAAATTGACAAAATAAGACTTCTATAATTCATATTCAAAAATGAAATCACCCTTCATTATCTACCTGTAAACTATTTTAAATTGAATAATTTCAAAGTCAGTATATACTGATGTTTTTTTTTCTTCTAAAAAATTTATTATATAGATTAATAGTCATAAACAGTTGACATAGATGTTAAATTTATATAAGCAATCTTTAATTCATAAAATGATAAAACTATCTTTTATGTAAAAAGTGATGAAGGAAAAAAATATTATTAAATTTTTGATGCACTATCAATAAAATTGAAGATAGAGCATATCAAAAGTTTAAACTTAATTTCAATTTTGATATCATCATTTTATTTTATTTTACTTGAGTAGAAAACAGATTTTAAATCTCAATATAATTTTAAATCCCATTAGTTTGTAGATTTCAACATTTGAAACTATAAAATAAATATTTATGAAAGAATTTTACAATATTTGCCCTTCTAAAAACTCATAAATCCAACTTCAAATCTTCTAACCTTCACAAGTAACCACAATGCATTCTGAAAATACTCTATATTTAAATAATTAAAGGTAAATAAAATTATGTTTTTATTCTTTATTTCGATTTTCGATAAATAATATATATATATACATATATATATATATATAATTTCTTAAAAAGTCTAAGAGGGAACTTAATAGTGGTTTTGGCATTAGATATATAGATTCAACTTTCAAAAAATTTGTTTGGAATAAATTACAAAGACAAAAAGGATATATTTTGATGAAAGAATACTGATTTAGGTTCTCTTAAAATATTATTAACCATTTTTATGGAATATTAATCCATGGTTTTCATTCTTTATGATATTATCATAGAATTTTTTCTTTTTTAATATAATGATTTTCTATTGTGTGGTATGTAGTCTAAGATAAGTTTAAAAGATTTATTGAAGATATATATACCAGAAACAGTATAATCTGTAGATTTATAACTATAACTTACTTTTCTGATGTTTTACATCATTGATAAGTAGCTCATGCATTACACAAGTAAATAATTATAGTCTCTGGAAATAATTCCTTGTGAATTTCAAATTTTTTGTTATTCATAAAATCATTACTCAAATAAACTAATAATTTCTTCAAATATTGATTGAAAGAAGGAGTTACAAAATCTTATTTAGTAGTTATAAAAGTTTGAGTTATTTTTCATATTATCAAGTATAATGAACATTTGTAAATTTTAACTTGAAAACTAGTGATCATAGAAAAGTAATACTGGAAGAATCAGATAAAAAGGGTGGAATAAAGTCATAGCACAACAGGAAATGATACAAAATTGTTGATTTTTATCTCATAAAATTCAACTTATTTTTAACATATTTTACCACCTTTAGATAATGTTTAGTGGATTTTAACATTATTATAACAAGCAAACTTAACAATGTTTTGATTTTTTTAACAAAAATAAATATTGTTAGATCATTTTTTTAAAAAATATGACTTATTTTTATGCTTTATCTACAATAGTTAGTAGTTTTTTTTGCAGAAATTACTTGTTTTGATATTCTATTTTTGAATTTTTTAAGAGACTTCATTGCATTAAAGTTTTGTAATAATTTTTCATTAAAGCATCATATTTTAAATCTAGAGAATTGGTTTTGAAATAATATATATTTTCATGTTAATTGACTCATTATTTTTGGATTGATAAATTATGTTAAAATTGGGATTGCTTATTTCTAGTGAGTTTACATCATAGTTTGTTTTCAAATCAAAGATTAATAAATGGTGAAATTTGGTAAAATTCTAAATATCTTTTAAACCTTTTTGATTTAAATAATGTTTAATGTTATGTAATCATTCTATAAGTAGAACACAGTTAAAATCTGATAATGGTACATTGCTTTCAATTTCTAATACTAAAATTCTATTCTACTTGAAACAATGTAAAGTAAAGCTTGGTATCTCATAAGAAACTCACGATTTTCAAAAATCATATTTCTAACTTTTTAAACATGATACACATTAAAATATATTTTTAGAATAATTTCCTAATTAGTTTCAAATACTAGAAAATAATGACCTCAATTTATTTTAATACTTAAACCATTCTGATGAGTGAATTTCACAATCCTCTAAGTAACATATGGTTACCATTTATACACATATGCATGATTTCTCCTTTTGTTTAATTTTAGCTGAATCTAAAAAGTAAAATCACATGTTGAATATCATCTATAGATAAACTTCTTATATTAGAAGCTAATATTTCATATGAGAAATTTGTTATTGAGTTTGGGAAACATTAATAAGTGTTGGGTATTATAAATGAGCCATTTATTCAAGTAAATAAAAAAGGATGACCTTCTAAATATTTCATATATATATATATATAATAAAAATTAATTATATAGTAGCATTTAACCATGTTTTTATACTAATGTCATATAAAAAAAGGGATTGAACTAAAACTTTCAGTTAAGAAAATAAAAATAAGATAAGTTAATATTCTTGTTTATATTCTCATATTTTTTAAATGGCTTACTTAAGGGAGAAAATTATTTGTTTTAGAGTACAAGAATTTCTAGATAAAAATCTTCACAATATAGTTTGACCCTCTCAAAAAGAAAATTCCTCAAATTTTACTATCACATTTTATATATTTGTTAAGTAATAGAAAATGGAGTTGTGTCTTTGACAATGAAGATTTAGAAAATGAAATAAATGATTTAAATTTATAATATAATTTTTGAAACAATAAATCATGTATTCAAAAAAATTATATATCTTACAATCAAGATAACAGTATTAATTAAGCAACTCTAACAACCTTGGAAAGAAAACAAGAAAAAAATAATTAGTAAAATGCATAAGTTATTTTTAGAATTTAAGGAAACTTAATAGCTCTACCTGTAAACTAGCCTTAAAGCAGGTTTGGATTTAACATGTGGAAATTCATACATAGTACCCTTCCATCATTAGAGCAGAATAAAATTTATGTAGTTTTATTTTTTTAATTTATAATAGTATTTTTATTTTTGGCTTATTCATTAGTATAACTATATATTTTTTAACTTTTTTGTTTTTCATAACATAAGTTCAAAGCTGCACATCACTACTTCAAGATGAAACTCCATATAATGTAATCAATGAATGATATATTATAATGAATTTTACTAGAGACTTTTCAAAAATGGTGATTAAGAATACTTATTATAATTTTTTAAATTTTTATTATTATTCTATCTCTTGAAAGGAGATGGCCATATCTCAATTTAATTAGTTTTTCCTCAGAAAAATTTATTCTTGATCTAAATAAAATTGCATCACTATTAACTAGATGTTATTATACAATTTTAACAATTTTTTATCTGAACATAGTTGAAAGTATGTATAAATTAAAGTGTTTCCACATAGTCTTACTATTATCCCACCATTATTTTCACATTTAGATTTCATTATAACTGTAAAATAAGTTTTTCAATAATTTTAATAATACCTTAATATTTAATAATTTAGTTACATAGTAGATTTTTTATCCTTTTTTTATATGAGGCTTATTATATAAACACTACTTTTAGATTTTATCCATTTTGATGTCTGATAATTTAAATTTTCATTTAACTACCCAAATTATATCAAAAAAAATTCAAAAGTATATTTTTTTAATGTACTCTTTTTGATAAACTTATCATTTCTTATAGGTTATTCTTCAACTATTTATTGTAATTAATTACCCACTCATTTATGGTCTGTTATTGTTGTTCATTACATACAGACAAAATAAGGATACTCTCATATTATATTGGAGTTTTAAATTAAAAAGTAAATACTAGTGGCTGGTATTAAATATGAAGTTGTTATAACTAAGTTGAACATTAATTAATTATTAAATGGCATTTTATATTACAAATTTTATTGAATGTATATAAAAATAACACTCAAGAAATATATATAAGATATATATATAACCATTGTATATCAAAAATGAAGTACTTATCAACATGGTCTTTTTAAATGATTTTCAAATTTACTTAAAGAGACATTAATATTACCAATTCAAATTTTATATCAAATAAAACAATATAATTATTTCATTTTTAATTATTTTACAAAAAATTTGAGTTTCAAAGTAATTTAATTCAGTATTTAATGAATGTTTTTGAAAAATATTTTTAAAAATAGAAATAACCCCTCACAAAAAAAAATATAAATTTTTTTACTTACAATTTGCACCATATTTCTACCCTTAAAATATTTGTATTCTTCTAACAAAAATATTTTTTAAATAAATTTAAAATTTTTTTCATTATTCAATTACAAACACCACACAATATGGGGGGCGGACTTGCTAGCAAGTCCGCAACCTTGGACCCAAACTCACCATAGATTGAACACACATTGAGCTATTGATAAAGGAACCATACAATCAGGGATGAACACCACTCAGCAGAACAGTTTTAGGTGGGTGTTCAAGTAGAGTTCAGTATGGGTTCAGTCTGAGTTCAGTCTGAGTTCCATCTGAGTTCCATCTGAGTTCAGGTTGAGGACTTGCTAGCAAGTCCACCCCCTATATTGCGTAGTGAAAATGTCAAATTTATAATTTATTTTACCTTACTAAAAAATTTAGTTGAAAATTTAATTTTGTATTTCCAAAAAATAAACTTAAATGTCAAAAATTAAAAAAACAAAATTATAAATATAATTATGAGAAAGAGGTAGATTAAATTTATAATATTCATATAAAAAAAATTCATATATTTTATGGTGTTTGAATTTTAAATTTAATGTATTAAAAAATAATTATTAAATAACCAAGCCAAATGAAATTGGCTTGGATTTTTGGTATCACTAGAACTTATTTTTTTTCTTATACTCACATTTTAATTTTTAATTTATTTTTTTTTTCTACATTTCTCATTTTTTTTATGATTTTTAATGTTTTTAAGACCGAAGTTGCTTTCAAACAACTTCGGTCTAATGTTTCTCTCACTTTCCCACCAGATTGCACCTGGTAGGGAAAGTTGCTTCCATTTTAGAGACCAAAGTCCCTTGCAGGGACTTTGGTTTCTCTGTGTGCATTTCACAGCCAGAAAAAAACTGGCTGTGCAATGCACTGCATGCAGCACATGCAACACGCATCGCTGCTGCAAGTAATGCGCATTGCATGCAGCAGAAATGCGCGTTGCATGCAGCACATGCAGCCTGCATTCCTGCTGCATGCAACGCGCGTTTCTGCTGCATGCAGCGCGCATTGCACATGCTGCGCATATCTCATGCAGCTGACTTGATATCAGCTGCATGAAATATGGTAGCGATTGTGCAACGCGCGTTACTTGCAGCAGCAACGCGTGTTGCACACTTCTTTGGCCACCTCCCAGCCTAGTAAATTAGCTTGGAGGGTGGCAAACATTACAGCAAGCAATCGAAGTTGCTTTTAGCGACTTCGATTGCTTGAAAGAGACACTTCCATCCAGGGGAAACCTGGCTGGAAGTACTAAATTGCAATGTAAGGGACCCAAGCCAATTTCAAAGGCTTGGGTCATAAATTAAGGTTTCTAAAAAGCAGCCAGTATAAATCTGGCTGCAATAAAAAGTAAATTTTTTAAATAAAATACATAAAAAAATAAAAATTTGTTCAAATAAAATATACAACACTCTTCAGCCAGTAAGAAACAGCCTTCCATTGTTACACATAGAAACAAAATCAAATGTTTCTTTCATCAACACTGGCCATGTTTCAATATTTTGAACCAAGTAAGATCAGGAAAAAGGTCACGGCAAAAAAATTGCATAATTAAAAGTCTCCCAATTTAATATGGTGCGGAGGTTCATATTTTAGAAATAGGTGGTGCACATTATAGTTTCCTTTGAAAAAATTCAAAAATGAATTAATTTTGGTGCAATGTAAATTTAAATGTGATGAGTGTATGTTTTTTAGCTACGTGAAACATGGTAGCTAGAATTATGTGTCGTCAATTTTTTTAGATGTGAAATTCAGTGTTCCACAAATGTGCATCTGTACAACATGCAGCCAAGTAAATTCTAGCTGGAATTAGTATATGCATAAGAAAAAATGATCATGCTGTGTACAGTGCCTTGGCAACATCATTCTTGGAATTTAGATGAAGTTTATCATATGACTTGGAGAGCTGCATTTTTTTGAAAATGTGATCAGTGAAAATTCATGATATATACATCTGTTTGCCACCCAATTTATTTTTCCTTTCTCTTTCTCACTTACCTTTTTCAAAAATTATCAATCATATTTTTGCTTTATCATTTTGAATTATTGGTACTATTTTCTTGACCTTATCTGATTACCGGTAAGCAAATTTTTCTTGCTATTGCATTTCATATCATTTTGGTTTGTCACACTTTTTTACACTTTTGACAAGTTAATCTAATGATTCTAATTCTGAATTTATTTTTATGGTATCTTTTACTGTACCCTTTCGATTCATTATAAAATAATTCTTTTTTAGTTAACTTAAAGTTTTTTTATTTGTTTGTCAATTTACTTTTCTTTATTCCTTATCAAAAATGTTCACTTTATTTATCTAACCATTTATTTTTTAAAACAGTGATTATAAAATAAACTTTATAATTAATTTTGATCAATCAGCTACAAATGAAAGAAGATTTTATAGACATGTAAGTTCATGTTTTGCTTATCATTTTTCTATATTTCTTTAATACTTTCTCAACCATTATATTATTAATATGAAAAGTAAAACATCATCTCGTACTTTCTGAAAGCATACAGGATAATGTTTTGCTTTTCATAATAATAATTAGATTGTTTGTACTTTACCTTTAATTTATTGATTTTTAAGTTGTTTCAAAGTCTTGTACTTGCTGAAAGCATACAGGAAAATGCTACAATTTAAAAATTAATAATTTATTGAAGTATAACTTTCTAAGTCAATATATTGATCAGAGCAAGATTTTTCATTTTATATATGTGGATATCATAATTCCGTAAATTTTTTAATATTACTAGTGTATTGGAGTTATACTTTCATTATATTATTAATATTAAATGTAGAGCCAAATCTCGTACTTGCTGAATGCATACAGGATAAAGCTATACTCTTTATATGTATAATTTAATAAAGTATACCTTTGAAACGCTTTCTTAATATTTGAAATAAAGAAAAAGTATATAAATTTACTAATATGTAGATATGCTAACTTTTGTATTTCTAATATTGAAGATATGATAAAGTTAAAGGTATCATTGACTGATAATTGAAATTATGTTACTATTTTCTAATTTTTTGATTTTTTTCTATTTTAAATCAAAATTGAATTCTCTTAGGATTGAACCATCAATGAGTAACGATTTGAAAAAAAAAACGGCCAGGGAAGAACTCTAACAATAGGTGGGTGAAAGACATTGCTACTGGAATGAAACTTGTAAACGCTCTTGGAATGGATACAAACGGGAAGAAGCCACATTTCTATGCACAATCTTATGCAAATAATATGACAGATTGCAATAATTATTACAATTTTTTTCCTGGATGTAGTATTTATAAACCAAAAGGTGTCTTAATACCTAATGTTCTTGTGCAGACTTTTGAAATTCATGAGCTCAAAGAACTAGATATGTTAGAAGCTACAGTGCGATGCATTAAGGATCTTTCTTACTGCGAACATGAAATTAAAAATAATGGTTATCATCAAAGAGCTGGTGGTTTTGGAAAAATGTTTGGTGGTGGCTTTATTTTAGATAGAAAGAAATCTTTACATATTCGTAAGTATCACTTTTTTTAATTTAAATACTGAATTTTTAAATGCTTTTCCTTGCAGATGAATACACTGATGATATTGTAAAAACGGATGAATATAAAAAACGAATGAAGAGGATTGCAATGTACTTTGAATATTTTTTTAAAAAAATATCATATGTAAAGTACAATGAGGCAACTAATCTTTGCGCAAAACTTGGTATTCCTGGATTTTCAAAAGTTTCTAGTGAAGAAGAGGGTGTACCGTTTGCTAGTAATTTAACTTGGACATCTGGAGGGAATGGTAATGGTTTCTCTAATGAGGTTCATCTCGATAAGGATGCAAGTGAGTATACTTTAGGAATATTTTTTCCTAAAGATACAGAAAAAAACACCATTCATATGAAGTATGATAAGACCCAACCACGACAAATAGGTGGAGAACTTATGTTTCCCAAAATTTGAAGTAAAATCAACTTTGAAGCAACTAATGGAATAACAGTGACATTATGGCCTGCCAATCAACTAAGGCATTTCACCTCAAGATGTCATGAAATTCCTGGCTTCACTAGGATAGGTTCTTCTATTCAAATCAGCACTAGACTTTTTCATGCTATAGAAAAGCTTAATGTTTTTGATATTGATATTTCAGAATACTTAGAAATTAAAAAAGAAAAATTTAGGTTAGAATATTTGATTAGTGCTTTGAGAGTTTTTTTGAAAAGAGATGACTTAATAGAGGAAGAAATAGAATCAGCAAAGTATTATTTATCTAATGTTAAGACAAATCTAAAAAATCTAGATATATAAATATTAAAAATTTATATTGTATATACACAACTTAATGCAAATTTAAACATGATAAATACTGGGAGTAGCTGTAAAATTTTCAGTTTTGATAATTATAGTATTATCTATTTTTTTTATTTGTGAAATAGAATAATTTTTTTTTCATAATATTATAAGAAAATTTGATTTACTTTTGAGGAAATATATAAGTTGTGAAATCTTTAAATGTCATTTTTATAAAATTGGTAGCAAAGGTTCTAAAATACAAAAACTATAATTAAGAATTTGAAATATATTAGCCATAAAAATGTGCTTTTAATGCTCCCAAATTAACTGTATAGTATTTTAGGTCAAAAAAGCTTTTTAATAAAAAAGTTAATAATAGAGAGTTGATGAAAGAATTTTGAATCAAAAATAGATTAAATTGTATTTTTTAAGAAAACACACATTTAATTATCTAAGTTGTTCTACTTCTGATTAAAAATGTTACAATCAATGAAAAAATTTGTAATAATTAATAGATTATTTAATATTAAAGGTAAAGTAACAAAGCTAGAGCAGTTATCATATTTTTATATAAACAATAAAATATTTAAGAATTTAATACAAGTATTTTAAATTATATAAATAGATTTTAAAATCTTTGTTATTGCTGGACTTACAATAATTTTTTTTAATAATTAATTTAGAAAATCATGTCAAAGGTTACTTAATAAATTTCAAAGATGGTCACATTTTTGACGTATTTGAAGGAAAATAACTTGAATTATACAAGATATATCATATAGACAGAACTTTATCTATTTACATGTTGGAATATTAATTTATTGAAAGGCTGTGTTTAGCAAAAAAAGGTGATACTGGCTGAATGGAGCTCCAGTGATTAAGAAAATCTGCAGAAATAGCCCTAGCAATTCCCGGAGGACTTGGGGTATCAAATTTTAAAGGAAATGGATCACACTTGCCTATAAAAGGTTTTATTAATGTTAAAATATAGTTATTTAAATTTTTCCAAATTATTTCTTCCATCAAATGATTTTTTTTTCATGTAAATTAAGAAACTTAACTTCTGATATTACCTCCAAGCAATCAGCTGCTGAAGCCAATCTATGATCTTGAGAGCTCAGAAATAAACCACGGACACCATCAATTATATAGAATGTGAAAGATTGATATCGGTGGTGGGAGTATTCAGAATTTATTTTGTTTAGTGCAGCCTTTTGTTTCTCTCTCATTATAGTCAGTTCAGTATTTTCATTTTTCTCACTTGATTGTTGAGCTTCACTAGTCTTGCCACTTGATATTTCTGCAGCACAATATTTTGATTTAAGAATGATAATTGACATAATTATATCAATGATAATATTGCTGATTTGAAGAAGAGTTGACATTGATATATCACGGGTTTGAAGTGCAGTGGGACCAACTTCTAAGCCATCAAAAATCGGACTCTTCAGATTTGAAAGGTGAGCTAGAAGCTGAAGACCACGTTCAATTGGACAATCTGAGTTAATGTTTTGATGTGATGGAAGCTGGCTGAATTCATGTGCGGTCAGATAAAGTGAAGATGATATAAGAGATACCCATGAAGAACAGCAGTTGTCACTTGGGATCATTAATCTCATGAGCATTCGGATAAGATTGGATTCAGGATGATCCGTTTTCTTTGTTGAGGAAAGAATTTCAGTATTTAAACCATCAGGATCACATAAATCTTCCATTTTTTTGAAATCAATATTATCGAGTACCCATAGCTGTGAGCTATCAATCTCTAAAAAAATATTTGCTACAAAAGGAAAAAAAAAATAAGTAAAAGAACAAAAGTCAAGACTAAAAATTATGGTAACTTACATAACTCAGTAAGTTTTGAAAGCCAATCTTCTCCACAAGATTTTTCCCAATGAAAAGTAAACATTGGAATATTTGACATGGGTTCTTGGGAAGAAGTAGAAGAGCGTAATTCGAGGAGAGTAACAATTTCCAACCACGACCTGAGGACCTTTGCCGTGCTGATTCTACCTTTATAAAAATTATGAATTTTACAGAATTCCTCCTGCAAATCAGATTCTTTTAGAACTGAGGGTGAATAAGTTAGAGGTTTTTTTGATATCTTGATTGGAGTTGATTTCATTGGTAGAGAAGCTTTCAAAGAGGTCAAAGTAGGTAATTTAGGAGGTGATGGGTATTGCTTCTTAGAAATGAAGGAATTTGGTGATGAGCTGTTTGAATCATCATCTTTATCAAACATATCAACATGTCTTGAAGAAGATTTTAAACTTTGCTTTTTTTGATGAACAAGCATAGCTTCATATTCTGACAGTTGATCATTGCTATTTTCATTGCTCTTTTCATCATCTTCATCAGGGAGAGGGCGTTTATGGATGGAACAATCTACAGCAGGTGAGTTTCTTGTAAAAAATATCAAAAGAAAGATAAAAAGTACAATATGTAAGCAATAAAAGAGATATATGATTGAATTTTAAAGATAAAAGAATAACAATAAAAAAAAAGGAAACAAGAATATGCTCATTATCAAAACCTTTGCTTTTTTTTTGAGATTTATTATTTGATACATCAGAAAATTCATTAGCAGAAGCCGGTTTAATATGTCAAACAAAAGAGGAGCCTTGGGATAATCTCTTTTTCTTGGAGCAGATAACAGGTGTTTCAAGATTTTCCTTAGAAGTTGAAGCATGAGTTGAAGCTGATGGTTCATCTGTCTCATCATCATCCCTAATGACAATGACTTCATCAGGAGGAATCATACCCTCCTCATAAGCTACAAATATATATGAAGAAAAAAAAATATTAATAATCTTATCTACTAATTTAAAAGGAGACAAAAAAGGTGATGAACATACATTTTTGAAGGCTTTTCACATATTGGAGTAAGTCATTACAAGGGTTAGATAAATATGAAGGAGAAGGATTATTGTTAAGGATCTTGACAAGCTCTTCTGTTTTATCTCTAGCCAATTCAAGTAAATTGCAATACTGAACTCTTTTTATTTCCTGCCTCTCATTGCTAAGTACAGGAGGGTTAGGTGCCATGCCATGTGGCAGACATGGTGCAAGCTCAAAAGCTTCAAAGCGAGTATCAATCAGAGAGTGGGATGAAACACATTTGGGTGCTGGGAAATCAAATTTTTGAAAAAAAAAGATATAGAACATAAGTGAAATATATAAATTAAGAGAGAGGAACATGATATACATACAAAGTGGAGGTGTAGGATTTTGTATACTAGACATATTGATTAATGAATATTAAAAAAAGTATTCGATATCAAAAAATTATGATGTAATATGATGAATAATTATAAGAAACTCTATTCTAGAAAATTGAAGTTGATAATTTAATAGGATAAAAAATTGAATAAGATTAAAATTAAAGTGAGGATGAAAGAAACAGAAAACATAAAGAGGGGGATTTTATATTATTTGAGCTTTTTTTAACATGTATTATTCATAGTGGGGTAAACTGAGTAACATGCTAAATCACAATCTGTTTATATTGAAGCGAAATTTGATGTAGCTAACAGAAAATACTAGTAATTCTTTGGGGACTTTTAGTGTGAAAAACAAATAATAACAAATTTATATCCCATATGCAAATTGCCACGGGTAAATACAAAATTTTTTAAATTAGAATTTACTCCTAAACAATGGAGATACACTTAATTAGTATATTATATGAAAAAAAAAGGATAATCCTTTATGAATATTTGTTAAATTTACTTTCAGATGACAATGCGAGATTCACATATATACTGATATGCCTCATCAAACAAGAAATGAATTATAAATATAAAATTGGTAACATTAGAATTTAAGATAAGAATTTGTTTTTAAGTGACAGGAGGAGTGTCAGGCTAGGGTGTGGGCACCGTGACCAAACCTTTGATAAACTTGGATACAACTAAGGGAAAAAAAAATTGAATAGTTTTATTTTGCAATATATCTTAGTCTGCACAAGATATTGCATTGTTGTCCCTAACTATACCAAAATTGTTACTTTTCAAAAGTTATAGGACTACTAAGTTGATAAAATATTATTATGAATCACCCAATGAAATACCTTAAGCAACATTCAAAATTATTAAAATATTAATATTCAATTTGAGATTTGGATTAGCTAATTTTTCGCAACTTACCACAGTTTTGATTAATATAATAAAACTTGAAAAAAATTGTTGAGATAACCTAGAAATGGGTGCAAGAAAATGATGAAACATATGACTTAAAACTTAACTCATACACTATTGATAAACTTCATGGATCCTAATTAATTTCTATCGAAATTAATTTTGAGACTAGCATATTGAATTTTAGCTATGACCAAGTACTGTAAGTGCCATGGTTTGTATTCAATATATTGGTGTTGAAATTAATTTTGATAAGAATCAACAAGTATCACATGGCACCATGCATGAAACACTGACAGAAACCATCAAATTTATGAGGCAATGAACCTCATAATTTCGATCAAAATTAATATAGACCCCTGCATATTGAATACAAGCCATTTCACATGGACTACACAGACATAGATAAAATTCAACATGCATGGCTTAAAATTAATTTTGATCGAAATTAACCAAGGCATTAAAACATCAATTTTTATATGGTGTACTTGATCAAACCAGTTTATCTAACTGCTTAGCTTACCTATACTTATAGGAATTTTATGCATAGTCCATGTCCATATTAATTTCAATCGAAATTAATGTTGACTAATACATAATGAATACATGCTATGCCACTTACACTTGCCAGGCATAGCTACCATTAAATATGCCAGTATCAAAAATTAATTTCGATCAAAATTAATGAGCATGATAATCATGAATTTCTGGAGTCAACTGCTTATTTTTATGCATGGTGCCTTGCCAACATTAATTTCGATCGAAATTACTTTTGATACTGGCATCTTGCATGTATATATGCCTGGAAAGTGTAAGTGGCATAGTGTGTATTCATTATGTATTGGTCAACATTAATTTCGATCGAATTTAATGTTGACATTTGCATATTGAACCCAAGCCAGAAAACAACCCAGAAGATTCTTCATAAAACTTCCCATTAATTTCGATCGAAATTAAGGCTGACCATATACATATTGAATGGTAGTTATATCTGGTCTGAGTAAGCAGAGATTACTTATATTCAATATGTATTGGTCAACATTAATTTTGATCAAAATAAATGAGCATTTTGATCATGAACTTTTTCAGTCAGTTAGTTGTTTCAATGCATAATGGCATGCCAACATTAATTTTGATCAAAATTAATGTTGAAATGATATTATGCTTTTTTGCATGACATGTAAAGGACGGCAAGTATTTTTAAGTATTGAAATTTGCTATACATGTTGAGGGTAAATATAAAATTTACATATCCATATTAATTTCTATAAAAATTAATGTTGACCAATACATAATAAATAGTAGATATGCCTGGCTAGTGTAAGTGGCATAGCTTTTTTTCAATCTGCACTTGGCAACATTAATTTCGATTGAAATTAAGGTTCATGATTATCATCAATTTATTCAGTCAGTTGCTTACTGTTATGCATGGTAACATGTCAACATTAATTTTAATAAAAATTGAATTTGACATGCCACCAAGCATTTTTATGTAAGATGAAAAGTAGGGCACTCTATTCTTAAGTAAACACATTACAATGCATATTGAGCATGTAAATATCATTTACACATTAATATTAATTTCAATCAAAATTAATGTTGACCAATAAACATTGAACACAAGCTTTACAACTTACACACACCAGATATAACTACCATTCAATATGTATATGGTGCTCACTAATTTCGATCGAAATTAATGAGCAGTTTTATGAAGAATTTTTTGGGTCGTTTGCTGGTTTGGGTTCAATATGAAAATTTCAATATTAAATTCTATTGAAATTAATGTTGACCAATACGTAATGAATACACACTATGCCACTTACACTTTCCAGGAATAGACACCATGCAATATGCCAGTATCAAAAGTAATTTTGATCGAAATTAATGTTGGCAAGGCACCATGCATAAAAATAAGCAGTTGACTCCAGAAATTCATGATTATCATGCTCATTAATTTCGATCGAAATTAATTTTTGATACTGGCATATTTAATGGTAGCAATTCCTGGCAAGTATAAGTGGCATAGCGTGTATTCACTATGTATTGGTCAACATTAAATTCGATTGAAATTAATATGGATACATAAATGTGACATAAAGAGGTATGGACCATCAATTTGTTGAAAATACATTTTTATATCTCATACATTATTTGTTTTTCTTAAATAAAATGTTACTCTCTCTCAATATCACTTTATAACATTTACCAAGCTGCTTTGAAAAAAAAACAGAATACATAAAATTCAATATAAGATAGCTATATTACACAGAAGATCACTGTTATACCTAAGTTATGATGATGTTGATGCTCTATTAATTGATTCCAGAATCTTTACCAGATCAATATCAGCTCCAACCCCAAGTGACTCACGTTCATTCACAGATAATCCTTGCAAAAATGTTGCTGAATAGCAATTCTTGGGGAGGTATTTGGGAACATTGAATATACCATTTTGTGCAACTGTCCTTTCTGATGACCATGAATATGTTTTTAATGCTGATTTTTTTTGAGCTGGTGTATGGGCTAAGTCCTTTGTCATCTTATCCATTTTTTTAAACAAATCATTGAGTTCAGGATTTCGCCATCCAGGAATAGCTCGGATAGGTGCAGTTGGGGCTGGTGCTGGGCCTTCCTCGATATCAGAGATGCACCTAGTATCATGAAAAAGCACAACAAAACCTGGCACATCACTGCAGAGATCTCTTGCTAACTTGTAGCGTGCACTAGCAATCTGAATTCCAACTAAATCAGCTTCATAATAACAAAAAGAAAAGTAAAATAAAAAACTTACCTTGGTCCGATAACGTTTTACTTGTGCCCTTGCCCTCTTTTCAATCTTTTCTCTAGCTACCCTTTCCTCTTCTTGCCCAAACAACCTTATCATCTCCTTCCCCTTATTAACTACCCATTTCTCAATAACACATTGAGTGAACTGAAGCTTTGACTGATCGATTGTATTCAAGGTGGTGAGCCATCTGGTACAGTGGTCGCATACTATGCTTCCCATGACTTGATTCCAAGTTGATTCTGAAAAATCACGGCAAGTCCAATCAAACGCGAATTTCCGAAAACCTTTTTCTTGCAATTCACGCTCTAAGTTTCTTTTGACAGAAAGTGGGATCGGTGCTCCTCCTTTTAGTCCTCGAGGCTCAGGTGCTGGAAAAAATTCGGGTAGTCGAATTTTGGATCACAAGAAGGCTATAGAATTGGTTATCAGAAATTGTCGATCAGCTGCAGAATTGGCACGGTTAGAAGATTGGACTTAGGTTAGGACAGTTTGAATGGTTTTTAGTTTGAATTGGCTCCAATCTTTCCAATTTTCAATCTCCAAAGGTGTTGGGCTCGCAGGATATTTTGATATTTGTGTTGGTCCCCCAAGCCAATACTTCAGAAAGTGGTAAATATTTCTATTTAGACTGTCCGAGCTCCTGGGAACATCATTCCTTCTAACTAAGCCTCTTACAGCCCTTAACCCCCGTTCTTGCTCATGAGACTCTGCTGAATTGAGTCTGTGGTAATCACTGATACCCATAATGATTAAGGGATTCACTAACAACTCAAATAAGTTAATTAAATTGGTTATTTTTCAATAAAAGAATACACTACAAATTTGACTTACCTGCTCCACTTGTGCTTGCTCCTTGGTTAGGCTGAGCAGATAATGATTGGTCTCCGAAAAATTCCCTCAATACTTCACTAGCCCAATCTCTTCCTAGCTGATCAGCTTGCTGATTAGCACTTTCAGAAGCAGAAGGATGATTGGGATTAAAATTTCTTGGTTCTGAATGAGACTCTTGGCCTAGATTGGGATTAGGTGGTGGGTTAGGATTAGGTGGTACAGATTGAGATGCATCTGGAGGTGGATCAGCAGAGGGTGGTGGAGGAGTATTTCCAGTATTAGTATGTTGAGGCGGAAAACAATCAGAATCGGTTGGGTCAACAGACATCCCTTCAAAATTATCATCCATAATGAACTGTAATAAAATAAAATAAAATAAAAATAATCAGTTGTTAAAATTTATACCTATCAAAGCTAAAGTAAAAAAAGATACTATGTATATAGTCTTGTAAACGTGTATGTTCTCTTGTCGAAAAATAAAGTGAATAATATATAGCTATCAGCTAAAGTTGGAAGGTCAAACTATTTATAGTAGATGAATGAGCAAGAAGGTCATTCATTAAGTAAAAATTTTATCATATTTCTCATTATCATGATTTTATTTCTTTCATTCTTACATTTAAGATAAAAATGACTCATTGAAAGCATGGGTTCTCTCGCAATAAAAGCAACCAAAGTAATTCTTCACTGATTTATGATAAGGTAAGTTGGATGCATTGCATTTTTTAATCAAGCATTGAATTATTTCTTTCACCATTTACAAATATCACCAATCCTACAAATTTCCCCAATCCCAAATTAACACAAAGATGTTAGTCAACAGAAAATAAATTTGATTAATTTTTTCACTCACTACTGTCTGCAGTCCAATGGCAGTGACAACATTGTCTTTGATTCCAAACATTCCTTTTTTGTGCTCGACAGTAGCTGCATTTCCAATTATTGCATCTTTCTTAATCACAATTTGAGTTGCTTTGGCTACTCTTACTAACCGACAATGCACTTGTGGGAAAAGCTCATAGGGATCCTTTGATGTTTCTTCTGGACGGAGCTCCTTGAAAGGACTTACTATTAAATATATTTGATCAATCTCTTCCTTTGATCTGAAAAGATCATCAATTTGCCCAAACTGGCTATCTTTTCCATAGTAGAATTCAATTGTTGAATTAGCAATGTGTCGATGGTAACTAGTAAACCTCTTTCCATGTATCAATATGCTTGCTACATTTTCAACTACACAATTCCCACTTTTCTCCGATGGTGTCAAAGCCCGTCTTGAAGTTTCTTTTCCCATTCGTGCCCTTACCCATTTAGTAAATAATGCCATACTTAGATGGATCCATTTGTTTTGTTTATCGAGATCAATATGGATTTTTTTAGTCTCACATTGATCATTATCTTCAGCTTCACCAAGATCTAATACCCTAGACTTCCAATACCAATGTTTGAGCTTTGTTAGCGGTATCTCTCCTGTGGTAAATATTAATAAATTAGCACAGCCGAGTTTTTAAATCATTTCTTACAAACATTACATACGTGGATGGTGATTGTTTGGAATTTCAGATAATATATGATTCACCCGCTCTCCAGACCAAGTAGCTGTACCTGATGGTGGACCAAGACGCTTTATCATTTCAGGATAATGTTGAGTGATATGCAGATTTGGCTTTGCATTAATATTCTTCCAACCCTCTTCAAGGCACTCACGATACTCTAACAGAAATTGATCTAGATCTTTAAGCTCATTAGTCTGTATATTTTTTAATGTCAAAAAATTGGTGATCAAGCATAATGTTACAAGTGACTTGAGAAGATAATATTCTCTTGGTTTATCAGCTGAGGAAGCTGAAGATTCAGATTCTTTAAATTTTTCAAACCAAAGGGGTATAAGTGACAAAGGGAAGTAGAGAGTATACAGCATGTGCCATTCTGCTGCCTTGAGGGATCCTGCCTTTTTAGATCCTACTGATTTTGGAACTCGTGTTAGCCAGGAAGGTCTTCTTACTTGATCAATCATCTTCCATACAACCTGTAGCTCTGCTGCTGTGATTCATGGATTACTACTACCTTCATTTTCTTTCTCCTTACCTTTCCTTTTATTTTCTTCATCTCTAGCTGTCTCATTTGATGAGTGAGATCCTTAACTCTGTGATATTCTAATGCTTCTTTGCCTTAAGTTATACAATGAATTCCTTCTGTCACTGCTGTGAGACTGTATTGAGGCCACATCGCTATATGGAGGAATAAATTTGGAGCTGGATGACTTACTCTGGCTTCTTGATCGATTTGTTCCCAATCCTTCATTATCTAGTCCATGATGACTTGATGACTGTCTTGAACTCGTACGTCTTTTCCGCTTGTGCTGTCTCGTGTGTCCTGTATCATCATCATCATTATTCATGGTGCTTAAGCTACTTCTACGTTTTTTCGAATGTTTGTGCAGTGAAGTATCAGAAGAGAAATCATCATCTTCTTCTCTTACATGCCAATTTTTATCCTTTTCCAGCTTTCTTTCTAGATCTTTTGCTGCATTTTGGATTTGAAAATAGCTTAGACTGTGATCTTTTAGGTTGCAAAGCATATGTGAATGCATAACATCAATTGAGCAATATTCAGTTGGACGCCAATATTCAAGGTTATTCAGCTCACTCCATCGTACCCCATGATTTTGAACAATTGATACACGCTCCCAATGTGACTTAGAATTTTTCCACTTTGTTGCCCAGCACATATGATCCTCATGATTCCGTAATGAAAAATTTCCCACATTCTTTTCACTAATTTCATCTTTAGAGATATTACAGAAAGAGCAGAACATTTTTGCAGAGTGACTTGAAAAGCCAGCCAATTTTCGTATTGCAGGAATGTCACCTATCAAAGAGAACAATGCAACTCTTAATTTCCGGCCTCGTGGATAAAGATGTGTCTTTTCAATCAATATACCATCCCATAGAGTTTGTAGATCATTAACCAGTGGTTTTATAAGGTGATTAAGCTGTTCACTTGTGGTTTCTGTTGGTCCGGGTATAATAGAATACAAAAAAAGATTTTCCATTTTGTATCTATCTTCTTGAGGTAGGTTCATACACACCATCATAATATTGCCTACAGACTTCTGATGACCTCCAATCCTATTGCCACCAGGCCTAAACCAGTTGACATATAAAGTAAACATTAAGTTGCCTGAAGTTATTGTATATTCATCATCATTGCTATCCAGAGCTTGAGTGGTTATGGGAAAGTTTTTCCAAATTGAACCATCACAAACATCCTTCATCAAATCACACTCTACACGTTCTGCCACAGGGGTTTTCTTCTCAATCAGAAGCTCAAATTTGAACAGTTTGATCTTTTCCTTAAGCCAGTCGATAAAAGAATGGTGATGAAATGTTTTAAGAGATAAGTATTTTACATGTTCTTGATGTTCCTCCATCAAATACAGCCTTTCATCACATTTAACTGCAATTTGTCCTGCTCCAAACATTTTTAAATAGCGCTTTGATGATGAAAGAAACGGTTGATTGCAACATAGTATAGATGGTTGAGATTCAGAGTTATACTCATAAAGAGCAAAGCATTTAGGACAGCATGTTTTAGTGAAAAATGATTGATTGAGCTTTAATCAACTAAAAACTGTATCTATCGAGCGTGGGACCAGGCGGACAATGCTATCAGAATCCAGTATTCCACTATCACCTAGAAGTTTGAGCTTCTTAATTTCTTCATCCAAAAATTGAGTACAACCTTCTTTGCTCAAATGATGAATCAGAGAAAGCTTTGCTGCCTGCCACATAATTATTTGGCTATACCGTTCCCCAAGATTTGAGTTTCTAGAGACTGTTGAAGATACTTCTGCCCCCAATAGCAACTGCCCCTATGTAATAAATCATTGAAACATCATAAAGACTTTAATTGTCACATTGAACTATAGATATACAGCTTACTGTTTCTGTGGAGCGGGAACTTCCAATGTTAAGTGGATTGTTGGAAGAAATAACCATCTGGGCCTTCCTATTTCTTTCCTCTTGATGTTTTGCATAAGAATTAGAGCTTTTGAAAGCCATTCCAACTTCAAAGGACCCAGAAGAAGTTTGATACTTTCTATTGACACATCCAAGATCTTGACATTGACATACATGAAAAAATGGAGGCATTGTAATTGTGATAATTGTAGGAATAAGTTAGCTATTCAAAGTTACCGATTGAAGGTATTCCTTTTTTTGAAAGGCACTAGCTAATATAAGCTACATTTTTTTATCAAAAGAATATGATGGAATATGTGTTGAAATTATTTAAGTTTAAATGTTTAATTTTTAATTGGATAAATTATATATTAATTTAAAGTTATGCAGTCTACTTTATTTGTATTCTGTATACTCTCTGCATTTGTAAAACAATGCATGCATGTTTATCAGAATATTTTCTATCATAGAAAAAATTCTGTTGTACGCACAAGCATCTTAATTATTTTTCTATCAAATGCCTTCTGAGTTATATCTAACTACCCTATAATTCTTTGATTTTGATAAAAATTCTTAGTTATGGACTATAAGAAAAGTAATCCATATTTTTAACATAATTATTTAAAAAATTACCCCAAAAATCAAAGTTAAACCCAAAAATAAGTTTAATATTTTGTAAAAAACAATCACAAACATATTTCTTTCAATTTGAAAATTGGTCTGTACTAGGTAGAATTTTCTATAAAGAAAAAATCAAAAATACTCAAATAATAGATGCTACAAAAGTGTAAACCTTAAAGAGTTACATAAAAGCTGAAACCTTGTATAACTTTTCATACATAAATGTGATGAAGTGACACTCTAGTCTATTTATTCATGTTGAAAAAAATTACTCAAAAGAATATGTATTACTATCATATTGGACCAAAAATAATTTTTTGGTAATCAAAAAATGAACATAGCCTCACATTTAACAAATTATTTTTGTGGAAGAATTTTTTGAAAAGAAAAAAAAATCCGTTTCTTAAATGATTCTGCTTTTATCACATAATCATTCTCTTTATTTTATACCATTCCTTTTGAGTTCAAGTTGCATATAAAAATATAATTTATGCATATTATAATTCCATAAAGTCGAAATATTTCTTATTCTTAATTTTTGTGATATTTCTCCTTAAATCAACTTTGATCATAAAGTTTTGGAGCTCAACAATTTATCCTTCCTCTTTGTTTAATTTAATTGAACACTTTCTTAATCTAATTATTTATGAACCCTAGTAGCTCTTACATTCCTCATGGAAACCTGCCCACAAACACAAGAACACTTAATAGAATTTTTAATAAGACTTTGCCTCCATTCAATTCTCACTTTTGTAGATCTATACACAATTCTTGTCGTTCACTTTTGGATATGTCACCAGAATCAAATGGATGGAAACAAAAACCTACTGAAGAGCAATTAGACAGATTTTCATCATTCGACATGAATTCTTGCAACATTGCCTTTGAACTACCTCATCCAGAATCAAATTCAGCGGTTTCGGAAAAGTTCCACCAATTTTCCGTGAATCTTTTATTGAGCACCTTCGCATGTGTGGTTTCCCAGGATCAACTTTTGCTTGGAACCTAGATTGGTTTGACAAATGGAACCAGGTCTTGGCAAATATTCTCATTAAACACTGGGACAATGCCTTAAAAACCAATAATTTGATTGCATATCCAATTGACTCAACTCTAATTAGCTTCTCAAATCAAATAGGAGTTCTTCACCGTTGGTTTTTAGGTCATTCTGATAGATTAAGACTTGGGAAGGATTCTCATAGCTCTCAAGAAATAATCAAAGTGAGAAAGCATAAATATAGAATAAAAAAAGTATTAAAATCCCTTTTTTTTCAACCGTTTTTATTTATGACCTTTATTTCAAATAACAAAGATTCTTAGAATTCAGTTAACCGAACTAAACTTCTTAAACAACTTCCACATTGTGAAACTTATCACAACCTTTTCACAAACATCAAGTGTTGTTCAGACACCGAAATTGATAATGATGGATTGTTAAGACGTATCTTAATGCAATGGAGGTCTGAAGATTTTTTTAAAGTTGCGCAATATCTTGACCAACAACACTTTGATATTCGAGATAATTCAACCTACTCTGGAAGTGTGCTAAAGGACTTGGCCTTGTACAAAAGAATCAGTTTGGTTTCAACATTATCCCCTAACCTTAATCCTTCTCATGTCCCCCAGGGGTTTGCCAAATGACTGTTATTCTCCCTTATATCTTGCATCTCTAAATCCTCAACAACTCAGACTTTTAAATCCTCAAAATCCCATAAATTTACCTGCTCTCCTTGAAATTCTTTCTTCCTCTAATGTGAGTGATTGACAAACTCCCTTAATAATAGGTTTGCACACTCATACTCCTCATTTCCACTGTTTGGGACACTTAGCCTTGAAAACAAAAACATAATTTTAATGATTACTATTATCATTAAAATTTATAGAAATGAAATTTGGCTTACATTGTTAGCTCAGTTTTTTTCCTTTGAATCTTATACATGCTGAATTCTATACTTCCTTGTACAAAATAATTCAAAACATTTACTTCATTTTGCTGCCCCATTCTATACAGCCGATCAACAGCCTGTTGCTCTACTGCTGGATTCCAATTTGGCTCCTATTTCAACATTGAACATATAAAAAATTTAATATTTTTGTTCTTAATATGAAATAAAAGACATTGAGCTCACCATTATATATACATTTTGAGCACACCTGAGATCTATACCCACTCCTGCAGCCTGAATCGTTCCAACCAAAACTTGGCAATTTTTATTAAAATGGAATTCATGCATATTTTTGTCTCGCTTTGTCCGGCTGAGTTCACCCGTAAGCTGGGTATACCTAATATTGTGGTCATCTAAAGCCATTTTTATTCTATTTTGAAATATTAGAAAATTGTTTTTAATAAGCCAACACAATTTTGTAAAACAATTCATTATAGAATCGCTTACATCTGCAAAAAGTCTGCAAAGTTGGAGAATATAACAGCTTTTGGAAAATTTATATCCCTTTCACCAGACAAAAAGTTTTTTAAGTGGCCTATAAGATGACAAATCTTTGCGGAATGCTGCCAGGTGAAATCAAAAGTTGGAGTTTCATCCAGATTTTTGTAGATTGGATGGTTGCAGAATTTTCTTAAAATCATCAGCTCTCTTAGAAACTCAGATGAGTCCCAAGGGAAGTCAGTGCTTCTGGAGGGCCCATATCGCTCAGTGAATCCTTCTTGAAGCACATCAAGTTTAGACCTCCATGGATCTGCTAATTGAACCAATATCCCCCTTTGAATCTTTTTTGGAAGAGACAAAATTGCATCCTTTGTTCTACGTAGGCTTATGACTTTCATTAAGTGATTGATTGATTTAATAGAATTAGCCTTTCCTTTTTGCAAACCTGGAAAAAGGAAATTCTTCCATAACCAGTCTTCTTGTTACTTTTCGATTCTAAGAAAAAATATGAGACTTTGAAGGTCAGTGGGCCTGTTCTGAAGTGGAGTTCCAGTCAAGCATAGTCGGTGTTGGGATTCCAAGTCAAATATTGTTTGAGCCCTCTGAAAGTAAGGATTTTTAATGTAACTAAAAGAATATTTATAAAAATTGATTATAAAAATTAAGTTTTAAGTTTTAGATATAGAAATGGGCACTAACTGAGCTTCATCTAAAACAACTCTATACCAAAAGAGCATTTGAGTCACCGGTATCTTTTTTTGGCTTTGATTTTTTGACATCGTTGGGCTAGCTATTTCATAGGTTGTTAAAACAATAGCAGTGTCCTGTAGCTCATTGACAGTAGTATTTTGACAATCCTTCCCATAAAGAACCTTGAAAGGAAGCGCATTATCTTCAAAGTGCACACTTATTTCATTGATCCAATTCGATAGTGTTGCCAGGGGGCATATAATCAGTGTGGCTGAACTCCGATTAATACCTTCTTTATTTTCTGATACATGAAATTGTCTTGCTTCACCTTGACTTGCACTTATAAGAGAAAGAGTTGAAAGTGTCTTTCCCAAACCCATATCATCAGCAAGTATTGACCCTTTTCCTTCAGGCGTTAATTGATTGTTAGGAAACTGATCTTTATAGTCATCGAATCCAGTTCTAAGCCAATGGTTGTCCTGGTGCCTCCACATGATATCCAAATTTTCCTTTAACATTCGTTCATTGTCAATCATAAAATTTATTGCTTGAAGTTGATGTGTTTTGAGAACTGTTTTGATTCCTTGGATAAGTTGATCAGCTTTCCAATCTTGAGTACTCTGAGATATTTGGAAAGAGCCTTCAAAAATTACATGCGGGATATTAAAAAAGATAGTGGAATCGTAGTTCAGGATTTGACATAAATCGATTTGTGCAGAAGAAAATGCTTCTTTAGCAAGACTGATTAGTGTACTTGAAGAAAAGAGGCATCCCCAAAGTTGATACTGATTACCAAAAACTGGAACCAAGTAAGCATGAAAATAGAAAGGCTTCATAGGATTCAAGGCACTTCTTTGGTTTAAATGGTGAGATCCAGACCCAATGTCACCCAATAGTGGTCCAATGTGCTGACTCTGCACTTGAGAAAGATTACCGACAAGGGTTGGTTTTCTTTCTTCAAATAGTCCAAAAATATGAACATTTGAATGGCCTCGCTGTAAAATCGTGGGGGTCGGTGAGTTTTGAAATCTTGAAATTACATTCATATAAATTTGATCAATTGTTATTGAGAACTGTCCAACATATCTGAGACTTGACATATTAAGTAAGAATAGTATCTGAAGATAGTGGTTGTTAAAAGATGAATTGAAGCAAAAAATGAAGAATCAGTTTTGAATAAAACGACAAAATAACTTTTTAGCATATGCTATGCTAAGCTCATAATTCTTTCACATGTATTATTATTATCTTTTTAATAAATATTGGAAGTAAATCAATGATAACTGAAATGAATAATATGGCTTAAAAATAAATCTTGAGCCTATAGAGTAAATTTTGGTTTGCGGAGGAAGAAAAATTTTCTCAATAAAAATGTGCTTTATTGTTACATTATAATCACAAAATAGAATAATTTCACTCTTATTACACTTATTTATGTTTCTGTCTAATAGTAAAATGCTTTAGATGTCAGTTCAAAATCCAAATTGAAACTACTACCTAGAATGATGTCTTGATACTAACATACTTTTTGTAAGTCTTTGGAAAGACACTTATGGTGATCTCAATAATATTAAAATTGATTTGAATTGTATGTTTTATCAAATATCTATGTAGTCTAGTGTAATAATTGAGATACTACAGTGTAACCTTCTGTTACCAACTTGGAAAGAAAATATATGTAGATATTCTTAGAACAAATATCAAATTTTGCTTTCCACAAGATGGGAAAGTGAATATTATGATATGTTAAGTGATATGTTCAAGATTTGCTCAATCTGTGCTCAGCTCAAAATCAAAGTAATCACCAAGCTCCAAGAAACCTGTGATTGAGTTTGGTTGAACCTAGGTCTAACTGATTACCAAATCTTTGTCCAATTAATTTAAATCTGGTTTCACAATGAACTCCCAACAGCCTTCCAACAGCTTTCCAACCTATAAGGCTCCATAATTTTTAAGTACACTTAAAGCTGTTATATTCATTGTTTTACGCAAAAAACAAGAAATGCGCTTTATTTCACTTAAAAGTTGACTATATGCGCTATAAAATTGAGAATATCAAAAATGCACTTTGACAGATCAATTGAGCTCATTTAGGACTATTGATTTGGCTATTTAAAAGCATAAAAATATCACTTTTCAAATTTGGTGTTTTTTTATGCCAGAAATGGCTTCTGTGTACTGGCCACATACTGCCTGCTTTTTTTGCATGTGAATAGCTTCATTTTTAGCAAAGTTAGCTTTTTCACACTATAATTACCCCACATTCTACGCCCACTTTGGGGAAACACACTAAAATAGGCAACAGGTGCTTATTTAGTGTCCTAGCTTAATTAATAGTGCATTGACCTTGTTTATATGCACTAATTTCATTAATAACCACATTCTTGGCATCTTATTTCATCACCACGCTTAAAATTCGCCTAATTTAGTCAAGGATTTACCCGTGCAAGTGTCTGACAAGGACTGCATGTAGTTACCCCACATCTCACGCTCTGTTTTAAGTTTTTTGGTGGTTTCTCAGTCAATTTTGGTTATTTTTGGATGAGAATTTCACGTAGTATAATGTCAGGATTAGCCCCTCCATTTCTACAATAAGTCCCCCTTATTCTTAAGCTGTTATTAACCTTTAAAAGTCTCCTTTAGTCTTTTATATTATTGTTTTATACGCATATACTCTCTTTTTGTCTTTTTCTTTAATTTTGATGGATTTCCCTTATTATTACAGGATTTTGGCGGTTGTTACTTGTCTAATTATGTCATGGATCACTAGGGATGTTGATGGGCAGGTCTATTAGTGGGTTTGAGGCGTCTTTAACAGTGTATTGGATGGTATATCAAGGGATTTATTGGGGAACTCAGTGTGTATAATAGGAGGAGTTTTTTGGGTCTTGTTTCTACATTCTTTATCATTTACAATTTACCAATATAACCAAATAAATTACAATACATATCAATTAGTACTTTTATAAGACTTTTGAATAGTATCTGAATTATAAAATCTATTTTTCTACCAACTACAAAGATTGTAAGCCATATATAAAAATAGTGAGAATTATATTACTGAGACCTTTAATTTTGATTATATTTTACTACTTATTGGATTAGTATTACAGTATTCATATAGGACCATTAAAATCTTCTAAACAACTGACCATTCAAGCTAGTTCACGTCTTTGTACTTGACCTCAGCCTGACATGGTGCATATAGAATAACCTCAACAGCATTGTTACCAACCATCATTTTAACTACAAATGGTCATGTGAATGGATCCTTCAATTTAAAATTACCATAAAAATTTAAATTTAGTGTAAAAATAAGGCCTTCATCACCCTCTTTGAACATTTTTTCATTATGGGCTTTATCCCATCTTTTCTTCTCATACTCAAACGCCTTATTTATACATTCTTGAGCATGTTTTCTGCATAATTCTTGCATCTGAAGAAAAGACTTAGTACCTGGATGGATATCCAATATAGGTATTTTATTAAGAGTTTTAGCAGGTGTATTAGGTACTTAACCCAGCCATAACTCAAATGGCTTTTTGCCAGTGACAGAATGTACTGTACTATTTTATGAAAATTCTAAACCTGGGATAAGGGTTACCCAATCATGCATGAATTTTTCATTGTCTTTAAAGTTAATACCAAAAGCACAATATCTTCTTATCATATCTTTTATAGTCTGTATCATTCTTTCTGCTAGCCCATCAGTTTGTGGATGGTGTTCTGTGGAAAGTTTTAATTGACACCCTGAAACATCCATAAGTTATGTGCAGAGCTCAGAAGTAAATTTAGGATCTGTGTCTGAGATTATTGCTTTGGTAAAACCTGCTATATTTAAAATTTGTGTCCACCATAAAAAAGCTAAGTCCTTTGCAGAAAGCTCTTTGTGGGTACACATCTTTGTAAATCAATCTACAATTACCCAGCAGGAGTTATAACTCTTATTCCCTGCTATTGGAAAACCTTTTACAAAGTCAATGTTAATAATTTTCCATGGAGTTTTTGGTTGCTCAATTTGTTGTAATAAACCAGCTCTTTTTCTTGTTAATCTTTTAGATTTTTGACAAGAATCACATGTCTCAACATATTTCTGATCAAACTCAGACATGTTAGTCCGCCAAGCTATGTTTTTACTCTGGTTAATGTTTTATGGAAGTCAAATGACCTGCTAATATATCATCATGACATATACTTAACATTAACTCCTTCATTGAAGGGGAAATTACAATTACATTACTTAATTTTTTTCTGTAATATATAATACCATCCTCAATGGAAAATAATCCTTTTTCTAATGGCTCTTTATACTTACTTGGTAATGTTTTTATTAAAACATTCATTGATACATTAGATGGATCATTTAATATTGAAGTGAGTTTACTCACGTCAGGATCTAAAGCATACATATCAAGAATTGATTGCATAAATTCATCCTCAAGATCTACAATATAAATGCCATAAATGTTAATAATCTCTGCTTCAGGAACATAAGCAGGATTATCATCATTATTATGCAGAGGTACTCTAGATAAAAAATCTACATTAGAGTGTAAGGTTCCTGCTTTATGTGTAATAGTAATCCGTCCTCTGTATTCTTGTACAGCTAATTGCCATCTAAACATGTGTCTATTAGGAGTTTTCATGCTTAAGAGTGACTTAACTGCACTACATTCAGTTATTAACTCAAATTTTTGGTCTTCAAGGTAATAATGTAGCTTCTCAAGAGCCCATACAACTGCCAAAAATTCAAGTTGAGTAGCACCATATTTCAATTCACTACTTCTTAGAGTACGTGAAATATAGCAAATTACTACTTCTGACATTTTTCCTTCAATAAGTTGTTTTTGATGCAAAGCAGCATTCAGACAAATAAAATGTGCATCTGTATACAATACAAAAGGCAATTGGAAATCTTGTAATCCCAAGATAGGAGCTGTCATCAAACATTCTTTCAACTTATTGAAATCCTGATGTCCTTCGTTATTTCAAATGAAAGCTTCTGATTTCCTTATCAGTGTAGTCAATGGTGCAGAAATTAATTTGTAGTTTTTTATATATTGTCTATAATAACCACACATACCAAGAAAAGATTGTACATCCTTTAAATTTTGAGGAATTCCAATATTCTTGATTGCAGCCACCTTATTTTGGTCTACACATATTTGTAAGCCAGATACAATATGACCAAGCACTTTTAAAGACTCAAACCCAAATTTACATTTTTTCAATGCAAGGGTCATTTTTATTTCATCAATTTTTTTGAAATACCTTCTTTAAATGGATTAAGTGTTCATCATAAGTCTTGGAGAACACTATGAAGTCATCAATGTATACCATTAACCATCCCTCAATCATTTCATTATGGAATTTTATATCTATTAACTTCTGAAATACTGATGGAGCATTTTTTGGTCGAAATGGCACCCTGAAATATTTATAAATTCCATGTGTGTTTTTATCAACAAAAAGTTCTGTGAATTCTTTTCAGCAGGAATATGATGGTACCCTTTATTTCCATCTAAGCAACTTATATACATAGCACCTTTGAGGGTAGCATGTATAGAGGAAATCCTTGGCAACGGATAAATATCATCTACTGTAAATGTATTTAATGCTCTATAATCACCGCACAGTCTTGCTTTATCTTGTTCATAAGAAATTAGCACTGGTGATATTACACAATATTTTGGTGTAGTTTCAACCTTTTCAAGAATGTTCATTTTTAATAACATCTTGATATTATCCTCTATGTCTCTCCTCTTCATTGGTGAAGCAGGGTATGATTTTTTTTTAATACTAGCAGGAATATTATCCATATCACAGGTTAAATTAATTTTCATCTTATGATCTTTTACAAGGCCAAATTAATTTGTACCATTTGCAAAAGCCATTGGAAATGCTTTAATTAATTCCAAAATATTATTTTTCTCAGCTTCACTTATCTGAGTTCCAAATGATGCTTTAGAAATTTTTTATTTTCTGAAGTTCCATCTCATTGGATTCTCTTCCTTTGCACAGAATATTTGTTACTGACTCAATGTGTAAGACTGTGTTAAAAGAATTTATTTTAAATTTCCTTTTACCTTTCATGCCAATTGTAAAATTGTTATTAGCAGGGTTTAATTTCACACCAAACTTAGTCAGAATATCATTTCCAATGATAAAACAGTTACTAAAGTTAGTATTATCCATTACTACAAAGTCACAAGTTATTCTTACATAACCATGTTGATGTTTAAAGAAAACAGCAGCTTTGTATCTACCAATGGGGTGTAGTACTGATACAAAACCTCTCCAATTTTCACTTTGAAGGGGTTCAAGCTTAGACTTATATTCACTATCAATTTTTTGTAATGTATTAGTAGAAACAACAGAAGCAGCAGCTCCTGTGTCCAATACTATATTAACATTTTCACCAGAAAGGATAGCTGGAACAATGATAGGTGTCATTCTTAAGTTATCAGCTTGTATATCTTTAATGATTTCAGCATCCTCAAAATTCATTAAAGATTCATTCAACATACAGACTTCATTTTCATAACTATATCAGATATTACTGTCATAATCACCTGAATTTTTCCTTTTCTCTGTTTCAATTTCAGATTCATGTTGATTTTCAACAATATTTATATTCTTTTCACATTTGTGACCTTCAACCCAAGGTTTTTACATTTTTAACAAGTATTAGTTTCATACTTTTTAGGTACTACAGGTGCAGTAAGTTTTTTCTGCTTCTCCTGAAGTGTTTTTTAATTCTGATTTTCAACAGGTTCAATATTTTGTTTATAAGTGGAATACCTTGCTTCATACTTATGGTCTAACAATTTTTCATTACAAATATTAATAAAGTCAGAATATTCAGTAACATTAATTTTTCTAGCTACCACAATGTCTCTGACAGATATAGGTAATTTATATATTATCTTATCTTTCCATAAGTTAAAATTAATGTGAGGCTCAATGGCTTTTAAAATTTTAGTTAAATTCATTAAAAATACCATAGGTTTTTCACCATTCAATGGATTGTACCTAGTTTTCTCATAAAGTCTCTGCTGAGTGAGTCTGAGTTTAGAACCTCCAAATTTTTTTTCAATTAGTTGTTTCCATTCAGCCCAAAAGAAGTCTTTACCCTCATTTGAAAAAGCTTCAAACCATAATAAAGCAACATCCTTAAATAAAGATATCAATTTTGATGTTATTTCTTCATCTGGTACCTTATATGAGAATTTCAAGTTGTCAATTCTTTGGATAAAATGTTGCCAATCAGATCTGGCTTCCCCATCATAAGTTGGGTACTGATCTATCTTAGGCCAGTTCTTCTGATTGGATTTTATTTCACTAATCTTAGGCAAATCTAATAACTCATTTTCTCTTGATAAACAGTCTTGCATTTCCTCCTGTACGGATTTGTCACTTACATTTTCAGATTTGACACTACCACCAGATGGTTTTAGATGTGGTGGTATAGGGAAAGAATTAGATTCACTTTTGCCAATGAAAGTATTATTATTATACTGAGTATACTTATGATTACCCTGGTTCATTAGTACATTGGCAGTTTCAATCTCAACTTAAGTCAATATTTGTAGTAGCTCAGAGACACTTTGATTTGTCTGGGAAAAAGATAACTTAGTTCTTGATTCACTTTTCAATAAGTGTGCTTCATACAACTTTTATAACTCACAGAATTTGTTTGAAAGTTCGCTATATTTATTACTCAATGAATCATACTTATAAGTTAGAGACAGATGTTCATTCTCTAATTCTTTATTTTGTGTTGCCATTTGAGAAATGTTCAATGTTAAGGATGAAGTTTTATCACTTGTGAGCTTAACTGTCTGTTCCTCACAATCAGTCATTCTATTCCACAATGCTGAAACAACTGTATGGACAGTTGGATTTTTTTTTGAAATACTACATGTCTTCCTTCTAAATTCTTTCACTATCTTGTGAACTTCTCATCTCACTAGTAAGTGGTGGCAACTGAGGATTATCTGTATTATTATTATAAATAGTAATGTTGTTATTGACAAAAGACAAGTCAGGTTTATCTACATCAAAACCTAATTTTTTCTTAAGTCCTCCTCAATTCTCTGTACAGATTTGACATCAATAATATTACCTATATTGTAATCATCAGTATTGTGTTCAATCTGAGAAGGTAATCTACTTACCATGGGATTTTTTCCAGTCCTAATTTTTGGCGCTTTTCTTTTCCATTGTAGGGGTGAACTGAGGAAGTCTGATGAAGAGGAGGATCCCTGTTGCAGCTGTGACTGGACCATTGTTGATGGAACCAATCCCACTTCCATTTGTCTACCAGGACTTTCTCCTGGGAGTGATGTGACCCTCTTGGGGTAGGGGGTTGCTGACTTGGCTGGCCTTCTTTTAGCTTTGCCAAGGTTTGGTTTATCTTTTGGAATCCTACCTTGCAATTGTTCTGAAATGGCTCTACTTCCTTCAGCATGAGCAATTTTGATTCCTCCAACTTCAATACCTGTTTTTCCAGATGGGATAGTTGATCCTGCAGAGGAGGAGACGTCTTTTTTATTGTAATCTTTTTTAAGAGGGCGTCTTTTTCCTCTATTCTCATTTGCTCTGGCTGGGGGTATGATTGACCCTCCATGGTTATGTCCTGGAGCAATGTTTTTATTAGCTTTAGACCTTGTATGATAAGCAGGCTTTTCACTTACATTGTCCCGGGGAGCACTCATATTGATAAGAATAACAATATTATACGTCTACAAAAGAGAAGACCTATATGGTAATAAAGAGACAAGAAATATTAGCAATACAATTACTAATAAAATCTCTGGAGCTTACACTGAATTTATATCTTTTTTTATTTAAATAAAATATAAGAAAAATTCGAAAAAATCTGTTAAAAATTAAATAATAAGTTTAACTAGACATTTATAAGGGTGAATAAATAGCTTACCAAGCTTTAACAAAATACCAATTTAATTGGGTGTTATATTGGCGACCAAATTCCAAGTGAAATTAGGTTTAGATTGGGTACAGTTACTACTGTAAATACCTAATTTTTATTATAAAAAATTAGTACAATTATTATAAGGGATTATTTCCGCAATCACTGAGTTATAGTTACCCACTAATGTGCAGAAGACCCAAATATTTTGTTTTTTTGAGCTATAATAAAGCAAAAATAATTTCTAAAGGCTTATACTTAATAGTCTATAATAATCAAGGAAAGACCCCCAATTGTCAGTGTATCTAGTATATAAGTATGATTTAATAGTATTTATTAATGGTCCTACTACTTATTTATAAATAATTTAGTGATTAAACCTCAGGGGAAGACTAATAAAATGGTTATACTCAAATAAGACACACAATACTTGGATTAAATGTGTTCTAGTGGTGGAAAATAGATAAATAGAATATAGTTATAGCTTATATAATGGTAATATCAGTTTTTAAAGTCTTTATACTATATTTCTGAATGATAATAATTGTGTTTAAGTTTTTAATTGAATTGTAGTAAGTAAGTGATGATCAATAACCCATCAAATCCCTCCTTTACTTATACCAAAATCCACTGGAGTGCACAGACCTTCAATCCAGATGATGTCACTTCTATTCCTGGGTATTACAGCACTTTGAGGGCCTATCACCTCCCCATGGCGTCCACTTAAAGCAGATTCAACACCCAGATTTCCATTAAGGACCCTCCATCACAATTAATGACAACACAGACCCATACCATAAATAGAAAATCCAGATAAATGCGGATACCATAAAGAAACAGGTAAAATAACTGATCCAAAAGGAATAAAATGAAACTCAAAGCATATAAAGGAAACAAATTAAATACCCAAGCCCCCAATAATATCCCCAAGCATCTATATTAACCCATAAATATGTGAATATCCATCAAAGGAAACAGATTAAGTTGTCCAAACTGAGTACATGCGCCTGAAATAGATGTTTATGCTTCTTTAGGCATTGTTAATCCACTGAATACGTCCATATGACCTAAAATAAGCAGAAAAACAAAGGTTATAAGCTATTAAGAGGCTAAAACTCACTTATAGACCTAAATATACATAATATACTGCATATTTCACTGAATATGAGATTTATGTATACATATAAACTTATGTATGTCAATAATTACTTAATATCACTTAAGATAAGTATATTATGACTCCATTAACACCTTAATAAGTATTATAAGGCTATGGATAAGCTATTTGAACTACTATAAGTTATATAATAGTGTAATAATTATATATATATGTATTATAAACATATATATAAGTATTTTAACCTTATTTTTAAGATATAAGCTTAATGTATTTAAGGTTATCTTATTTTAAAAATAAGAATTACTCAGTCCTGGAGATACCTAGGCTTACAAAAACTATGTACAGTTTAATCATTCAAAGATGAATCTAAAATCATATGTTCAAAAAGATAATTCTTAATATTCTTAATAATTACATCCAATACATCCTTATTAATTTTCATTACCTATAAGTAATTCATTATTAGTTTTATATAATTGATTATTAAGAGATGAATGACTCACCATGGTCTTATTCCACATCCCCTCTCTCTCTTTCCACTTCACTTGTATAGGTGACTGCTGGAGCTTTGATGAGGAGGATTATTGTAGCTCTGTGAGTACCAGTCCCATTTCCATTTACTGACTGTGATTTTTTTTTCCTCTTCTTGATCTGGGGCTGGAGCTACTGCTGGTATATTTGTTGAGGGTTCATTGACTACTGAAGTAGCTTGAGCCTTGAGGCTTACCAGAGCCTGATTAACTTCTATAAATCCCATAGCTGCCCTCTTTTCTAGGCTTTTCATTTGGTCTACCATATTTTTGACCTTGACGGTTGAGTTGTTTAGAAGTTGTGAGAGGGAATGAATTCTCTCTTGAAATGAGTTTTTTAACTTCTTTTTTGATATTTTTTATAACAATATTTTTTTCATCAATTGTCATTTGAGGTGTTTCTCTGCTTATAGATTGGTTAAGAGATACTTGATCCTCCATTTGAATTTTATGTAACAGTTTTATCAGCTCTGGATCTTAAATTTTAAGGTTTAACCTCCTTATTTATATTTTCAACATTTTCAAGCATCTTTAAAGTCAGTACTATATCAAAAAATCAAGATATAACACCACGGGAAATCTGGGGGTGAACTGCTAGAAGTTCCCTCTTTTTGAAACTATTAGGAATTTGTCAGGAAACTGTTGGGAAACCATCCTGAAACTGTCAGAAAGATGTTTTTAAATCTGATGAAAAAACATTGAAAAAATAAACTGTCACAGATTGAATCCAGAACAATCCCTCCTTGAGCAGAGCTTAAGAACCACATTGAACATCAATTAATCTCAGGTTTGGCAAAAGGTTGAACAACATCACTTAGCATACCTTAATATTCAAATATTAAACTTGAATATATGTTGTGTGTATGATATAGATGCTTATGCATTTGAATTTGCATGGTGGATACTTATTGCATGCTAAAAATTGATGTGAATTGCCTATCCAAAGTGTATGCATAATGACTATGAAGAATAAATATGCATAAAAAATATGCATAGTTATTATGCATAAAAAATATGCATATTTATTATGCATAAAAATATTCATAAAAATATGCATTAAAATATGCATATTGAATATGCATTAAAAATATGCATATTGAATATGCAAAAAAAGGTGCATATACATATATGAATAAAATATATTAATATGCATATAAATCTTTATAATGAATATGCATAAATATGCATAATGATTGAAAAATGCAAAAAAATGATGCTTAACGAGTATATTTTATGCATAAATAGAAATATGCAATATGAATTCATATTGCATACAGATAACACTGGCAAACCATTTTGACCAAAACTCATACTAAATTTTCATTCTGGACTAAAGGTGTGAGGGAAGGAAGAAAAACAGTCCGACGTTAGAAAAATGCTACATGCACTCATTTTGTAGCAGAGCAAATGAGAAGTGCTGAATTATGGTTGGTGCCCATAATTTAGTATGATATCATAATTTTATTTAATTGTTTTCAATATTGAAAAGACTTTAGGTCGGTTGGTATGGATCTAGCTGTGCCAGGGTCTAATCTAATTATTTTAACAATTTCTTAATAATTAACGGGCTTTAATACAAAAACAGGTTGTATTTTTTGTGGGATATTGGATATGATAAGGTCTTTTGTAAAAAAAACTTATATTGTTTAAAAATATTCCTGAATCAGATGTGGGATAATCACTACAAAAATTTGTAGTACTGTGGGCAATAAAATATATGCACAAGCAGTAAAGAAAGGACCAAGTGAACCCTTTTTGTGCAGTGGGAATCATTAGAGTGGAATTGTGGATGAAAAATATAATTCATTATTACCATTTTATTTAATCAAAAAATTTATAATATTAAAAAGAACTATTGATTAATTGGTATTTGACCTTTGTGCCTCACTCATATTTATCATTTGATTGATTTTTGTCACCATTATGTTATTAATATTATAAGTATAACAAAAACCCGTGTGCCAAATGCATACCAGGTGATGTTACACCTTTTATAATATTATTAAATAAAGGTAAAAAAATATGAAAATGATTTGTTTTACAAAAAATAAATTGATATCCAAAAGCAATATGAGGGATAAAAAGGTAAACTTAAAGGGATCAAATATGAAATAAAAAATTAAAGTGAAATTCCTCCCATCAAGAGCAAGTAGACATGATGGGGTGAACGCCCACCAGTGGCACTAAACTTGGACTATAATTTCTTTTTTGTAAAAAAAAAATCCACTGGAGCTTTACCAAAACTTCAGGATGACAATTTTGCCATATCAAACAACTTCTAGTGCAATTATTGAAGAAAAATTCATTTTCATTGCAATAGAGAGAATTGATCACATCAGACTGCATGTGACCAAAAGTGTCGAGCACAAGCTTGGCCAAACTTGTGCTGGACACTTTTTTGATGGAGGTTAGCTAGGGTGGAATTTTTCTTCAGTTCATCTGGTATTTCTTATAAACATGTCCACTGGTATTTGATCTTTGTGCCTCACTCATATTTATCATCTGATTGATTTTTTGTCACCATTATGTTTTAATATTATAAGTATAGCAAAAACTCGTGTGCCAAATGCATACCGGGTGATGTTACACCTTTTATAATAGTATTAAATAAAGGTAAAAAAATATGAAAATGATTTGTTTTACAAAAAATAAATTGATATACAAAAGCAATATGAGGGATAAAAATTAAAAATTAAAGGAATCAAATATGAAATAAAAAATTAAAATAAAATTACTGCCATCAAGAGGAAGTAGACATGTTGGGGCAAACGTCCACCAGTGAGGCTAAACTTGGACTATAATTGCTTTTTTGAAAAACAAAAAAGTGCCAATCTGAGGTTTAAAAAAACTTCAGCATAACCATTTAGCCTTATCAAAAAACTTCTAGTTAAATGATTCAGAGAGAATTGATCACACCAGACTGCATGTGACAAAAATTGTCCAGCACAAGTTCGGCTGAACTTGTGCTGGACACATTTATGACGGAGAGTAGCTAGGGTAGAATTTTTCTTCAGTTAATCTGGTATTTCTTATAAACATGTCCATTGGTACTTGATCTTTGTGCCTCACTCATATATATCATTTGATTAATTTATTGTCACCATTATATTATTAATATTATAAGTATAGCAAAAACTCGTGTGCCCAACGCATACCGGGTGATGTTACACCTTTTATAATATTATTTAATAAAGGTAAAAAAATATGAAAATGATTTGTTTTACAAAAAATAAATTGATATACAAAAGCAATATGAGGGATAAAAAGGTAAAATTAATCTCAAAGAGATCAATTACAAAAAACAAAATACTAGTAAAATTCTTGCTCTCAAGAGCCAGTAGAAGTGTTGAAAAAAATGGGAGCCATCAGGGCTAAATTGTAATAAGTGACCTTTTTATTAAAGATAAAAAATTATACACCTGAGGTTGGGAAGAACAACAGGTGGATGATTCTGCTAAACAAAACTGCTTGTAGTGAAGTTTAATAAAAAAATGTTTTTTTGTTGCCATATAGAGAATTGATCCCATCTGACTGCACGTGACTAAAAGTGTCCAGCACAAGTTCGGCCGAACTTGTGCTGGACACTTTTATGATGGAGAGTAGCTTGGGTGGAAATTTTCTTCAGTTCCTTCATGTTGTATTTCTCATAAACATGTCTACTGGTATTTGATCAGTCTGTATCTTTCATATTTATCATCTGATTAATATTTTATCACCATTATATTATTAATGTTATCAGTATAGCAAAAACTTGTGTGCCAAATGCATACCATGTGAAGTTATACCTTCAATAATTTTTTAAAATAGACGTAAATAAATATGTAAAGGATTAGTTTTACAAAAATTAAATAGGAATTTAAAAGTAAAAAGAGGAATAAAAGAGTAAAATAAAAGTCAAAGAGTTAAAATATGAAAAAAATACTGGTAAAATTCCTGCTATCAAGAGCCAGTAGAGGTGTTAAAGCAAATGGGAGCCATCAGGGCTTAATTGTAATAAGTGACCTTTTCTTTAAAGATTAAAAATTATACACCTGATATTGGGCAGAACAGCAGGTGGATGATTCAGCTAAACCAAACTACTTCTAGTGAAATTTGATAAAAAAATCTTTTTGTTGCCATACAGAGAATTGATCCCATCTGACTGCACATGACCAAAAGTGTCCAGCACAAGTTTGGCCGAACTTTTGCTGGACACTTCTATGATGGAGAGCGTCTGGGGTAGAATTTTTCTTCAGTTCATCTGGTATTTCTTACAAACATGTCTACTGGTATTTTATCTTTGTTCCTCACTCATACATATTGTTTGATTAATTTTTTGTCTTAATTATATTATTAATTATATAAGTATAGCAAAAAATTGTGTGCCAAATGCATACTGAGTGATGTTACACCTTTTATAATATTATTAAAAAAATGTATAAAAATATTAAAATAATTTATTTTAAGAATTATTAATTGATATCCAAGAGCAATATGAGGAATAAAAAATTAATTTAAAGCGATCAAATATGAAAAACGAACTCCAAGTATTATTGCTAATATCAAAGGCCAGTAGAGATGTTGAAGCAAATGAGAGCCGTTAGGGATAAATTGTACTTAATTGATTGTTTTTTAAAGATAAAAAATTGTGTACCTGTGGTTTGGATGAACTCTAGGTGGATAATTCAGCTATATCAAACTACATCTAGTGAATTTTCTTATCAAATAATTTTTTTCATTTTAATAGAGAGAATCGATCCCATCTGACTGCACCTGACTAAAAGTGTCCAGCACAAGTTTGGCCAAACTTGTGCTGTACACTTTTATGATGGAGAGTAGCTAGGGTGCAGGTCTTCTTCAGTGCAACTGTTATTTTTTTAAAACATCTCAAATGGTATTTGATCTTTCTGTAATATTCATATTTTATTATCTGATTAATTTTTGGTCATTAGAATTTTATTAATTTTATTAGTATAGAAAAAACTTGTGCGCCAAATGCATGCCATGTTATATTACACCTTTTATAATATTATTAAAAAATGTTAAAAAAATATGAAAATGATTTCTTTTCCAAAATTATAAATTAATATCCAAATGTAACATGAGTGATAAAAAAGTAAAGTAAAAGAGATCAAATGTGAAAAAGAAAAATTCAAGAAAAATTCCTGCCTTCAAGAGCCAGTAGAGGTGTTGAAACAAATGGGTGCCATCAGGGCTAAATTTGATAAAATTTAATTTTTTTTAAAGATAAAAAATTTCTCACCTGAGGTTTGGAAAAACTCAAGGTGGATAATTCAGCCATACCAAACTACTTCTAATGTAATTATTTAGCATTTTTTTTAATTTAATTTCCACAGAGAGAATTGATCCCATCTGAATGCACCTGAACAAAAGTGTACAGCACAAGTTCGGCCAAACTTGTGCTGGACACTTTTATGATGGAGAGTAGCTAGGGTGGAAGTGTTTCTCAGTACATCAGTTTTTTGTTTTTCACATTTCTATTGGGGTTTTAACTTTTTTTTATCATTCATATTTATCTTATAATTAATTTTTTGTCACCATATATATTATAAATGTTTCTAGTATAGCAAAAACCTTCATGCCAAATGCAAAATTGGTGATGTTACAACTTTAATTATATTATTATATAAAGTTAAAAAAATATGAATATGTTTAGTTTTTAAAAAAATAAATTGATATTTAAAATTAAAAAGAGTAATAGAAAAGTAAAATGAAAATAAATGGGATCAAATACGAAATAAAAAATACAAGTAAAAATTTTACTATCAAGAGCCAGAAGTGGTGTTGGGACAGTTGGGGACCCCTAGGTCAAGACTTGGTCTAAACTTACTTTTATGTATAGCTAACAAATTTTGAACTGAGGTTTGGACAGACTTCCAGGGGACAATTTTACAATATTAAACATTCTTTACTTCAATAATTGAGTGAAATATCATTTTTATTGCCATAGAGAGAATTTATCTCATATGTCTTCATGCAACCAAAAGTGTCCAGCACAAGTTCAGCCGAACTTGTGCTGGACACTTTTATAATTGAGAGTAGGCATACAGAAAATCTTCTTAAACTCAAAAGGGATTTCTTATAAACATTTCCACTGGTATTTGATCTTTCTGTGTCATTTAAATTTACCATTTGATTAATTTTTTGTCATCATTATATTGTTAACGTTATTACTATAGTAATAACTTGTGTGAAAAATGCATACCAGGTGGTCTTCCACCTTTAATAATATATTATTAAATAAAGGTATAAGAGTATGAAAATTATTTATTTTAAAAATTAAAAATTGATATCCAAAGCAATATGAGCAATAAAAAAGTAAAATAAAAGGGATAAAATAAGAAAAAAAAATCTAAGGAAAATTCCCACTATCAATAACAAGTAGAGGTTTTAGATCAAATGTGCACCACCAGGGCTAAACTTGCACTATATTTTCTTTTTTTTAAACCAAAGAAAGTGTCCTGATGAGTTTTGAAAATTCATCAGGAGGACATTTTGGCAATGTCAAACTACTTATTGTGCAATGATTGAGCAAAATGTCATTTTCATTTCCATAGAGTAAATTTATCCCATCTGACTGCATGCAACCAAAAGTGTCCAGCACAAGTTTGGCCGAACTTATGCTGGACACTTTTATGATGGTGAGTATCTAGGGTGCAGGTCTTCTTCAGTTCATCAGGTATTCCTTATAAAAAAATCCACTTGTATATGATCTTTCTGTGTCATTCATATTTATCATTTGATTCATTGTTTTTCACCATTATAATATTAATGTTATTAGTATTGAAAAAATTTGTAAGCCAAATGCATACTGGGAGATGCTACATCTTTCATAATCTTATTAAATAAAAGTAAAAAAAATATGAAAATTATTAGTTTTACAATAAATAAATTGATATTTGAAAGCGAAAACAGGAATAAAAAAGTAAAATAAAAGTGATTAAATATGAAATTAAACATTCAAATAAAATTTCTGCCATCAAAGATAATTTGAGTTTTCAGACCAAATTTGCACCACCAGTTCTAGATTTGGAATATGTTTTCTTTTTTTAAAAATCAATAAAAGTGTCCACCTGATGTTTTCCAAAAAATCAGGAGGATAGTATAGCAGTATAAAGCTACTTCTTGTGCAATGATTGAGCAAAAATTCATTTTAACTTCCATTGAGTAAATTTATCCCATCTGACTGCATGCAACCAAAAGTGTCCAGCACAAGCTCAGCTGAAATTATGCTTGACACTTTTATGATGGAGAGTAGCTAGGGTGAAAGTCTTCTTCAGTTAGTCTTATATTAATTTAAAAAATGTCTATGGGTATTTGATCTTTCTGTGTCATCCATATTTATTATTTGACTATTTTTTAGTCACCATTATATTATTAATGTTTTTAGTATAGCAAAAAAATGTGTAATGAATGTACACTGGATGATTTTACAACTTTAATAATATAATATAATAAATATAAAAAAATGTGAAAGTTATCAGTTTTACCAAAATAAAATTGATATTTAAAAGCTAAAGGATAAATAAAAGGGTAAGATTGAAATTAAAGAGATCATACATGAAATAAAGATATTAAGTATAATTTCTGCTATCATGAGCCAGTAGAGGCTTCAGAAAAAATGGGCACCATCATAGATTAACATGGATCAAATTTACTTTTTACCAAAGGAAAAAATTGTCTACCTTAGGTTTGGACAAACTTCCAGGGGACATTTTGTCTATATAAAACTACTTTCAGTGCAATGATGGAGTGATAATTCAGTCTCATTTCCATAAAATGAATTGATTGCGTCTGACGGCATGCAACCAAAAGTGTCCAGCACAAGTTTGGCCAAACTTGTGCTAGACACTTTTATCATGAAGAGTAGCCAGGGTGCAAGTCATTTTTAATCATCTGAAATTTCTTATAAACATTTCCACTGTTATTAAATCTTTGTGCCTCACTCATATTTATTAATTGATTAATTTTTTGTCACCATTATATTATTAATATTATCAGTATAGCAACAAATTGTGTGCCAAATGAATACTGGGTGATGTTACACCTTTTATAATATTATTAAATAAAGGTAAAAAAATATGAAAGTGATTTATTTTACAAAAAATAAACTTCTATCCAAAAGCAATATGAGAGGAATAAAGTAAAATAAAAGAAATAAAAGATGAAAATTAAAATCCAAGTTAAATTCCTGCCATGAACAGAAAAAAGAGATGTTGAATTAAATTAGAACAATCAGGGCTAAACTTGCACTAAATTTTCTTTTTTGTAAAAATAAAAAAAAATCCACTTGAGCTTTACCAAAACTTCAGCATGAAAATTTTGCCATATCAAACTACTTCTAGTGTAATTTTATATCAAAAATTTATCTTCATTTCCATAGAGAGAATTGCTCCCATCTGACTGCACCTGACCATAAGTGTCCAGCACAAGTTCGGCCGAACTTGTGCTGGACACTTTTATAATGGAGAGTAGCTAGGGTAGAATTTTTCTTCAGTTCATCTAGTATTTCTTACAAACATGTCTACTGGTATTTTATATTTGTTCCTCACTCATTAATATCATTTGATTAATTTTTGGTTGCCATTATATTATTAATTTTTTAAGTATAGAAAAAACTCATGTGCCAAATGCATACCAGGTGATGTTATGCCATTTATAATATTATTAAATAAATGCATAAAAATATGAAAATAGTTTATTTTAAAAATTATTAATTGATATCCAAAAGCAATATTAGGAATATAAAATTAAGTTAAAGGGATCAAATATGAAAAAAGAAATCCAAGTAATATTCCTACTATCAAAGGCCAGTAGAGGTGTTGAAGCGAATGAGAGCCATCAGGGATAAATTGTACTAAGTTGACTTTTTTTCAAAGATAAAAAATTGTTCACCTGTGGTTTGTATGAAACCTAGGTAGAAAATTTGTCTATGTAAAACTACTTCTAGTGAAATTTTTTATCCAAAAAAATTTTTTCATTGCCATAGCGAGAATTGATCTCATATGACTGCAACTGACCAAAAGTGTCCAGCACAAGTTCGGCCAAACTTGTGCTGGACACTTTTTTGATGGTGAGTATCTAGGGTGCAGCTCTTCTTCAGTGCAACTGGTATTTTTTTAAAACATATCCACTGGTATTTGATCTATCTGTTTTATTAATATTTTACCATTTGATCAATTTTTTGTTACCAGTATATTATTATTTTTATTAGTATAGCAAAAAAACATGTGCCAAATGCTTACAGGGTGATGATAAACCTTTAATAATTCCATTAAATACAGGTAAAAAATTATGAAAATTATTTGTTTTACATAAAATTAATTGATATCTAAAAGAAAAAAAGGGATAAAAAGAAATAGGTTGAATAATAGGGATTTTATTTGAAATTCAAAATAAAAGCTAAATGCCTACTTTCAAGGCTCAGAAGAGGTGTTGGATAAAATGGGCATCATCAGGAATAAAATTTTACTTAATTTGATTTTTTGAAAAACTAAATGAAGTTTTCAACTGATTTTTTTCCAATATTTAGTTGGACACTTTATCTATATCAAATTACTTCTAGTACCATGATTGACCAAATTAAATCCTCATTTCCATATGCAGAATTGATCCCATATGGCTGGGCCAGTCCAAAGGTGTCAACCACAAGTTTGAGAATTCTTCTGGTGGAAACTTTTATGATGGACAGTAGTAGGGTGCAAGTCTTCTTTAGTTAATCTAGTATTCCTCATAAACATTTCCAACTTATTTTTGGCCAAAAATCAGGTGGAAAGTTTTCCCATATAAAATTGCTTCTAATGCCATGATTGACTAAAAATTGATTCTCATTGCCATATAGAGAGTTGATCCCATATGACTGGATCCGGCAAAAGTGTAACCACAATTTTTGATAAACTTAAGTTTGAAAATTTTATGATGGAAAGTAATTGCAAGTCTTCTTCATTTCATCAACCAATCCTCATAAAAATTTCCACCTGTATTTTGGCCAAACTTCAGGTGGACAATTTGGCCATATTTAATTAATTCTTGTTCAATGTTGATAAAAAACTGATACTTATTGCCATATATAGATATTAAACCCATCAGACTGTGCCTTTCCAAAAGTGTCTACCTGAATTATGGCTAAACCTCAGTTGGACACTTTTATGATGCAGAGTAGCTAGGGCAAAAGTATTCTTCAGTTTATTTGGTATTCATAATAAATTTATCCTCCTGAAGTTTATCCTAGCTTGAGGTGGACAATTTTGGGAAGCACCAGTTAGTCACTATCCATCAAAAAAGTGTTCACCAAAATTTTGGCTAAACTTGTGGTGGACCCCTTTGATCAGCCACAGTCAGATGAGATCAACTCTTTAGATGGGAATGAGGATGATGTTTTGGTCAATCATGGAAATAGAAGTAGTGTGATGTGGCCAAATTACCCCCCTGAAGGTCAGACAAACCTCAGGATGACACTTTTTAGCAGGTAGTAACTGAGAAAAATCCATTTATCAGAAGGAAAATCTTTCATTGGATAGATGCCAAGGTTTCATACTTGTGTATTATTGTCAGTATTAATTTTGAAAGAGTCTGTCTAAGCAATTTCATTGCCCATCATGACTCATTTTGTTTTAAATGTTTCAAACTGCGTGATACAGTATTAAGGTGTCACATAGTATAATTAAGCTCTATTACGTGCCCTCCTATGATGCCTAAATTTATAATTTAATATCTTACATAATAATTTCTTTATATAAATTCATCAATATTTTATTTTATTATAAAATTTAATAGAGCAAGTATCCTGAATTATTATATATGCATAAGCTTATGTTAGATAAATTTGTGCTCAATTTGTTCTCATCAGAGGACCAAAATCAAGTTCTGGAGGATCAACTTGTGCATAATTTGGAATCAGTTGATATTCTGTCTATAATCAATCTGAGAATAAATGTAAATCTAACTCTAATTACTTATGTTTATAAAGTATTCATAAACCTGGCATATTTAAGGGACACTCTAAATTTCAAGAGAGGGGATTGCTAGCAATTCACTTCTAGATTTCCCATGGTGTAAGTATTAAAAACTTCAAGAAGGAGTTTTATCAGTAAAATATAACACTTCTAAATTCAATACTTTTCTTACTATTAGTTTTAACAGCAAATTTATTAAAGTTATCAAATTCAAATATGCTTTTATGTGGTCACTTAATGTAATAGGTCTACAAGTTTAGCCATATATTATATTTAAAAAAGAAGCCTTTCAGTTTATTTCTTTTTAAATATTAAATAATTTGAACAAACAAAGAAAAATAAATTAAAATTCCTGTTAAAAAGAATCAATTTTTTAGATTTTATTATTTGGTTTATTATCAGCAAAGATTACAAATTTGATTGGTCTGTTGAAAGATCTTTACTAAGAAAAATTTATATTCAATTAGTATTAAAATGTTTGATTTGTATATCACAATTTCCATATAGCTTGGCTTCTTTTTCTGATATTACTATATATAGTGTACCAATCCTTTGTAATTTATCCAATCATTTTTATAGGTATTTTATTTACTGTAGCCATTTTTGAATTCTTACTTACTGGAATATAAAACAACAGAATTCTTGAGGAAAGAACCCCAATTTTCAGGCTGAGTTCAAGTAAAGAGACGTGAATAGCTTGATTTTTCAGCTTTCTAGAAGATCTTTATGGTCCATTAAAAATCATGTTGTCCAAATCCAATTAATTAAAAAAATATAATTCAATTTAATGGTCTCAGTAATTTAAATTCACTTATAATCTTTTTTATACAGCTTTCAGTTGGTAGAAAAAAAGAGCTTCTAAAATAAAACAATTTTTAAATGACTTTAACAATACTAATTAATATTTATTGTATTGGTTTTGCTATATATTTTTAAGGTGATGTAAAATAATGTAGAAAAAAAGCTAAAAAACATCCTCCATTTATACCCATAAATTCCCCAATGTTTACCATTAAATTACCAATTGTTTCACAGCCAATAATACCCCAATCTATAAATTACACGTACCCATAAACCCAAGGATCATCTAATAATATAAGAAGAATTATATCACATGCCAAAATACAAGAATAACTTGGGTTAATACATAATAATAAGGTAATAAGCCAAAACTTAGGACATAAAAATAATATCTACTTAAGTTTTTTCAACAGTAGAGATTAAGAGATTAATTATAACAAATTTATATTTGAATTTCACATTTAAAAATGACCAATATAGCCTGAAAATCATTGAGAAACCCTAAATAAGACATTAAATGTTGGGTGACTGAATTCAGACTTTTTCCAGGCACTTGCATGGGTAAATCCCTGTCTAAATAGGTGATTTTAAGTGTGGTAGTGAAATCTGGGCACCAATATTGACTTTATTAATAAAATCAGTGCATATAATGATTTCAATGCACTAATAATGAAATTAGGACACTGAATAAGTGGCTCTCACTTATTTTAGCATGTTAACACCTATGGAGCATAAAACGTGGGGTAATTTTAGTCTGAAATTGATAAAATTGTTAATAATGAAGATATGCAGGTGAAATAAATGTATGCAGCATAAGAGCAGTACACAAAAGCTATTTCTAGCATCTAAAACATCAAGTTGTAGAAGTGTTACTTTGATACATTTAAGTAACCAATCAATAGTCCTAACTGAGGAAAATTGATCTGTAAAAGCACAATTTTAGTATTATTTAATTTAAGGTGAATATATTCAACTTGAATTGATTTAAAGTACATTTATTAATTATTTTACTATAATAATGAAAAAAGCAGCTTTAAGCCAACTTAAAAATTATGTAAAATTATGTTTAAATTTCTTAAGATTACCCTAAATCATTTCAACATAATCATAAGTAAATAAGACTTATAAAAGGTGGATATATGCATTTATTTAATGTATAAAAACAGCATATATTTCATTAAATGACTTATTTCATTTATGTATACATATTTAATACCTTAACTTACTTTCCCTATGTGTAATACATGTGTTTAGCATATTTTATATGCTTATTTTACTCAGTCTTTTAAATATCCAGGCTAACATAACTTCTCCATCTCACATGTTTTCATGATTAAAATTAGCTTGCTCTCTAAATAAAGATCTCATCTCTTTTTAGTAAGGACATAAGTTATCAAGATTATCATCCATATATTTGATTCCCTTACTGATATCAAAATCAGAAATACCAAAACCAGTAAAAAATGAAAGAGTCTTACCATTATTGTATTTGGCTCAATAGTGCTTGAATCATTCAGACATTTTTTTTGGAAGAAGATCAATCCTTCACTTTGTCTTACATCTTAATTCACCGGAAATTAGATGATAGCTGTTAACTTTTGATGTGGGGAGCTGTCCTACTTTTAGTTGCATTCTCAGAGCCAAAACAAGGGCCATAATTAGTGTTAGTTTTTAGCGAGTTGATAAGTATGAGGTGTTAAGCTTGTTTTAGTTGAATGGTCTTTCATTTCTTAGTTGAGCAGGGTAAAGAGGGAGTAGTTGGATTTTAAGAACAAGTGGGGGAAGGATTCCATTGGGAAGAAATGTGGCAGAAAGGCATTTAATGATATTTAATGATGAAAAGGAGCAGAAAGGAGCATATGAGATGGGGATTAATCTGGATGGATGGGAAGGCGCAGCAAGGTTGGGAGGCTGGAAAATCCAGAAAGTTGTACAAGATGTAATTATGAGAAATTGTGGATAAAAATTTCAGATAAGAGGTGAAAATTGACATGTAAAATTTCTAATAACATAATTATTTTTAAAATTAATTGCATAAATTTATTTAGGTATAATGATTTTTATCTGCAATTAATTTTATTGTGGATTGGCTAGCATTGATACCTCCTGTTAGGGGGTATCAATGTTAAAAGTTTTTAATTATTTCAAAAGAGACTTCACAACACAAAAGAACTCCACAAACTTAACATTAATTCTTAGTAAAAAGGTGTTTTGGTGGCACAATATGGCATATTTTAAAAAATACTTTTGTTTGATTTGGTGGAAAAAAGAGGTATTTTAAGAAGGAATATTTCAAACTTTGATACCCCCTATTAACTAGTTTATCATAATATAAAAATAAATATTTTTAATCATTTTCCAGTACTTATTCATTTGAGTATTGGCTGTTTTTTTTTGAAGGTTGCATGTGGGATTTCATATACTGTAGTGTTTTCTTGATTAGGACTTTAATAGATTTTCTGTTGGCAGTACATCTAGAAGAAGCAAGAAAGGTAAAGAAATAAAAGAAGAATAAGAAGAAATAAAAGAACAATAATAAGAAACGAAAAGTCTAACAAAAAACTAATAAGGAATATAAAGGATTTAAACACAACTATTGGACATAAAGGGTTTATTTAAATCAAGTAAGTAACTTTAATTCTCTCTAATATAAAAAAACATAATAAAACAGTTTAAACACTATTAAAGGAGCCTATATATAGTTAAATTTCCAAATTTATTTATTTTAAACACTGTGATAAAATTGATAAAAAAATACATATATATGTAACAAAAATATTAATTGTAAAATGTAAGGTAATGTAATTATTTTGGACTAAATGATGAGAAAAAATAGACTTTATATAGGCAAATAAGGCCCTCTGAGAAATAACCAACTGTATTTACAGAATAGAAGAAAGAAATAAACTGAAAATCTAGTGTAACAGAGAAAATGAGGTTGCCATGTAACTAATTACTATAATGGAAATAAAAGACATGTTGTATTCACCCCTTAAGCCCTGAGACAGCGTAATAGATTATATGGGATACTACTTTGATATAAAACAATTAATATTTAGCTATATTAACACTAAAACACATTACACTGTTTTTTATTTTATTCAAAATCAGTTTTAGTAAAATATAAAAATTATACTATATGTGAAGTAAAATATTAATATATTTAATTTATATAGTGTAAAAAAATATTTATTAGGGGGTATCAAAGTTAGAAATCTTCCATTTCAAAATACCTCTTTTTTCCACCAAATCAACCATGATTATTTTTTAATATATGGCATATTGTACCCCCAAAACACCTTTCTACTTAGAATTAAAATCAAGTTTGTGGCTTTATTTTTGTGTTGTGAAATACGTTTTATATAATTTCAAATTTCTAACTTTGATACCCCCTATTAAGTAAACTAAACTAATTATACTAGTATAATATTTATTGAAATTAAACAAGTAAGTATTTTAGTAAAATCACTAAGTTATTAAAATAACACATTTTTATTTAAATAAAGTGTTTACTTATTTAATTTAATTTATTGACCCTATTGTGAGTAGAAAGAGTTCTTATAATTATTGGTTGTGAGTTATAGTTTTTATTATTTAATATATATATTTAATTAATTAATTAACTACATTATAAGATTAATTTATAATATAAATCTTAAATCAAAAAAAGAGGAGAAAACACTCAAACATCAAAACCTATTAGAGCAGATGAAATATAAGTTTGATCATGAAGAATATTCCAAAAAGAAAGATTTCTTAATATAATGTGTTAAAGCTAATAAATCTGTTGAGGAAATTGAATGTTTAAAGAAATTGTTGGATGACTAGTTTGTTTTATTTCTCTCACACTTCAACTGTTCATATTTATTTGTACATTAAATTTACAATAATTTCATGTATTTCATTACTCTATCAATAATTACTTGAAATTTTGTTTTTTAATGTTAAATATTCTTTTTTTAAATAAAATTTTCATGTCTCCTTTGAAAATTTGACAATCCCCCACCCCTGGATTTTTTGAAGTAAGGGGTGGGTATCACCAAAATTCTTTCATATCATTAATCTTGAAAGTATTATGTGAAACTTTGGCTTAACTACCCCCTGCATTCCTAAGACTTAAGGTTAGCCCATAAAACACAAAAAATAAAATTAAACAGCTATTTTTTATAAATGAAAAATGAGGAAACGACCCCTTAAAACTTAGAATATGAAAAATTGTCTACAAGACATAAAATATAGAGAAACACCGGGGCTATCCAATGATAGTACCCACATACCCACAGACCCAATATCCACAGAATAAAACCAGAAAAATACCCAATTCCTTAACAGATGTCAATTAAGACCAGCACAAACAGCGCCAAATCACACAAAAAAGGCCCCTGCCAATGTTGGAAGACCACAATGTGTAAGAAAAGAATTAATGTTATTGAAAACTCACAAAATTCTGAACCAAGTAATCATGAAGATGAGAACATGGAATCCAGTGAGGATTGTAAAAGTAACATCTCTTACAGTGATGATGAACATGAGATATTTGTATTAGAATAGGATATTATGTTCCTGAATGATACTATACCTCATACAGATACATCTTTAACTTCCATTGAAGAAGCTGAAGTAAATAAAGATGTATCTCATGATACTTACAAAATAACACCTATCAGAGCACCTGTTATAATATGTGGAAGAGAAATGAATGCCATTCTTGACACTGGGGCTGCAGGTAGTGTAGTTTCTATTAATTTAATTTATTTTTAATTTATAAACATTAAACTCATAAAAAATGCCCCAATTCTTTATTGAATAGAATATATTTATTATCTTTATTTAAATGTATATAAAATTAATAATGAAATTAATATAAAAATTTTTTAATTATATTAAAAATATTGTGATATAATTTTATTTAATATGATATTTAATTTTTAAATATAATCTAAATAAATTTTTTCTCTTATTATGCTCAAGTTATTTAACATAATATTTACATAACTCTTAGCATAGCCTGGCTGACACTCCCTCACTCTAAAAAAACAATAAAAAAATGCTAAGTTTTTTTCTTTTTATACCTTTTCAAAAGAGTGGAAATTTTAAAAACTTCTTTTCAGGTATCCATGCATCATGCTCAAATGATTTATTTTTATATCTCAATTAATATTCAGTACCTTTTTGAGAAGTGATAATTCTATAATTGAGAACTTTATCAATTTCAGCAGTTTCTGTGAATTCCAGATAATTTTTCTTAGGTCTTCATTTTCTTTTAGTAAATAGTTCACTGTTGAAAGTATAAGGTTTAAGTTAGAAAGTGGTGAAACTGGGATATTTTCTAACATATGGAGAATACAATACTACTTCTACTAAATTATCACAAACCATTTTTTCAATAAAAAATGGTCTTACAAAAGGATCTTTCAATTTTTATTTCCGTGTAAATTGAAGTTGAATTTAGATATCACTACTTCATTACCTTTTTTAAATTTGTATTCTTTATGGGATTTATCTCATCTTTTCTTTTCATATTCAAATGCTTTATCAATAAAGCTTTAAAAATGTTTTCTGAATAGCTGTTGCGTTTGCATAAAAGATTTTACACCAGGGTGTAGTTCCAACTTAGGTAATTTATTATTGAGAATTTGAGAAGGAGTGTTTGGGACATAACCTAACCAAAGCTCAAAAGGCTTTCTTTCAGTGAAAGAATGTATAGTGCTATTATAAGCAAACTCATTACCTGGTAATATAGTAACACAGTCATGAGTAAATCTGTCATTATCTTTATATTCTAATCCAAATGGACAATACCTTCTAATAATATCTTCCAGAGTTTGAATCATTCTCTCAGCTAGACCATTAGTCTGAGGGTGGTGAGCTGTAGACAACTAATGTCATTCATATTTTGGAAGACTCAATTTAAGTGATTAATGTGTTTATAAAAATTTCTAGAAAAAACTATGTAATCAATATAGACCATTAAAAATCTTTCAATTATTTCTTGATGAATATTATAATCCATCACTTTTTGAAAAACTGAAGGGGCATTTTTAGGGACAAGTGCCATTTTAACATTCTTATGTTTTCCATTTGAGTAACAATAAGCAAGCAATTTTGAGAGTTCTTTTCAACAGGGATCTTATGATAACTTTTATTACCATCTAGACAACTAATAAATTTCTCACCTTGTAAGGTAGTATGTATTGATTTTATTCTTGGTAAAGGATAAATTTCATTTACTTTATGAATATTTAATTCTCTATAATCCCCACATAATCTAGACTTATCTTTTTCATAAGAGATTAAGACTATGTAAATTACACAATACTTTGGGGTAAAATGAACCTTCTAAATTATTTTCACTTTTAAGAGGGTAGTAATATTATCCTCAATATCTTTTCTCTTTGTGGGAGAAGCATTATATGTTTTTTTCTTAAGGCTAGGAGGAATATTGCTCAAGTTACAGGATAAAGAAGTTTATATTTCTTCCCTAACAACTCCTAATTCATGAGATCCATGAGCAAAAGCCATAGAAAAAGATGTAATTAAGGCAATTATAGAATCTTTCTGTCCACCAGCTAAATTAACACCAAATGAAGCAGTATTTATTTCAGACAATAAATTATCCATTTCTTCTGTTGATCTACCTTTACATTGAATCAATGAATTATAATGATTTAACAGGTGTGCAGAAAGTTTTTTAGAGGAAGAAATTTTAAATTTACTTTTTCCATTCATGCTTAACGTGAAAAAGTTGTTTGCAGGATCCAATTTGATACCAAACTTGTTAAAATGACATTTCCCATAATAAACCAATTGCTTAATTTATCATTTTTCATCACAAAAAGTTCACAAACTGCTCTGACAAAGCCACCATTATACTTAAAGAATACAGTGGTTTTGTATTTTCCAATGGGACATAAAACAGAACCATAAACTCTCTGTTTTTCAGATGTTATAGCAAATAATTTAGTATGATAGTTCTCTTTCACTGAAGCCAGTGATTTTTCAGACACTACACTTCCTCCAGAACCAGACTTAAGAACAACCTCAACATTTTTAGCATTTATGATAACTGGTACCCTCAAGGGAGATAATAATATGGAACTGTCAGTAATATATTTTATAATCTTAGCATTTTCTACTGAAGATAAATACAAGTTACAAACTTCAGATAAACTATCTAAATATTTGACATCTTGTTACAACATTAGAAATTCATTTAAAGAATCATTGTCATTAGAGATATTACTATCACATTTACTAGAGGAATCATTAAGTTCAACTGCAGTATTTTAAGTTTCCTCAGTTTTTTCAACAAGATGATTTTTCTTGCCAAAAACATGTCCTTTCTGCCATAATTTTTTCATTTAAAATAAGTATTTGTTTTATATTTCTTTGGTGAAAGTGGGGAAGAGGGTTTACCATGTCTTTCTGTGAGTTTTAATGAAGTTTTTTTCTAATCATTTTAAGTTTTTCAGGGATAATTCTAGGGTTCATATCTATGGTTGAGTAGTACTTCATTACAGATATTAATCAAAGAAGAATTTTCTCTTACATTCTCAGTTCTAGCTAAAATCAAATCTCTAAGAGAATTTGGTATATTATAGAGAATTTTGTCTCTCCAAATATCATAATCCATTTTTGGATCTATAGCTCTAAGTATTTTTTTATTTTTGTAATGCATACTTTAGGTTTTTCAGAAGAGGATTATGTATGTTTAGCATTCTCATATAGATTCTGCTGTGCCAACCTGAATTTTGAACCACCGAATTTATTTTCAATTAATTTTTTCCTCTCATTCCATGTATAGTTATTTTCATCCAATAAAATAGACTCATAACAGATCAAGGCTACATTAGAGAATAAAGAGATTAACTTAGAAACAGTTTCTTCATCTGGAAATTTTTAAGAATTTTTTAAATTATCAATTCTTTGAATAAAATTCTGCCAGTCAGATGAAGAATCACCATCAAAGGTAGGGTATTGATCAAGCTTAGTAAAATTCATATTTCTACTAGGTGTTTCAACTTTAAATTTGGAATTATTCATTTTAATCAATTCAAGAAGCATGGAAAGTTGTTCAAAAGTTACATTATTTAACAAATAATCTGGTTCATTATGAGTATTAAAATATTTTTGTTGGGCACAAAAGATTTCATAGACTCATTTTCAGATTTCTTAATGGCCACATTAAAAGGAAAAGAGGAGCTTCTTTGTTCAGGCTGTTTGCCTTTATTTCTAGTAGAAGTATGAGTAGTATTTTTTACCACATCTTAATGTTCATGAGGAATAACTGGTAATGTAGAGGATCTTTTCTCAATATTAGATAAATTTTCTCTTAACTTAGGAATATGGGAAAATTGATCATTAATTTTTTCAAGAGATAAAACATTTCTGTCTTCCTACACCAAGAATTTATCACTCAAAGCTTGGAAATCAATTTTCAATTTTTAAAATTCAGTGTGTAAGGTCTTATTATCATTTTTAATGAAGTTTTTTCATCAATTAGGTGTTTCAATTCACTAATAACTTTGTGCAGATGTTGATTTTTATCTGAAAGTGCTCTTTGGTCATTTTTTATAACTTTCTGTTGAGAAAGTACATTATTCAAGATGCTCATTAATTTGAAATTAGCTGTATCTTTTACAGAATGGCTCAATTTACAATTTAAATGCAAATTATTTAATCTGTCATCTTCATGCTTCAATATGTCTTTCAAAACTTTGTCTTTTATAACACTAAAATCAGGAGAATCTTTTAAAAACTCTTCGTAGGTTTGTTCAAGCAAGACATAAACTTCAGGTGCAACAGAATCATTTTTAATTGCAAGAGATTGATTTACTAAAGAAGTGGAATTTAAATGTAAAGGCTCATCAAGTGAAAATTAACTAATTACATAATTGGGGCTACTCATAACAGGAATTTGTTTTTTAAGAGCTTTAAAAGTTCTGTCAATACTCTCAGCAATATTACCTGAAGAAGAAGACTTAGTATTGTACACAAGAACATGCTTATCAAAAAGGTTACTCACCATGGAAGGGAAGGGAACTTCTCCTTGGCCTGAGCCTTCTTTTTCCTGCTTCCCTGTCAAGAATGGGCAGGTTGAGGATGGTAAGTAGGTGTCCTGGATGGGACAGGTTGATGAGCTAGAAGAGGCTGCACCTTCTGCTGGTAATGGTTCATAAGATAATCTCATTTTCATTGCTCTACCTTTATGGTCTTTGAGGTCTGTTGAGGCTGATATAGATTTGGCTGAACAGGTTGATGATGACCTTAGCTGTGTTTTAAAAGCTCTTGCATCTGATCCCATACAGTATACACTCTGGCTTTGTATCTCATGTTCTATGTTTTCATTTCTTTATATGATTTGACAGGTTTTTTACCTGCTGTGCCGGAGGGATCTATTTTATTTTTGTATTTTTTAAAGGATTGTCCAGATATGGTTGAGGTTTCACTTCTCTCTGAGTTGTTAGGGGAGAAAGGCTACCACTTCTCTTGAAATTTCTATTTCCTGAAGAATTTGATGGTTTTTTGTCTGCTGATGAATTCTTGTAAGTTAATTTTGAAGAACCTACAGATTCAACATCAAAATCTACCTTAATTTTATCTACATGAAGACTATCCATGCTCTCAGCCAAATTGGTAGATATAAAATCTGTAAACCAAAAAATTAAGGTCAATAAACTATGAATTATTTAAAATTTTGATGTAAAATAAAATTTTCTAATTAATATCTAAAATTATACAATGAATGAGAAAAAAAATAATTTAATATATAGTGAAAAGTATTAGAAAGAAATAATAAAAAAAATTATATTCAATTTATTTAATGTGATTTAAAGAATAATAACCACTAATATTAAAGTTGGACAGAATATAAAGAGTATTAATGTTAACCAAAATAATATTAAAAACCAAATTACTGGCAAAAATTGGTACTAAACACTATGTGTTATTATTTTCAACCAATTTATCAATTATTAATGACAATTAATTTAATAATTAGTAAAAAAATAATTATCTTTTAAGAATAAGAGGGTTTCTCTATTATTTTCAACTAGGGAAAAAGAAATTATAAAATTATTGATTGCTTACACGCAGTGACTTAGCAAAAATAGCCAATGACACAGTTATTGCAATTAAAGCTCAATGTTAAAATAATCAGGTGCAAAATTTAACATAATATAGTGATTTTAAAATCAAACTGAAATATATACCTTTCAAGTATATATAAAGAGTTAATTAAAACCCCAGCTCGTAATAATGGCTTTGGCAATAGTTTGATTTTTGCTTGAGGGTGGTCCCTACATCAAGTCATTTGTCCAAAAAGTCAAAAAATTTGTTGTTAAGAAAGTCTCCCAAATGTGGGAAGGTCAAATAGAAGAAGAAATTGAAATTAAGAAAGAAAAGAAGAAGAAGAAGAAACAAAAGAACAATAAGAATATATAAAAAGTCTAACAACAAACTAATAATTAAAATTAGGGATTGAAACACAACTATTAGATGTAAATGGTTTATTTAAATTAAGTAAGTAATTTTAATTATCTCCACTATAACAAAAAAACAATTGAACTTCTTTTATATCAACATGTATATTGTCAGACAGGCTGCTAGACTTATCCATTAAAATAATTAATTATTTCATGGGATGAAGCCATGCCTTTTTATTTCTTATTTTATTATTAATTATAGTATATTTACTTTAAAATTACTTTTAATAAATTAACTAATTAAAATAAGTAAATTTAGTAAATATTTAAAATTAATATCAATGTCCCTTATATTTTTTTATTCTCTAACACCGTGCTCAATGACAGGTTAAAAGAAATAAAAATTAATACTAAAATAAAAATAAATAAATAAAACAGAATTCAAATTATTTATTTAAAAGTGACATTTACAGAAACTTGTAATAAATCAAATAATTTGACATATAAAGTAAATACATTATATTAATACACTCTTTATAGATCAACCTTAATATTTGCAATATTTTATTCTGGCATTTTCTTTTTCTCTCATACTCCTATATATAGGATTATTATCTTTGTGGTTTCTCTCCATTTTTCCTATATAAGGACTCCCATTTTGGTTGTTTTGAAGCATCTTTTACTTACACAACAATTTATTTAATTACTAACAATAATATCTTTATTACTACTACTTATTGCTTTAGTATTTACATCTGCTTAATTCTAATTCATTTAGGTATAATTATAATTATAATTTTACCTTTTTATTGAGTAATAAAACAAAAATATAATCCTCTGCAAACCTTTACTTTGAAATTATTGAATATCCATCTATCATTGCCGTTGGACCTCCATTAAAATCTTCTAGACCATTAGGACCCCTTGACAGTTGGGAGCCTTTTCAAATTGACATTGATGCACCATTTACTTGAAGCCAGAAACCATGGGACAATTGACTATGAGGACCAATAAAGACTGTTGGACAACTAAAAAAACAAACATCATCAGGCACATGATTTACTTTTTTTTTGCCGCGACTGGGAATCAAACATTGCTCCAAATCTAAGGTTTATATATTAAAAATTTTCATATATATTTGTGGCGACTATACTGGTTACTATCTGTGGGTCTCACTTTACATATTTCATAGTTTACATATATCATTTTTACTCAGCACTCTGTAGTGGAATTAATTTGCTCACATTACATGGGGAGGTGCCTGGTAAGTAAAAAACCTTTTTTTCCTAGTTGACCAAGATAGAACTATTTTGTTCTTAGTCCTAGAAGTAATAGAAAATTAAATTAATTATATTATATATATATATATATATTTAATTATTTCAGTTGACCTTTTTTCCTGATAATTAAAATATTATATTATTGTTTCAGTTGACAAATTTTTGTGGCAGTAAAATAATAGATATATAAAATTAATTGAATTAATTATTTTAAATTATATCAGTTGACATTAAGTCCTGGTAATAAGATTTTTCAGCTGACTCTTAGTCCTGATAATTATCAACATATAAATTAGTGATTAATTGAGAATCGTTTTAATTATTCCAGTTGACTCTTTGTCCTGATAGTTAATAAATTATTTTATTAATTCAGTTGATTTATTTTAATTCTTGGCTATAAAATATAAATATCTTAATTTAATAAATAAAATTGTGATTATTATTTCAGTTAATTTTTTGTCCTGATAAACACTATATTTTCATTATTCCAGTTGATTAACAAATCCCAATAATTTATTATATACTTAAAAAAAATTATTTTTTTCTCTTATTTTTTCAACAAAGTAAAATAATAACTGATTAAAGTTTAATATTTCATTCTCTCAGTTCAGGTTATCTACAACAATGACTGATAAAAGTGCTTCTGCTGGAAGTGATGAGGAGCTCGATTGATTGATTATGATGAGACTTCTGTAAGTTCTCCTTTTACTACAAAACTTGCTCAAATTAATCAACCATTGGACCAATCAGGATGTGGAAATGCAAGAAATAGAAATAATAGTGGAAAAAACTGCGCTGGATCAAAATCCTTCAGTGAACCCCCCAGAAGATCCTCCAAAAGGATTCAAGATAGAAAACATGCCCTTTCTGCAGCAATTCAGAAACCTTTCCACTCACATCAAGGAGTTGAGGGCAGAGAATCTCAAACTAAGTTCAAAAGCAGAAATTCTAAAGGAAAAGGTAAGAAGCATAGAATCCTTTCTTCAAGAGAAGAGGAAACATCCTCCAGCACCAAAATCCCCTCCACAATTGGCCCCTCAACACCAGGAAAAGTTGGAAGTTTTAAAATGGTGATGGGACTGGCTAAACACCCAGTGGGACTACTTTCAGGCCCAACAAAAACAGCAACCACCCCAGGCAGGTCCTTCCAGAACCCATCAGTTCAGCCCAACACCTCCTCACCCCTACCAAAGAGGAAGAAAGAAGAAGAACAATGACATTCATTTTTTGCCAAAACCACGGTAATCCCCTCTATCAAATCCCAAGTACCCTTTAGGTAATTCTGGAAGAGAATATGATACTTTGATACCAGTAGAGACTGACTGTAGTAGGAAGATTGCTCAATATTCCAATGTAACTAATCCTTTGGTACTGATTGCTACTTCAATGATAAATCTTGATATAGATATTATTGATGAAACACTTGATCCTGAATTCTATGAGAATCTGGAATATTATTCTGTTTTCTTACTAAGAAATACTCCAGATTTAGCTACCATTAATGATTAATATTTTAGGGATATTATTTATAAACAAAATCATATAATGAAAAAAATGCAATTGACTGAAATTTAATAGTTTGTTAACTTAAAAAGTTTATCAATAAGTGAGAATTGAGTTACAGAGATTTTCTGATGATTTTTCTAAGTACAAAGTAACTCATGAAAAAAAGTTGCTTTGTGTCAGAATATCAAGAAAGATTTTTCTAAATTACAAGATACTGTGTCTATCTTTTACCAGGAGCTAGTGAGACATAAGTTGAACTGAAAGAGATTAAGTTATCATTATTCATCTTTGCAAAATAAGAAAAAGTTATCTTTTGCAACCATCAATGAAAGTTTATCTAATATTCCAAGAGTGAAGACTAGGCTAGCAACCATTGAAGAGAAATTGAATTCATTGTTACATGACTAAAGGTTTTCTTACATTTCTTTGAAAGAAACTGTTGCACATGATACTCCAATTGTACCTCTCCCTAGTTCATCTAAGGTAAAATTAGTACCAGAAATGCCTGTAAATATTACTGAGTTTCCATAAAAAATTAATGATGTAACTTGTTCATCTACAAAAGGGTTAAAAAATGAGATTACTGCCGAATTGGAGATGTTAGAGATTTTTCTCACTCAGAAACAAGCTTGTAAAAAGTAGACTACTCCAAATCAAAAGAATTGGCCAAAACTTGACCAACATCCAACATTTGATGGTGATTCTTCCTCTGATTGGCAGCAATTTATTTTCAGTATTGATAACCTGAAAATTCTTAAAAACTCCTAGATGAGGAAATTGTGTCAAAATTAATTTCTTTATTTACCAATGTAGCCCTAATGTGGTATGAATCTGTCCTCTTAGATAAAAATGACTACTCATGGGAAGATTGGAAGAAATTAATTAAAGCACAATTTGGTGGTTCCAAGTTTAGGTTAGCTCAACAAAGGCAGTATGAAGAAGCTAGATATAGCTATTAATCTGCTGAAAATCCTATTGAGTTCCTGATGAAACTTGTGAAAATCCTGAGGGAAATGGACGCAAATATGAAGTTTGAATTATGGAAGGACAGGATCCTCTATAAATTGCCTATGTCTCTGAGAGACCTGATAGTTTCTAGGACTTAGTTCTCAAGAGAACCTTCTTCTTTTATTAATACTTGTCATGAGATCCTATTAAATAAATAGTATTATTCTAAAAGATTCATTCCTAGAACTTCATTGGAGAAAACCTCCAATTACCAACAGAAACAGCTTGAAAAAGTTGGTAAACCTTCTGCCCCTGTTGCACCCAAAAAGTATGCAACAAATACTTGCTTCAAATGCAAAAGTCCTTGGCAGAAAGGCCATGTTTGTGACAAGAAAAGAAATCTTTTTGAAAATATAGAGGAACATGCTGATGACACAGTTGCACTGGATGATACTTCAACTTATTGTGCCAGCAAAATTTCATATGAATCTCACCAAAAAATTTTAATGCTAGAAGAAGATACTCATTATTTAAATAATATTAATATTTGGAATAATTATTTATCAAAAGTACAAGATGCTGAGATAATAAGAAATCTTGAGAACAGCTCAATTATTATTGCCCCCCTCAAGGCACCAGTCTTTATTAATGGTAATAACATTGAGGTTGTTTTAGATTCTGGAGCTAGAGGAAGTGTAGTATCTAAAAAAGCACTTGCTTCAGTGGATCAAGATTATAAATCAAAACTTATGCCTATCATTTCTGAGAATTGGAGAGTTTATGGCTCTGTTTTGTCCCCCATTGGTAAATACAAAGCCACACAATTTTTCAAATATAACCATGGTTTTGTAAGAGCTATATGTGATTCAGTTGTCATGAAAATGACAACTTAAGCAGTTGGTTCATTGTGGAAAATGATATTTTAACCAAGTATGGCATAAAATTGGGTCCTTCAAACCAATGCTTCACAATGGGGATGAATGGGAAGAGAAAATTTAATATTTCCTCACCCGAAAAACTATTAAAACCAGGATTGAACACATGTCATTCTGTAGTTCATTATAAAGGAAGATCTACAGAAAAAATGCCTGCCCCTTTGTCTGAAATTGACACTGCTTCTTTTGAAGACAACTTTCTGGTGAGGAAAAATATTCCATCATTCAATTGATAAAATCTTTTCCTATGGCCTTTGATCATGTGTCACATGAATTAGAATAGGTAAATGAAGAAATGAAGCTTTCATTATCTTTCCCATTAACTGAAATACTATTGGGTGCTCCTTTTGGTCTAGAAGATTTTTGGTGGAGGTAAAAGGTGTTGGAAGGTGGAGTTTGAAGATTTTAAAGGCAATGTACGTAATTTTATCTTTTATATTATTTTACTCAATTAAAAGAGTTAGAAATTTTTATAAATATTATTGTAATAAATGATTTAGAATTATGTAGAAGTAAATACTAAAACCAATAACTAGAAGTAATAAATATTTGTTGTAAATGGTAATTTAATAATGTAAGTAATGAATAAGTAAAAAAGCACAAAAGGGAAGGACTTTTATAGGCAAAAGGAGTGAGAGAGCACACTGAGTTAACACCTACAATACAGGAGTATGAGAGAAAAACATTTCCAAAAACAAGAAATTTAAAATAAAAAAGTGTGCTATAAGGATGCGTCAATAAAATATTTTTTACCATATATCAAATTATTTGTTATAATTTAGAGTTCACTTTTAAAGGTCACACTTAATATATAATAATTTGAATTAAATTTTTGTATTAATAGAATTTTAAATTTTTAAATAAAGAAATTTGAATTCTTGAAATTTAGTATTAATATATTTTTATTTCTCTTCCAACCTGTTATTGAGCATGGTGTTAGGGAATAAAAATATGAGGGACATTATTATTAATTTTAAATATTTACTAAATTTACTTATTGTAATTAGTTAGTTCATTTCAAGTAATAATAAAGTATATATAATATAATTAATTATATCATAAGAAATAAAAGGCATGGCCTCATCCCAGTAAATAATTAATTATTTTACTGGGTAAGTCTAGTAGCCTGGCTGACACTCCCTAACTCTAAAAAAACAATAAAAAAAATGCTACAATTTTTTCTTTTTATATTTCTTTAGTAGAGTAGGAAGATTAGATATCTCCTTCCCAGGTATCCAAAAATCATATTCAGATGATTTATTCTTGAATCTCAATAAGTATTCTGTACCTTTTTCAGAAGTAACTATTCTTTTATTTAGAATCATATCAATTTCTGCTGTCTCAGTGATTTCATTAGGGGTTTTTTTTTGGTCTTCTTCTCCTTTTGGGAAATAAATCACTTTTAGATTTGTAAGGTTTCAAAAGAGATATTGGAAAATGAGGATGTTTTCTGTCATATAGAGCATACAAGATAACTTCAACTGCATTATCACCAACCATTCTTCTGACTACAAATGGACCTACAAATGGGTCTTTCAATTTGTTATTAACTTGTAAATTGAAGTGGACTGTAGAAATCAGTACTTCTTCACTTTTTTTAATAGTGTATTCTTTATGGGATTTGTCCCATCTCTTCTTCTCATATTCAAAAGATTTTTCAATACATTTTTGAGCATGACTTCTGAAAAGTTTTTGCATTTGAAGAAAATATTTCACACCAGGTGGTAAATCCAATTTAGGTATTTTATTATTGAGAGTTTGGGAAAGATTATTTGAAACATATCCAAGCCATAGCTCAAAAGGATTTTTCTGAGTAACAGAATGAACAGTGCTATTATAAGCAAATTCCAAAGCAGGAAGTAAGGTAACCCAATCATGAGTAAATCTGTCATTGTCTTTGCTCTCAAGGCCAAAGCACAATACCTTCTCATCATGTCCTCCAAATACTGAATCATTCTTTCAGCTAATCCATCTGTTTGGTGGTGATGGGAAGTAGAAAGTCTCAGATCACAGCCACAAACATCCATCAGAGACATCCAGAATTCTGAAGTAAATTTATGGTCTCTATTAGAGATTATGGTTTTAGGAAGTCCAGCAGTATTAAACATATGAGACCACCACATGAAAGCTAATTCTTTAGTTGAAACATCCTTGTGAGTATTGATAAATTTACACATTTTTGTGAATCTGTCCACAATAACTCAGCAAGAGTTATAACTGTCTTTCCCAGAAATGGGTAATCCTGTCACAAAGTTCATGTTTATTATTATATTCCATGCTGCATCAGGAGCTTCAATATGTTGCATTAATCCAGCTCTTTTAACAGTCAATCTTTTTGATTTTTGGCATGAATCACAGGATTTAACATATAGTTTGGTGTCTTCAGACATATTAACCCACCAAGCAGTGTTCTTAATTCTGATCATTGATTTCTCAAGATCAAAATTTCCAGCCAATATGTCATCATGACAAATTTTCAAGATGATCTCTTTCATAGAAAAATGAATCACAATAACATTACTAAATTTCTTCTATAATATAGGTAGCCTTCATCAATTGAAAATTTACCTTTTTCCAAATCCTTCTGGTACTTTTGTGGAACTAATTTAATTAATGCTTGTATTGAAGCAATCTTTGAATCATTTAATATAGTACATAACTCTTTTAAGTCAGTGTCCTTATCATATGAATCCAGAATAAGCTGTAATAGCTCTTCCTCCATATCAACCACATATATTCCATGAATGTGAACTTTCTCATCTTCAGGAACATATGCAGGATTTGAATAATCATTTTTCAATTCTAACCTTGATAACATATCCCCATTTGAGTGAACAATACCAGCCCTATGAATTATTGTCATTCTCCCTCTATATTCTTGAACAGCTAGCTTCCATCTGAACATATGTCTGTTAGGTGTTTTCAAGTTTTAGAGGAATTTAACTGTACTTTAGTCAGTGAAAAGTTCAAATTTCTTGTCATTCAGATAATAAGGTAGCTTCTCTGGAGTCCACACTACTGCTAAACACTATAGTTGAGTGGCACCATATTTCAATTCACTATTTATCAAGGTTCTTGAAATATAACAAATTACTAATTCTGATACTTTTTTATTCATCACTTGTTTTTGATGCAGGGCAGCACCAAGACCAATAAAACTGGAATCAGTGTATAAAACAAATGGTTGATTAAAGTCAGGCAAATCAAGAATTGGTGCTGACATCAAACAATGTTTCATAGTGTAAAAAGCTCTTTGTTTTTTGCTATTCCAGAAAAAAGCAACATCTTTCCTAGTCAATTAGGTAAGGGGTAATGCTATGACTTGATAATTTTTAATATACTGTCTATAGTATCTACACATTCTCAAAAACCTCTGAAGCTCTCTAACTGTGGTTGGAGCTTTCACCTGTTGTATGGCTTCCACTTTGTTTTGGTCAACACATATCTGCAAACCTGAGACAACATGACCAAACACATTTAAGGAATGAAAACCAAATTTGCATTTTCTCAAGGAAAGTGTCATATTTATCTCATCCATCTTATGGAACAATTTATACAGGTGGTTAAGATAGTCCTCAGATGATTTAGAGAATATGATGATATCATAAATATAAACCATCAGCCATCCTTCAATTATTTCTTGATGGAATGTGTTATCCATAACTTTTTGAAAAACTGAAGGGGCATTTTTAGGGCCAAATGGCATCCTAACATACTTATAAATACCCATATGAGTAGCAATCATAAGAAAAATCAGAGAATTCTTCTCAACAGGTACCTGGTGATATCCCTTGTTACCATCCAAACAGCTGATATATTTATCACCTTATAGAGTAGCATGTATAGAGCTAATTCTGGGTAAAGGATAGATATCATCAACAGTATAAGTGTTCAATGCTGTATAATCAAAACATAACCTGGCTTTATCTTTCTCATAAGAAATTAGGACAGGTGAGATAGCTCAATGTTTAGGTGTTTCAACTACCTTTTCAATAATATTTATTTTTAAAAGGGTAGAGATATTGTTTTCAATATCTTTTATCCTTGTGTAGGAAGCAGGATAAGGCTTCTTCTTTAAACTAGATGGTATTTCTACTAATGGGTAAGATAATGAAAGCTTCTTTTCTTCTTTTACTAATCCTAATTCATGTGACCCATGAGCAAAGTCCATAGAAAAAGATTTTATCAATTGAATGATGGAATCTTTTTCCTCACCGGAGAGTTGTTCTTTAAAAAAAGCATTGTCAATTTCAGAAACAAGGGAAGGCGTTTCTTTTGTAGATCTTCCTTTATATTGAACTACAGAATGACATGTGTTCAATCCTGGTGTTAATAATTTTCTGGGGGAGGAAATCTTAAATTTTCTCTTCACATTCATTACCATTGTGAAGCATTGGTTTGAAGGACCCAATTTTATGCCATACTTGGTTAAAATATCATTTTCCACAATGAACCAACTGCTTAAGTTGTCATTTTCATGACAACTGAATCACATATAGCTCTTACAAAACCATGATTATATTTGAAATATAATGTGGCTTTGTATTTACCAATGGGAGACAAAACAGAGCCACACCTCTCCAATTCTCAGAAATGATAGGCATAAGTTTTGATTTATAATCTTGGTCAACTGAAGAAAGTTCTTTTTCAGATAATACACTTCCTTCAGCTCCAGAATCTAAGACAACCTCAATGTTATTTCTATTGATCAAGACTGGTGCCTTGAGAGGGGCAAAAATAATTGATCTGTCCTCAAGGTTTTTTATGATCTCAACATCCTCAACTGTAGATAAATTATTATTCCTAATGTGAATATTATTTAAATAATAAATATCCTCTTCCAGTATTAAAATTTCCTGAGGTGATTCATATGAAATATTGCTGCCACAATCACTTGAAGTATCATCTGGTGCTATTGTGTCATCAGTGTGCTCCTCTGTCTGTTCAACAAGATTTATCTTATTGTCACAAACATGGCCTTTCTTCCAAGGCTTGCTGCATTTGAAGCAAGTTTTTGTTCATACTTTCTGGGTGAAACAGGGGCAGAAGGTTTACCAACCTTCTCCAGAGGTTTTTGTTGGTAATTGGAGGTTTTCTCCAATGAAGTTCTAGGAATGAATCTTCTAACGTCATAATTGTTGTTTAGAAGGATCTCATTACAAGTATTAATGAAAGAAGAAGGTTCTTTTGAGAACTCAGTCCTAGCAACTATTAAGTCTCTCAGAGACATAAGTAGTTTATAGAGGATCCTGTCCTTCCATAACTCAAACTCCATATTTGGGTCCATTGCCCTCAATATTTTCACAATTTTCATCAGGAACTCAATAGGTTTTTCAGTAGAAGAGCTATATCTAGTTTATTCATACTGCCTTTGTTGAGCTATACTAAACTTCAAACCACCAAATCGTGCTCTAATTAATTTCTTCCATACTTCCCATGAGTAGTCATTTTTATCCAAGAGAACATATTCATACCACATTAGGGCTACATTGGTAAATAAAGAAATTAATTTTGACACAATTTCCTCATCTGGAAGTTTGTAAGAATTTTTTAGATTATCAATCCTGAAAATGAACTGCTGCCAATCAGAGGAAGAATCACCATCAAATGTTGGATATTGGTCAAGTTTTGGGCAATTCTTTTGATTTGAAGTAATATCCTTATTACAAGCTTTTTTCTGAGTGAGAAGGAGCTGTAACTTCTCTATTTGGGCAGTTATTTCATTGTTTAATCCTTATGTAGATGATCCAGGTACATCATCAAGTTTTGATTGAAACTCAGTGGTATCAGCAGGAATTTCTGGCACTAATTTTACCTTAGATGAACTAGGAACAGGTACACTTGGTGTATCCTGTACAACAGGTTCTTTCAAAGAAATCTTAGAAAACTTTTTATCATGTAACAATGAATTCAATATCTCTTCAATGGTTGTTAACTTAGTTTTCAATCTTGGAATACTAGATAAACTCTCATTGATGGTTGCAAAAGTTAACTGGTTCTTATTTTGTAAAGATGAATAATGGTCACCTAATCTCTTTAAGTTCAATTTATGTCTCTCTAGATCCTGTAAATAGATGTACACAGTGTCTTATAATTTAGACATATAATTCTTGATATTTTGCCATTAAGCAACTTTCTTTTCATGAGTTACTTTGTAAAGAAACAAATTATCAGAAACTCTCTGCAATTCACTCCTCAGTTCTTGATAACCCTGTTCAAATAAAAAAATATTAAATTTCTGAGTCAATTTCATGTTTTTCATGATATTATTTTGTTTAGCAATAGTATTTCTCAAATATTCATCATTAATGTTAGCTTCATCTGGAGCATTTCTCAATAGGGAAACAGAATAACTTTCCAGATTCTCATAAAACTCAGAATCAAGTGTCTCATCAATAATATCCATATCAGGATTTATTATTGAAGTAGCAATCAAAACCAAAGGATTAGATACATTGAATATTGAGCAATTAGTCTACTACTCTCAGCCTCTACTGGTCTCACAGTCTCATCTCCTCTTCCAGAATTACCTGAAGGAGCTGAATCACTAACAAGAAATGGTACTTGATATTCAATAGAGGGGCTTACCATAGCTTGGGCAAGAAATGAATGTGATTTTTTTCCTTTTTCTTCCTCCTTGATAGGGGTGAAGAGGTGTGGGGTTGATTTTATTGGTTCTTGAAAGACCTGCCTGAGGTACTTGTTGTTGCTGTTGTTGGGATAGATAATTCCACTGCCACTTTGAGACTTCCCCCTTTTCTTGTTGCAGGGGGGCCAATTTTGGAAGGGCTTTTGGGGGAGGAGGAGGTTTCCTCTTCTCTTGAAGGAAGGACTCCATTTTTATTACCTTTTCTTCTAGAGAGTCTGTTTTTGATCTCAGTTTGAGATTTTCTTTCCTCAACTCCTTGATTTGAGTGGAGATTTCTGAATTTCTGATTCACAGGCATCTTTTTTATCTTGAATCCTTTTGGAAGCTCTTCTGGGGGGTTGATTGAAGGCCTTTGATTCAGAGCAGTTTTCTCCACTAATTTCTCAATCTCCTGCATTTCCGCATCCTGATTGGTCCAGTAATTGATTAATTTGAGCCAGTTTTGAAGTCAAAGGAGAACTTACAGAAGAAGCTTCATCATAATCAATTAAATCAAGTTCCTCATAGTTGCCAGTAGAAGCACCTTGATCAGTCATAGTTGTAACTAACCTGAACTGAGATAAAGAAATATTTTAATCAGTTATTAGTTTTACTTTATTTAAAGAAAAATACAGGAATAAAATTTCTAGTATATAAGTAATTATCAGGATTTTGTAATCAACTGGAATAATTAAAATATAATGTTTTTCAGGACAAAAAATCAATTGAAATAATAATCATAATTTTCATTAATTAAATCAAGATAATTTTATAACCAAGATTAAAATAAATCAACTGAAGTAATAAAATAATTTATTAATTAGTAATGTATATGTTGATAATTATCAGGACTAAAAGTCAACTGAACAATTTAATTACCAGGACTTAATTTCAACTGAGACTAATTTTAATTACCAGGACTTATTGTCAACTGAAATAATTTAATTACCAGGACTTATTGTCAACTGAAATAAATATAATATAATCAATTCAACTAATTTTAAATATTTTTATTTTACTTCCAGGACAATTTTTCAACTGAAGCAATAATATAATTTTTTAATTATCAGGACAGAGGTCAACTGAAATAATTAAAAGAAATAATATAAAATAATTAATTTAATTCTAATATCACTTCTAGTACTAAGAACAATATAGTTCTATCTTGGTCAACTATGAAAAAAAAACTTTATTTACCAGGCACCTCACCCTGAAAAATGAGCAAGTTAATGCCACTTACAGAGTGCTGAGTAAAAAAGATATATGTAGACTATGAAATGTGCAAAGTGAGCCACAAATAGTAATCAATATAATTACCACAAATATATATGACTATTGCCAATATATGAACCTAAAATTTGGAGTGCACTTCAATTCCTGGTTTCAGCAAAAAAATAAGTCATGTGGTTGATGATGTTTGTCGTTTTTGTCGTCCACTTGTCCTTACTGGTACCTCAAAGTTGATTGTCCCTTGGTTGCCATCGACGATTCATAAAGGCTTCAAGTATTGGGTGCTCCTTTTGGTCTAGAGGATTTTTGGTGGAGGTAAAAGGTGTTGGAAGGTGGAGTTTGAATATTTCAAAGGAAAGGTATGTAAGTTTATATATTATACTATTTTACTCATTTAAAAGAGGTAGAAATTTTTATAAATATTATTGTAATAAATGATTTAAAATTACGTAGAAGTAAATACTAAAACTAATAAATAGAAGTAATAAATATTTGTTGTAAATAGTAATTTAATAATGTAAGTAATGAATGAATAAAACAGCACAAAAGAGAAGGAGTTTTATAGGCAAAAGGAGTGAGAGAGAACACAGAGTTAACACCTACAATACAGGAGTGTGAGAGAAATACATTTCCAAAAATAAGAAATTGCAAATAACAAAAGTGTGCTATATGGATGTGTCAATAAAATACTTTTTACCATATATCAAATTATTTGATATACTTTAGAGCTCACTTTTAAAGGTCACACTTAATATAAAGTAATTTCAATTAGATTTTTGTATTAATAGAATTTTAAATTTTTAAATAAAAAACTTGAATTCTTGGAATTTTGAATTAATATATATTTTTATTTCTCATCCAACCTGTTATTGAGCACGTTGTTAGGGAATAAAAGTATGAGGGACATTATTATTAATTTTAAATATTTACTAAATTTAATTATTGTAATTAGTTAGTTCATTGCAAGTATTAATAAAGTAAATATAATATAAATAATAATATCATAAGAAATGAAAGGTGTGGCTTCATCCCAGTAGATAATTAATTTTTTTAATGGGTAAGTCTAGTAGCCTGTCTGACAAATACCACCTAGTTTAAAGAAGAAGCCTTATCCTGTTTCTCCCACAAAAAGAAGTGATATTGAAGACAATATCTCTACCCTTTTAAAAATGAATATTATTGAAAAGGTAGTTGAAAAACCTAAACATTTTGTTATCTCACCTGTCCTAATTTCATATGAGAAAGATAAAGCCAGGTTATGTTGTGATTATAGAGCATTAAGCACTTATACTGTTGATGATGTCTATCTTTACCCAGATTTAGCTCTATACATGCTACCTTACAAGGTGCTAAATATATCAGCTGTTTAGATGGTAATAAAGGATATCACCAGGTACCTGTTGAGGAGAATTCTTAGAATTTTTTGATGATTTACACTCATATGGTTATTTATAAGTATGTTAGGATGCCATTTGGCCCCAAAAATTCCCCTTCAGTTTTTCAAATAGTTATCAATAACACATTCCATCAAGAAATAATTGAAGGATGGCTGTTGGTTTATATTGATGATATCATCATATTATCTAAAATATTTTAGGACCATCTTAACCACCTGTGTAAAGTGTTCCATAAGATGGATGAGATAAATATGACACATGCCTTGAAAAAATGAAAATTTGGTTTTTATTCCTTAAAAGTGTTCGGTCATGTTGTCTCAGTTTTGCAGATATGTGTTGACCAAAACAACGTGGCAGCCATACAACAGGTGAAAGCTCCTACCACAGTTATAGAGCTCCAAAGTTTTTTGGGAATGTGTGGATACTATAGGCAGTATATTAAAAACAATCAGGTCAAAGAATTACCCCTTACCCAATTAACTAGGAAATATGTTGCTTTTGTCTGGAACAGTGAAAGACAAAGAGGTTTTTACACTATGAAACATTGTTTGATGTTAGCACCAATTCTTAATTTTCCTGTCTTTAATCAATCATTTGTTTTATACACTGAAGCCAGTTTTATTGTTCTTGGTGCTTCACTCCATAAAAAACAAGTTATGAATGATAAAGTATCAGAAGTAGTAATTTGTTATATTTCAAGAACCATGAGAAATAGTGAATTGAAATATGGTGCCACTCTACTGGAGTGTTTAGAAGTAGTGTGGGCTCTAGAGAAGCTACATTATTATCTGGATGAGCATAAATTTGAACTTTTCACTGACTTCAGTGAAGTTAAATCCCTCTTAAACTTGAGAAAACTTAACAGATATATGTTCAGATGGCAGCTAGCTGTTCAAGAATACAAAGGGAGGATGAAAATAATTCATAGGGCTGGTATTGTTCACTCAAATGTGGATATGTTATCAAGGTCAACTTTTCCAAATGATGACTCAAATCCTGCATATGTTCCTGAAGATGAGATAGTTTAAATTCATGGGATATACATGGCTGATATCAAGGAAGAGCTAATCACTACGCAATATAGGGGGTGGACTTGCTAGCAAGTCCCCAACCTGAACTCAGGCACAACTCAGATGGAACTCAGACTGAACTCATACTGAACTCATATTGAACTCTACTTGAAGACCCACCTAAAACTGTTCTGCTGAGTGGTGTTTATCCCTGATTGTATGGTTCCTTTGTCAATAGCTCAATGTGTGTTCAATCTGTGGTGAACTTGAGTCCAAGGTTGCGGACTTGCTAACAAGTCCGCCCCCCATATTGCGTGGTGAATACAGCTTATTCTGGATTCATATGATAAGGACACTGACTTAAAAAAGTTATGTACTATATTAAATGATCCAAACATTGCTTCAATACAAGAATTAATTAAAACCCTCTTACAAAGTACCAGAAGGCTTTGGGAAAAGGTAAATTTTCAATTGATGAAGGCTATCTATATTATAGAAGAAAGTTGAGTAATTTTACTGTTATTTCTCCTTCTATGAAAGAGATCATCTTGAAATTTGTCATGATGACATATTGACTGGACATTTTAATCTTGAGAAAACAATGATCATACTTTAAAACACTGCTTGGTGGGTTAATTTGTCTGAAGACACCAAACTATATGTTAAATCCTGTGATTTTTGCCAAAAATCAAAAATATTGACTGGTAAAAGAGGTGGATTACTGCAACATATTGAAGCTCCTGACGCACCATGGAAAATAATAAACATGGAATTTGTAACTGGACTACCCATTGCTTGGAAAGACAGTTATAACTCTTGCTGGGTTATTGTGGACAGATTAACAAAAATTTGTAAATTTATCCCTACTCACAAGTATGTTTCCACTAAAGAATTATCTTTCATGTGGTGGTCTCATATGTTTTATACTGCTGGTTTTCCAAAGGCCATAATCTCTGACAGAGAAGCTAAATTTACTTCTGAATTTTGGATGTCTCTGATGGATGTTTGTGGTTGTGATATGAAACTTTCTACTGCCTATCACCCCCAAACAGATGGATTAGCTGAAAGAATGATTCAGTCTTTGGAGGACATGATAAGAAGGTATTGTGCCTTTGTCCTTGAGTACAAAGACAATGACAGATTCACTCATGATTTGGTTACCTTTCTTCCTGGTTTAGAATTTACTTTTAATAGCACTGTCCATTCTGTTACTCAGAAAAAGCCCTTTGAGCTCTGGCTTGGATATGCTCCAAATACTCCTGCCCAAATTCTCAATAATAAAAATATCATTGTATTTACATCCTGGTGTAAAATCTTTTCTTCAAATGCAACAACTTTGCAGAAGTCATGCTCAAAAATGTATTGAAAAATGATTTGAATATGAGAAGAAGAGGTGGGACAAATCTTATAAAGAATACACTTTTAAGAAGGGTGATGAAGTACTGATTTCTATAGTCCACTTCAATTTACAAGGTAATAAAAAATTAAAAGACCCATTTTTAGGTCCATTTGTAGTCAGAAGAATGGTTGTTGATAATTCAGTTGAAGTTATCTTGTATTCTCCATATGACATAAAACATACTGTTCTTCCAATATATCTTTTGAAACCTTACTCAACCAATAGTGATGTATTTCTTAAAAGGAGGGTAAGACCAAAGAATACCCCTAATGAAATCACTAAGACAGCAGAAATTGATAAGATTCTTAATGACATAATAGTTACTTCTGAAAATGGTACTGAATACTTATTGAGATTCAAGAAAAAATCTTCTGAATATGATTCTTGGATACCTGGGAAAGAGATATCTAATCTCCCTACTCTGCTAAAGAAATATAAAAAGAAAGAATCATAGCATTTTTTTATTGTTTTTTTAGAGTGAGTAATTGTCATCCAGGCTGCTATGCTTACCCAGTAAAATAATTAATTATTTACTGGGTTGAAGCCATGCCTTTTATTTCTTATTTTATTATTAATTATAGTATATTTAATTTAAATTTACTTGTAATAAATCAACTAATTACAATAGATAAATTTAGTAAATATTTAAAATGAATATCAATGTTGCTTATATTTTATTTATTCCCTAATGCTGTTCTCAATGACAGGTTAAAAGGAAATAAAATTTACTACTAAAATAAAATAAATAAATAAAACAAAATTCAAATTATTTATTTAAAAGTGACATTTACAGAAACTTTGTAATAAAGCAAGTAATTTGACATATAAAGTAAATACATTAATTCAATACACTCTTTATAGATCAACCTTATATTTGCAATATTTTATTCTGGAAATTTTGTTTTTTCTCATACTTCTGTATATAGGATTATTAGATCCATGGTTTCTCTCCCTTTTGCCTATATAAGGCCTCCCATTTTGGTTGTTTTGAAGCATCTTTTACTTACACAACATTCTATTTAGTTACTAACAATAATTTCTTTATAGCTACTACTTATTACTTTAGTATTTACATCTGCGTATTTCTAATCCATCTAGGTATAATGATAATTGTACTTTTACCTTTTTATTGAGTAATAAAACAAAAAGATAATCCTCTATATACCTTTACTTTGAAATCTTTGAATATCCACCTATCACGGCCATTGTACCTCCATTAAAATCTTCTAGACCTTTAGGACCCCTTGACATATATAGTATCATTTCTCAACTTATTTATTTTAAAAACTGTGATAAAATTAATAGAAAAAGACTTATATTTTTAACAAAAATTTTAATTTTAAAAAGTGAGGTAATGTATTAATTTGTACTACATGATGAGAAACCAAAGCCTTTATATAGGCAAATGAGTCTCTCTGAGATGTCACTAACTGTATACACAGAATAAAAGAAGGAAAAAAATTGAAAATTAATTGTAATGGAAATAATGAGGTTTCCATGTAACTGATTTCAAAAACAGAAATAAAAGAACTGTTGTATCCACCCCTTGAGCCCTGTAACAGTGTAAGATTTCATATGGGATAATACTTTGATATAAAACCAGGAATTGGTAACTATAGTAATACTAAATCAAGTTACATTCTTTTTTAGACTGGATATTCCTAGGACTGATTAAATAGTACTTATTAATTATGTTAAACACATTTAGTATACATGGGAGCAATAAATAAAGGTACACAAGTTATACATAAGTGAAATTTATGATAAAATACAATATATGCCATTATAACACCTTATATACATGCATATATCCACCTTTTATAAGTCTTATGTACTTAAAATTAAGTTTGAATATTCCATGGTAATCTTAAGAGCCTTTAAAATAAGGCTAAATAATTTCTAATTAGGTGTAAAGCTGTTCTTTTCATTGTTTTATGTGAAGAACAAGAAATGTGCTGTAAATCACTTAAAAGTTGAATATATGTGCTATAGATTTAATAATATTAAAAATGTGCCTTGACAGATCTGTTTGTCTAAATTAGGACTATTTATTTGGCTACTAAAATTCATAAAAATAACACTTTTCAAATTTGGTGTTTTTTATGCCAGAAATGGCTTCTGTGTACTGGCAACATACTGCCTGCATTTTTCCAACGTGAATAGCTTCATTTTTAGAGAAAAAAGCTTTTTCAAACTATAATTACCCCATATTATATTCCCAATATGGGGAAATACACTAAAATAGGCAACAGGCACTTATTTAGTGTCCTAATCTAATTAGGGGGTGTCAATGTTCAGGGATCCGCAATTAGGGATCAGTAGTTTTTTTTTCCAGGATCAGACATTATTAATTGCGGAAGATTCTTATCCACTAGCCTCAGGGCTAGTAGATAAGGAATCCACAATCATGTGTTATCCTGCCTCTTATACCCCATTTTTCATTCCTAATTCCTGATCCCAAACTCATCACATCCATGAGGCATATGCAGAGAGTAGTCCAAGATGTGGTTATGGCAAAAAGTTGTGCAACATGTGGTTATGACAGAAAGTTGTCCAAGATGTGGTTATGAAAAATTGAGTAGAAAAATGTTGGATGAGATGTGAACATTGACACGTAAAGTGTCTAATAACCCAATTATTAGAAAAAATAATTGCGGAAGATAATTGGGGTATAAGGATTTTTATCAGCAATTAATTTAATTGCGGATCCCTGAACATTGATACCCCTTATTATAAGTGTGTTGCCCTCATTATGTGCACTAATTTCATTTATAATTTCAATTTTGGTACCAAAAACTCACTACAATGCTTAAATTTGCCTAAATTTTTCACTTATTTACCTGTGAAAGCATCTAAGAAAGACTGCATTCAGTTACCTCACATCTCACATCCTTGTTTGGGTCTCTCAGTGGTTTCTCAGTCAATTTTGGTCATTTTTGAATGATGATTTCACATAGAAAGTTGGAACAATTAGCCCCTTCATCACTTCTTTTAATACCCTTAATAATGTGTAATATGTAGTGGTTTTTTTCTCTTTTATTAGTAATTCATTTTAAGGTATTACACACATATACTCTCTTTTTTTCTTAATCTTTTATATTGATGGATTATCCCTATTACACCAGGATTTTGGCAGGTGATATCATGCTAATTATGCTATTGGTCATTCCAAAATGTTTTTGGGAAGTTTATTAGCTAGAATAAGGCGTCATTAGCCATTTATAGGACTGGTAAATCAGAAGGATACATTGGAGAATTATTGGGTATAAAAGGAGGGTTTTTTTAGTCTTATTTTCAACATTCTTTATCATTACAATTAAAATATATAACCAATAAAATTACAATAAATATCAATAGTACTTTTAAATTGTTTGAATAGTGTTTGAATTATTACATCTTTTTTCTACCAACTATAAGATTATAACCCATTTATAATTAGTGAGATAAAAATTACCAATACCCTTATATTGAGTAAAATTTTAATACTTACTGGATTTGTACTACAGTATTCATATAGGACAATTAAAATCTTCTAGGCAACTGGATATTCAAGCTATTCACATCTCTGTACTTGAACTCAGCCTGAAAATATTGGTTATTTTATTTAAATTCAGTTTTAGTAAAATATAATAATTCTACTATATGTGGTGTACAATTTTAGTATACTTAATTTATATAGATTAAAACATTATTAATTAAGTAAATTACACTAGTTATACTAGTATAATAGTTATTGAAATGAAACAAGTAAGCATTTAAATAAAGTCACTAAATTATTAAAATAACACATTTGTATTTAAATAAAGTGCTTACTGGTTTGATTTATTTTATTGACCCAATTGTGAGTAAAAAGAGTTCTAATAATTATTGGTTGTGAGTTATAATTTTTATTATTTAATATATATATTTAACTATTTAATTAATTACATTATAAGATAAATTAATAACATAAATTTGTAATTAATTAATTATTAATTTATAAACATCAAAATCTTAAAAAATCTGCCAATTTTTTATGGAATAGAATATATTTATTAGGGGGTGTCGGTTCTGGAAAATCAGCACTTACAAATCTGTACTTAAATTTGACCAAATAAGCACTTATTTAAGAGTGGATTAAGAAAAAGTGCTAATTTCACCATAACATCTCATTTAACCAATTTTTCAGCATCATCCCACTCATACACAGAATTCTGAAGAATAACACTTAATAACTCAAAACATTGCATATCATTTACATTTTTATACCATATAAGAGCCATTCCTTCCTCACTCTCAGATCATGATAAGATACATCAAGCATTAACTTTTACAGCTCTTGATCTCTTCTTGGACTCTGGTTGTGATTCTGATTCTGATCTTGAAGAAGATTTTTTTTTTATCAAAAGTGGCCTGGAAACATTACCTTCTTCCAAGAAAGGCTAAAGTACTTAATACCCCTAAGTACACCATCTAAAACACTTCTTCACCTATCTGTAACCAGTTTTAGACAGTTTTTCAGGACTTCTTAGGTATGTTTTCTTAGAATGTTTATTCTTATTTACTAATTAACTTTTATTTTGAATTTTCTGTTATAGTCTCTTTTTTCAAGTCTCTTTGTTTTCCTTCATCAACTCAACATGAAATCACATACTTTCTGCAATTGCATAATTTTTCAGTCACTCTTTTTTTCTTTCATCACTCATATCCATTTCCCTCTTTCCTCTTTCATCCCTCAAATAATTTGAACTTAATTATTTTCTAAACTCATCTCTCCCAGTAAGTGATTTTTTCATTTTTACTTATATATTTTCTAATTAATTTTTTTTTGTTTTTTGCATCTATATTTTTTAGTAAGTGTTTATTTTTTGATTTCAAAGGAAAAATTATCTTTTTTCTTCTCATCCTCTTTTCTTACTTTTTTTTAGCTCCATCATCCTACTCGTCATCTCTCATTGGAATGGTCATTATCCCCCCTTTCCCTGATTTCACTTTTATTTGCTTCTATGTCATTGTAACACATACATTTTACATTCTTTATGCACTTCACTTGCTCCATATTCAACTTTCTCCAACTTCCAACTTTACTCTTTCTCACTCTATTTTTCCTACTTTTCAATCAAGGTAAGTTTCATCTCCTTTTTTCATGTCTATATGATATCTCTTTCTTTCTATGAAAATTTAATACTTAAATATATGTAGGATTTAAATCTGGATAACAGTAGACTTATTCAACTCCTCATATTGTCATTTTTATTATCACTTTTCAAGTTTTTGTAAAATTTTAAAAATCAGACTCAAAATTAGTGTTAGGTTTATTTGAAATATTGTCCTTTTAGCTGAAGATTTTTCTGAAGGCTATCTTTAATTCCCCACACACAGATTTGAATTTGGTTCAGTTATGGCTGAGATATTGGACTGTAAAGTTGAGTCTTTTTTTCTTAGTTTGAATTTTTTTTCTTTCATGTTTTTATATAAAAAATTAGGTTTAGGTTTAGTTAAATCACATGACACTTAACTGAAGATTCTTCTGAAGCCTATCTTTCATTTCCCAAACATGTTTGAATTTGGTTTGGTGGTCTCTGAGATGTGGACCTTTGAAGTTGAGACTTTTTTTTCAGAGTTTCACTTAATTTATTTCATGTTTTTATATTGCATAATTAGAGAATAAGGCTTTGGAAACTCTTATCCGATGATTATATATGCTTTTATCTTCTTCTTTTTATACTTTTCATCATTACCTTTCAAGTTTTTGTGAAATTTTGAAAAGAAGAGTCAGAATTAGGTTTGGGTTTACTCAAATCTACTTTCTTTTTAGTTGATGATACTTCTGAAGCCTATCTTTCCTTTCCAGCCAAACAGTTTGAATTTGGTTCTGCTATTTATGAGATATTGATCTATAAAGTTGAGCCTTTTTTTCCCCATTTAACTTTTATTTATTTCATAATGCATATCATGATGTCTACATCATGCATTTATCCTTCCAGGTTCCTCATACTACATTTCTCTCTTCTTATTATTCTTCCCTTTCATCAAGGTGTGTTTTTTCTTTTTGTAACCATTTTAATATGTCTAACCCTTTATTCATTTTTGCTGCTTTTATCAGATCAGTCACAAGTTAGTCCAAAAGATCAACAAGGTAAAAAAAGAAAGTAAAATTATTAAATTTACAAAACTTTAGGTTGATGAAAAAAGTTTAGGGATTGTTAAAGTCATTGAGTATTTTTTATTCCTTCACAAATTTTTAATAAATAAATCTGATATTTTAATCTACTAAACTAAATTAATGAGCCAACAGCCTTGTGTTGTATAAATAGTAATCATGATAAATTTTAATTGTTTCATGGGGTTCATCTAGCCTAAACCTGTGGAAAGTCCCAAACTTAGTTTCTAGACTTGATCTGCATTTTGGCTTGAGAAATTGTCATTACTTTAAAACTAGTAAATTTTATTTATCTTATTTATTTATTTATTAATTTATGGAATTATATTAAATTTTGGTGATTTTCACCCCTTACTTCAATAAAATGCAGGGGCGGGTATTGCCAAATTTTACAAACAGATATATAATTTTGTTGACTTAGCTTTATTTAAAAATTCAAATTTGTGGTTAGGTGATAAATTTATCTTGGTGATGAGGATTTTTGCATAGGTTTCAGTATTATTTTACCATCTGAAATTCCAAAAGTGCAATATATTATAGTCCAGTAAGGAAAAATGGTGTTGTCAGAATCTCATGATATAAATATTTTTGATGAGATTAAAAGTAACTATTAAATTGAAAACCAAAAAGAATATCCATTTCCTCATAGAGAAGACACATGGCATTAAGCTTTTTGGAAACAGTAGTAATTCCATTCTCCAAATCATAATCATTAATACTAAAGCCAGATGAAGAGGAAACAAAATGCGCCATTTTTATTTTGATTAGGGGGTCTCAAAGCTAGAAATTTCCCATTTCAAAATACCTCTTTTTTCCACCAAAACAACCTTGACTATTTTTTAAAATATGACATATTGTGCCCCCACAACACCTTTTTATTGAGAGTTAAGGTCAAGTTTGTTGCTTTCTTTTTGTGTTATGAAATGTCTTTTAAATAATTATAAATTTCTAACTTTGATACACCCTATTGATAACATTTGAAACTTTCCTTTGTTTGCTTAGGATTGATGATGATTCTCCCTTTTGTTTTTTTTGTCACACCCCACGTGACACTTGAGGAAAAAGCAGCTCATTTAAATCAATAATAATGAGGTCTAAATCCATGTTCAAAGCGCAGAGGCAATTTTACATAGCAACTGCAACTTTCCTTTGTGTACTAACTATTCAATCAGGCTAATCTAAAACTTTAAATCTAAATTAGCTAATCTCTCAATATTGTGTTCAGTCTTTTTCTTCAATAGGCAAAGCACAGCGCAACGGCCAATGCAATATTCCGCTAAAGGGTTATTGTGTGTCTGTGGGTTATTAATGGGGGTAGTGAGCATGGACAGGATGGTTAGTGGAGGGTCAAGGGGTTAATGGATGTTAGTGAGGAGGGTCCAGGTGTAACAGGTGTTAGTGAGGAGGGTCTGTGGTGTGCAGAATGATGGATGGGCATGAGGTCAATGCAAGGAGGAGTAGTGGATATAAAAGGGATGGGATTTCGGTTCGACATTCTTTAGAATTAAATTATAGAACGTATATATAGTTAATAGCGGTAAAGCTTCAGGTTAAATCATTATTATTGTACATTTCCTTATTTTCACAGTAATCATTTCTAAAAACTTAAATCTTTGATTATTGAGTTTCCAACCCTTTGTGAGATCCTTAGAATATTAATATTACCTTTAGATTATATTAAGATTCTTATCAAACGTACCTCAAAGGAGAAGCTTTTCCTTTGACTCATCTTCAAATCACTTCCTCAAGTATCTCCTCTGTAATTCGAAGAAGTCTCTAAACTCCTTCCTCCATCTCACTTTCCCTGGAACACCCTCTACCTTGTGCGTAGGTCTTCTGGTGACAGTATAATTTAATTCTCTGTAGTACTCATTCTTTCGCACTACTACGTCCTTTTTCAGGTGTTTTTAAATTCTTTATAAAATTGCACTTGTTCAACGCACTCCTCCTATGGGCACTGCTACTAGGGCTCCTGCCAGAGGCAGGCCACCAGTCACATGGTGTGGTATGCGCCTCACAGGAAGCGTGGTTTTGGACCAATCAGCTCGTGTAGTCCAGGAAGAACAAAAGGGGAGTTAGCGCCGTAGATAGTATTAAAATATAATATGTATTTATGTGTTTCAAATAAAGGGAAATAGGAGCGCAAAAAAAGGATTTAGGGTCTGTGCACTCAGATTTTGCAGTGGAATGTGCCGCACAATGGGGAGTTGTGTGTTATTGATTTAGGACCGCAAGCACTAAACAATATGGATTTAGATTTTCCAATAATTGTGTGTTACGCATTAAAGAAGGAGTTATGGCTTAGGGAGGACTCAAGTGCATAATATACTGCACCACGGCAAGTGCTATAATTACTGAGACAAGTAACGTAAGTTGCAGAGTCTAACTAGTCAAATAAATTACCAGGACTATCGACTAGTAATGAGGAGAGGAGCATGGGGACTCAATCACAAAAGAAAACTACCCAACAGTCAAGGCAACTAGGATCAGTGTTAGAATCGGTCAAACCTGGAAGTAGCGCTGAAACAAAACAAAGGTATAGTCAAGAGCGCGTATATGGAGTATGAGTGAAACAAGTTAAAAACTAGTGTTAGTAAGCATAGGTTGCAATTAGGTGCTGTAGTTGCTACAAGCGGTGTATGTAGTTTACTAATAGAATAGTTATTGTTTTACTAATGTGGTGCTAAAGCCAGCGCTGGAGATCCACTAGGGAGCTGTGTCTTGAGCACTGGAAAAATATAAAAAGGAGGACTATTCAATAAGGATGGGATATCGCATCTAGTAGGAAAAATAATAACAATTGACAAATAATTAGTTAACATACAATTAATTAATAATTGTGAAGTCAAGTATAAGATATTAATTTTTCTGTGGTCATTTGTTTGAGAATAATATTAGAGATATTTCTGAGTCTTTGTCATTCTTGCATCTGTGTGTGTATTTCATATAGTATATTGGAAGAACTAAGCATAGAGAGAATATATAGATTCAGTAGGATTGACTATTATTAAAGTTATTTTATTGCTATAATAAGGCATATTCAAAGAGAGCTCTTCAAGAGGGAGTAGCTGTGGATATTAGCGCTTGTTAAGAATAGAAATATCCAGATACTAATATTTGTTTTTCCTGATCTTTAACTTACCTCTCAACTTATAAACTTTCTAATCAGATATTTGTGTTAAACATTATTGTGCTGTCTTTAAAAATAAGAGTGGCAGGCGCTTCTTTTTAGAAATTAAAAAGGAGAACCAGCCCATCTCTCATTGTGTCTACTGCTTAGTAATTTAGAACTCTCTACAATTGTTGTCTTAACAGTGGCATAATTGTAACTAGTGTTTTTGATTAGATTTTTTGGTTTTCAGGGTTTAGTCAAGAGGACGTTATCAAGCCAGCGCATCAGCGGAAGAGTCGTAGGGTCTACAACAAGTGGATCAATAGCCGTTATCAGAGGATAGAGTAGAGCTGTATTGTGATTATAATCAGGTTTAATTACCAAGTGTGTGTTTTTGTGATCTCTGTTTCAATTTTATATTTCAGGAATGGATCCTACTGCAACTACATCTAAGGGATGTCAGGAGAGGGTTAAATCGCCCAATTCTTCGGCATTGTTGCCACTGACGGTAACTACAATCATTAGGTGTAAAGATGAAAGCTTGAATTTTGTGGGCATTAATACCAAGAAGTTTTTACACAGGTTTGAACAGCAGCTGAAGTTCATGGAGCAACTGAATATGATATGGTGCGTCAAGTACTATTCTTTGTAGCTAATGAGTTCAAAGACAATTTAGAGGATCTAAAGGGACATTAAGAGCAAAATTGGTCAGTGCTAAAAGAACAGATGCTCAAGAGATGGCCAAAGTTTACCGAGGAAACTAAGTATACAATGAAGGACCTGGATATCTTGGTAAAAAGGGTCAAAGCTAAAGGGGGTGTTTGAGACCCTAAAGAATTTAAAGGTTTTAGAAAAGAATTCGATTGACTAGTGGAATATTTAGATAGTAATGAAGATTTTAGTGATGCTAATGTGTCTTTACCTTGGTTTTGTGAAGCATTAGCGCCAGAAGTCAAAGACTGGGAAAAGAGGCGCTTAGATAATGAAGGAAGCTAGTCAAGAAGAGGGACGGTAATTATAAGTAACCTGGATTAGAAGAAGTAGAAATGGCAGTGGAAGCGGAAATGAAGCTGCGCCAAGTTGAGCCTCGGTCAGCTAAAGTTGCTTTGGATAACAAGGAGATGGATGAAGATGCGTCTGGCGTATAATCGCCTCCTCAGATGTTGTCTCCTAAAGTTAAAGTTTTCACTAAGGAGCCAGATTCAGTTATGGAAAGGATTGATGAGTTTGAGAAAAAAATAATTGAAGCGGCGAAGGCAAAATAATTGTTTAGGCCCAAGAGTTCTCCTCAAACTTCGCTTTTTGCTGCTATGGCATGTTATTATTGTAATAAGGAGGTGCATACTAGGATGAGGTGTAATGTGCTTCAAAAGGATAATGAGGAAAGGGTAGTTTACGAGGATGGAACTAGGCTTATGTTGGAAGATGGTACTAAGCTTTTTAAAGACAAGGATCAAGGGATGCAAGCCATGGCCATCAATCATATTAATAAAAAGTCTATGGAAGGCAGGTTGAGTAAGGGCAAAGAGCCTGAAATTAAAGAGAAAGGCAAGGATGCGAAGTCAGTAAAATTTGCAGTTACTTGCGCAGTGTTGGATTTTAAAGTAAAAGAAGGAGCGGTTGCAGCGCGTTTGGAGATGTTCGCAGTGAAGCACAAGAAAATGGCCCCACCAACAATTACTAGGCCAAGGGCTGGCACTAGGTATGAAAATCCAGAGGATATGGAGGAAGTAGGGTATACTACTAAATAGAATACACCTGCACCTATCAAGGATGTTGAAATGGATGGTATGGAATCAATTGGTTATGGTGTGGAAGATCAGGAAGAAGAACAACCTGCAATGTTGGAGGAGCCAGAGGTAGTACAGCAAAGAGCGGTACCTGCTGAAGGAATGCTGGGAACAAGGCATAATACTCCAAAGAACCCACCTGGAAGAGCAAAAGCTGGTGCGAAGGGACTCAACCTAAATGGAGAATGCAGCTCCTGGTTCACTCTGATTTTCCTAAGGCAGCCAAGGATTTAGTTGCGCAATTTTTGAAGACTACAGTCTCTGTTCCATTGCAGATGCTGACAGCAGTAGCTCCAGATGTAGAAAATGGAATTGTGGATAAGTGCAGTAAGCAAAGGGTTGCTAATTGCGCTGAGTTTGATGTTGGAGAGCAGTCGTTTCAGTTAGTTGTTGGATTACATAGGGCGCCACATTATGCAGGACCCTTAGGGTATTTAACAATTACTGTAAATGGTAAGAGAATTAAAGCGTTAGTGGATACAGGTTCACAAATCAAAGTGGTGTCAGTGGATGATGTGGTGGAGTTAGGTCTTCCTGTTAAAGATGGTGAGGGTACTGTCGCAGGAACTGGTGGAGGTAGGTTGCCTGTTATAGGTGTAGCAGAGTATGTACGCACTAGAGTTGCGGGAGCAATGAGGGATATACATTTTTATGTCCCAATGGGTGTAGTTAACCCAGTTTTAGGCACACAATTTTTAATGGATTATTCTGCAACTATCAATTATTGTTTAAATAAGACTATTGGAATAAGGATTATGGGTGATTATGGTGTTCCAGTAACAGCAGTCTTAGTAGCGCCCAAGGATGGTGGCTGGGAAACTAAGTACTCTGGAGCTGCGCGGTTAGAGAAAGAAAGAGAGTTTTATGAGGAAGTCTCAGATGATGAGATAGGGAAACCGCCAGGAAGGCACCAATATTTTCATTAGGGACTGACATTTTAAGTGTTACTATCTCCCAGGATGAGAGGAACCCAGATAGTGACCAGTCAGTCCAACAAGAAGGGATATGTAAAGTGGTACTTCATAGGTGTCTTGGGAATACTACTGTAGAATGTATTATACCTAAGCTTTTTGATTTCTTTGATTATGGATATTGTTATACTTATATTAAAAAGAAAAGACAAAAACAGAATTTAGGTGCAACTCGTAGTTATATTAGAAAGGGTTTGATTTTAATTAATGAAGGAAGCAGAAAGAGCTGTTTTGCATCAAAGTATAAACCAGTAGCTGTTAAGGTTAAACAAGTGAATGTAGCGATGCCTGATTTGAATCCTCCTTTTCAGAGGCTGGCACTGTCTAGGAATCCTTATGATACTCCTTTAACAAAGTTTCTGCCTGATTTTGTGCCTACTAGTAAGATTGCAATGGAAAGGCTTCATATGGTTAATTTTGAACCAGAGGATTGGTTGTCTCAAGAAGAAAAGAAGTTATTGCTGCATGCTATGGTTCTTAGGGAAAATGCTATTGCATTTTCAGAATAGGAAAGAGGTTTGTTGAAACACTCTTATGGTGAACCTTATATTGTTCCAGTTATACCTCATGCGTCGTGGCAGAAGAAGGCTTTTCCAATACCAGCGGCTATAAGAGAAGAGTATACGGAATTAATTAAGGGAAGGTTAAGTCTGGCTTGTATGAACAGTCTATGTCTAGTTATTCAAGTCCAGTGTTTTGTGTTGTTAAAAATAATGGTAAATTAAGGGTTGTTCATGATCTTAGGGAGATGAACAAGGTTACAGTAAAGGATGCAGGGATGCCACCAAGGCCAGAGGTGTTTGTGGATTCTTTTGCAGGATGTGCATGTTATGGATTAGGTGATATTATGGGAGGATAAAATGAGCCCGAATTGAACAAATCATCCAGATACATGACGATGTTTGAAACACCACTGGGGCGCTTCAGGTTGACAAGGTTACCGCAAGGCGCAACAAATTCTGTGGTGTTATATCAAGCACAGATGATGTGGATATTTCATGATGAGATTCCAGAACATGTGGGAATTTTCATTGCTGATGGCAGTATAAAAGGACCAGCCAGTGATTATGATGGGGAGGTGTTAGAAGAGAATCCGTATATTAGAAGGTTTGTTTGGGAATATGTGATTACCCTGGAAAGAGTGCTATTTAGGATAGAGGAGGCAGAATTAACGATCTCTGGGTCCAAATTTGCTTGTTGTGTTCCAGCACTAGATATAGTGGGACATGTGGTATGCAAGGAAGGGAGAATCATTGCTGAAAAATAGAGGAATAAGGTACTTAAATGGCCAAGACCAAGAAATACTACGGAAGTTAGAGGGTTTTTAGGCATTTTTACATATGTAAGAATGTTTATTTGAGATTTTGCTTTGTTGTCTTCACCTTTACGGTGCTTAACAAGAAAAGATATTGTATGGGATTGGACGGAGGAATGCAAGGAGTCATTTGAGTTATTGAAAAGGATTGTAGGGAAAGATATTCTTTTGAAGAAATTGGAGTATGGACCAGGTGCTGGAAAAATTACTCTAGTGGTGGATTCTAGTGTGTCCGCAGTGGGCACAGTTTTGTTGCAGGAGGATGAGGAAGGTAATGATAGACCTTTCCTTTATGAATTTAAGACTTTTACCAAAGTGGAGTCCAGGTACTCTCAGTCCAAGCTGGAGTTATGGAGAGTAGCAAAAATTCTTAAGAAGCTACAATGGATGCTTTGGGGGAAACATCTTGAGCTGCAGGTTGATGCGCTATCGTTGGTGCAAATGATTAGTAGCCCAAGTTTACCAGATGCTCCCATGAGGAGATGGGTAGCGCAGATTAATTTGTTTTCTTTTGATTTAGTCCATAAGCCGGATTCATTATCAAGAAGACTTGGAAGCCAAAGAATTTGAAGAAGATAAGAGATGGGTAAACGGGATAGATTATTGTTATGATAGATTTGGCAGGAACGTCCGCAATGACAATAAACCAGCAGGCAGGATTGTCCGCAATGACAATAAACTAGTAACGTGGAATGTCCGTAAAGACATAAAACTAGATATTGACGATGCAAAGGATGTTTTTAGAAAGGGTAGTCTGCAACTGGATTTAGGGCACACTGAAGCTAACGTAGCAACAAGGAGTGCGCTAGGAAAGGTAGTGGAAGAGTCAGATGATGAAGATGAGTCAAGGGGAAGTCAAGAGAGTAGTACTCATCTCAAAGAGGGGAGTATTCTGAAGACAACGCATCTACTGATGAGGGAGTAGAGTTGTTAAGGTTATATTTGGAAGGTAATAGTCAGCCAGATTTTTGTGATAAAAAGGTTTGGCACAATATTGAGAAGCGCACTAATGGTTATTTTATTAAAAATGGGAAGTGATGGAAGAATCATGCTTTGTCTCCTCAGTTAGTTGTTTAAAATAGTGAAGGGAAGTAGAAGATACTCAGCGAGTTACATGAGAATTTAGGACATAGAGGTCAAGATGAGACGTATCACAGAGTTAGGGAAAGATTCTGGTGGCCCAATATGAAGAATGAAGTAAGAGATTGGGTTAAATCTTGTCATGAATTTCAGCGCAGGAGTTACAGAAAGCCAAAAGAGAAAGGTAGAGCAATGGGCGAAGATACTGTTTTTGGTAGGGTCAGTTTAGATGCAGTTCATTTAAAAGAAAGACGCTTTAAATACTTGGTAGTAGCCTGGGATGATCTATCAGGATGAGTTGAAGCAGCGCTGCTGGTAAATCTTAAGGCGAGTAATGTAGCTGAATTTTTGAAGAAAGAATGGGTTTATAGGTATGGGGTAATAAAGATGGTAACCATAGATGGTGGCGCTGAATTTGATGGAGAATTCCAAGAGGTAGTAAAAGGTATTGGTGCAAAGTTACAAGTTGCAACACCATATTATCCTGAAGCAGAGGGAATGGTAGAAAGAGGGCATCAAGTTATAAAGGATGCATTAGTTAAATTATGTGGAAATAATGGGGGAAAGTGGAAGAACTACTTGCCATTAGTTTTGTTTGCGGACAGGATTTCATTTAAAAGGACAACAGGGTTTTCACTGTATGAACTTATGTTTGGTCAAAGGGCCGTATTACCTATTGATCTGGAGGCTGGATATTTTCTAGGATGTGACTGGGATCAAGTGCGCTCCACTGAAGATTTGATTCTAGCAATGGTAGCGCAGCTTGAAAGGAAAGACGAGTTTGTGGAGAAGGCATATGAAAGAATGATGCAGATCCGGGACAAGTCAGTTAAATATTGGGATGAGCGTTTAGACCATAGGTTAAGAAAGCCATTGAAGCCAGGAGATTTGGTTTTGGTTTATAATAGAAGTTTAGAAAGCCAATGGGGGAAGATGTTTTCTGACAGATGGAATAGTCCTTATAGGATAAGAAAGCAGATAACTGGAGGGTCTTGCTTACTGGAGGAACTAGATGGTACTGAGTGGAAGCAATGTGTGGCTGCAGATCAGATCAAAAGATTCTACCCAAGGGGTGTTCCAGTGATACAATGATACCTCTGGAATGCGGAAAAACTACCAGAATAATACCTCCAGGAAGAGTTTAAACTAACAAGTTATTTTAAGCTTTGTTTTTCTAATAGGACTCACAGGAGGCTTTGACACAGTTGTGACAGATAGAGGGCGCTAACTGGAAGTTGGGTGGACTATGGCTGAACAGGCAACTGACATAAGCACTCAGATGAGGGCGTAAATGAAAATGAAATTTTATATTTTCATTGTTTGAGGGGACATGACAAGATAGGCATTTGGATTAAAGGAGATGCATACCATGTAAATGTAAAAGACGCTGGGAATTTAGCTAATGAGTTAACTAACCAGGAGTGAAGTAACAATTTATAGATGGGGCGCTCTACAGTTCAATTCTTATTTTACATTGTATATATCTGTATCTCAGTAAAGGCGGTAAATTTTTATGATATAAAGTTTTTTTGGGATTTTTTTTAGGGTTTACAGTTTTTTAAAGAAAGTAGAGGGAGCAAAGTTAGGCACTCTAAATTTAGAAGAAAAGCAGTATGGAAGACAGGTGTAAAGAATAGCGCCGTGTCTAATAAAAAAATTATTTAAAGGCATTGCAAAAAAAAAGAAGATGAAGACTATGTACAGGGAGAATGGACAGAGGAGGCTCATAAGGAGAGCTCTAGTGGGCTATTCAGTATTGCGGTTAAAGCTATTAGGATATCCTTTCCAGTCTTCAGGCATGACAAAGTGACGGGGATTGGCGGTGAATCCAAGAATAGTTGATGAGCTGATTTTGTTCATTAGTTGACCTATCATTTCTATATGGGTATAGCGAGCTTCAAGTTCAGCATCAGAAAAAGCTGGTGCGTTATAATAGGATAGAGACATAGGGTCATATATAAGACGAAGTCTGGAAAACATTTGCATGGAATGAACAAAGGGTAAAGGAATAGGAACCCATCCCAGGGAGATGGATTCATTGAAGCCTGACAAGGAGTCAGTGGGAAAGGAGAACGTAAGTATAATGAAGGATACTTACTTGCTAATAAGTTTTGTGGGCGCGCTGATGGAGAAGTAATGATAACTGCATCAGGAGAAGCTGTAGTGGAGCCTGAGCACATAGAAGCATTAGAGATTGGAGTCGAAGAAGGTGTAGCACTAGGCTGTATAGAAATTTTGCGCCTGGGAAAACTAGGCGGCAATGGTGATTCATAGGGAACATTATTATAAGTAGAAATAGTGGGACTAGTGGTTGTAATTATGGGAGTGCTACTAGTAGAGCTAGGTGGAAAGCAAAAATAACCAGTAGGCTGAGGAGTATTCTGGTTTAGAGAGATATTGCAAGTTTTGTGGTATCTAAAGCAATTGTCACAGGCAGGTCTAAGGGAGGCATACCCCCAAGGTTTAGAAAATGTACAATGAAAGTTGCGGCATTTACAAAACAAGCACGCTTGATCTTTGGGAACCGTACGGTATTGAGTCATGATATTTGGATGAAGGAAATCTAGGATATTAGATGGGCTATTTATAAGATAACAATGGAATTATAGAGGAGTCATCAGTTGTGCCATGTCTGGCTTGAGCGCTGGATTGTTTCTATGAAGAAAGTGAAAGATTTTCGTCATAATGAAGGACCCAAGGAAAGGCAAATCTGTTGCAGTCAAGGGAAAGTCATATATTGCAAAGATCTGAAGATTTCAATAGAGCACATGCATATATGACACAGGGGAAGTATTTTCTGCTATAGAAAGTAGAAACAATCTCAAGTTGTTATTTTTTTTATTATTATTATTTGTTGTTTCATCTTTCATAGGCACTTAGTAGAAGGGTGTGCTGCTTAGAAAAAGGATGATATTTTTTGGGGGCAACTCATCTCGCAGTTGTAGAATTCTCACAGGAAAGTTAAGTGAAAATAAAAATAAATATATTAAATTTTTTACAAGGCTATATACACATTACAAGGAATAAATACAAAAGAAGATATTTTTTTTAGTATTCTGTGTCATCAAGGACAGGGATGCAGAAAGCCCAGTCGTTGACAGCCTCTTGCATGTTTTGTTTTAAGGTGGTTAATAGCTGTTTTTGTTTATTATACTTGGCGCGAGTATAAACCGGGACCGCCTCGAGGAATTCTTCAACGGCAGTTAGCATGTTGTTCATACAATGCATGGTTGTATTGTATAGAGCACAGGCAATTTGCTCTGAAAATTCCCAGTTTTGAGCCATGGTGGGCTCTTCATCATCAACGTCCGGGAGAGTTTTGGTGGGCCATTTGTCCAGGATGATGGCATCAAAGACTGGCTGCATAGTTGTCCAGTCAGGGGTGGGTGTACAAGGAGTACACTTGGGAGTAAATTTGGTATTCCAGATGGGATCTTCTTCCAAGGCAGGAAGGAATAAAGGGATGTTAGGAGGCGGGGTTGTTTCAGCGTAAGGTGTGCCTGGCGCATTCTAAAAGAGAAAAAGGGAAAATTTTAGCATTAGAAGAGAGAAAATAAGGAAGAAAAAAACTTACTGTGCTCTCCTCTGAGAGGAGAGATCTTGGGATGGAAGCAACTCTACTGGGTGTAGGTTCGCGGTAACCAACCTTGGCTCGTTTGTTGCCAGGTGGGGTGGTAGGAGCAGGCGCTGGGCGCTTGATGGTCATTTGACTCATCATATTGGTTGTAGAAGTGTTGGGGTCCAGGTGCACAACAGTGGGCGGCCCATTGTAACTACACTTCTTTTTACGTTTCTTGCAGTAATGGCATGACTGGATAAGGAAGAAATGAAAAGTTAGTAATAATAAGGAAGGAAGGAAAGTGAAGATAACTTACACTAAAGAAATTATTGCCATGGCAGGCTTTTGAGAAATGACAGGGAGTTATGCCATTCTCGATGCAGCGGGTGCATCTTGTCCCACCCATCAGTGTAGATATTGGCATTGTTGGGGGAGCAGCAGGGGGCTGAGTGCGCACAAACTTTTGAATTGCATCCACGATGTTGGCAGTATTTTCAGTGCTAGGAGGGGTTCTTCTAATAGTCATTGAAAGATATAAAAAATAATATGAGGGAAAAGAAGATGATTATAATAAATAAGAGAAGAAGATAGAAGATGGAGGAAGAAAACGCTGCGAGACACAGGGTACTTATAGGCTCCTGGGGACAGTCACAAGTAGAGGGAGGATGTGGTGTGCGCCTCACAGGAAGCGTGATTTTGGACCAATCAGCGCGAGTAGTCCAGGAAGAACAAAAGGGGAGTTAGTGCCGTAGATAGTATTAAAATATAATATTTATTTGTGTGTTTCAAAGAAAGGGAAATAGAAGCGCAAAAAAAAAGATTTAGGGTCTGAGCGCTTGATTTTGCAGTGGGATGTGCTGCACAATGGGGAATTGTGTGTTATTGATTTGGGACCGCAAGCACTAAACAATATGGATTTGGATTTTCCGATAATTGTGTGTTACGCATTAAGGAATGAGTTATAGCTTAAGGAGGACTCAAGTGCATAATATACTGCACCACAGCAGTGCTATAATTACTGAGACAAGTAATGTAAGTTGCAGAGTGTAACTAGTCAATTAAATTACCAGGACTATTGACTAGTAATGAGGCGAGGAGCATGGGGACTCGATCACAAAAGAAAACTACCCAACAGTCAAGGCAACTAGGATCAGCGTTAGAATCGGTCAAACCTGGAAGTAGCGCTGAAAAAAAACAAAGGTATAGCCAAGAGCCCGTATATGGAGTATGAGTGAAACAAGTTAAAAACTAGTGTTAGTAAGCATAGGGTGCCATTAGGTGCTGTAGTTTCTACAAGCGGTGTACGTAGTTTACTAATAGAATAGTTATTGTTTTACTAATGTGGCGCTAGAGCCAGCGCTGGAGATCCACTAGGGAACTGTGTCTTGAGCACTGGAAAAATATAAAAAGGAGGACTATTTGATAAGGATGGGATATCGCATCTAGTAGGAAAAATAATAACAATTGACAAATAATTAGTTAACATACAATTAGTTAATAATTGTGAAGTCAAGTATAAGATATTAATTTTTCTGTGGTCATTTGTTTGAGAATAATATTAGAGATATTCCTGAGTCTTTGTCATTCATGCATCTGTGTGTGTATTTTATATAGTATAGTGGAAGAACACAGCATAGAGAGAATATATATATTCAGTAGGATTGACTATTATTAGAGTTATTTTATTGCTATAATAAGGCATATTCAAAGAGAGCGCTTCAAGAGGGAGTAGCTGTGGATATTAGCACTTGTTAAGAATAGAAATATCCAGATAGTAATATTTGTTTTTCCTGTTCTTTAACTTATCTCTCAAATTATAAACTTTCTAATCAAATATATGTGTTACACATTATTGCACTGTCTTTAAAAATAAGAGTGGCAGGCGCTTCTTTTTAGAAATTAAAAAGTAGAACCAACACATCTCGCATTGTGTCTACTGCTTAGTACTTTAGAACTCTCTACAACAGCCTTTTTCCCGCACTCACTCTCTGGAACCTCTTGAAATTAGGGAACGGGAACACTCAGTCCAATCTGTGCAAGACATCCCCCAGGATTTTGATGATTCTAGAGATGAAGCAGAAGGAGAGGATAAAATGCATGTGGCACTTTCTGCCCCTGCTATTCACCCTTCTGGTCAACCTTCTGAGCCTGGACCATCTAACTCCTTAGAAGACTTCATGAGACTTTTCATGAAAACGCTTTCAGATCCAACATCTTTGGAGGGATCAAAATTCAAAACTCCTTCCATGAAATCTCCTGACAAATTTGATGGAGAAAACTCAGACAGATTGTGCCCCTTCTTTTAAACCTGCAAGCTCCTTTTCCATAACAACCCTCAAACCTTCAATAACAACCAATCAAAGTTTGTTTACGCTTCTTCCTTCTTAGCAGGAAAAGCTTCCAGATGGTTCAAACCTTATCTTATCATGCTCTCTTTGACAGAAACCCACTTACTTATCAATAACTGGGAAAAGCTCAAAGAACAACTCTTTATGTTGTTTGGTGACCCTAATGAAACTGTCAGCCTGTATATCCCCAGGTCTGAGTAAAAAGTGCTTATGAGTTAAGTTAAACACATGAACTATACATGCGAACAATAAATGAGAGTACACAAACAGTATACATAAGTAAAATTATGATAATACACAAATAATGCCATTATAACACCTTATATACACGCATATATCCACCTTTTATAGGTCTTATGTATTTAATATTAAGTTGGAATATGTTAGGGTAATCTTAAGAACCTTAAGTATAAGGCTCCATAATTTTTAAGTACACTTAAAGCTGTTATATTCATTGTTTTACGCAAAAAACAAGAAATGCGCTTTATTTCACTTAAAAGTTGACTATATGCGCTATAAAATTGAGAATATCAAAAATGCACTTTGACAGATCAATTGAGCTCATTTAGGACTATTGATTTGGCTATTTAAAAGCATAAAAATAACACTTTTCAAATTTGGTGTTCTTTATGCCAGAAATGGCTTCTGTGTACTGGCCACATACTGCCTGCTTTTTTCCTGTGTGAATAGCTTCATTTTTAGCAAAGTTAGCTTTTTCACACTGTAATTACCCCACATTCTACGCCCACTGTGGGGAAACACACTAAAATAGGGGACAGGCGCTTATTTAGTGTCCTAGCTTAATTAATAGTGCATTGACCTTGTTTATATGCACTAATTTCATTAATAACCTCATTCTTGGCATCTTATTTCATCACCACGCTTAAAATTTGCCTAATTTTAGTCAAGGATTTACCCGTGCAAGCGCCTGCCAAGGACTGCATGTAGTTACCCCACATCTCACGCTCTGTTTTAAGTTTTTGGTGGTTTCTCAGTCAATTTTGGTTATTTTTGGATGGGAATTTCACGTAGTATAATGTCAGGATTAGCCCCTCCATTTCTACAGTAAATCCCCCTTATTCTTAAGCTATTATTAACCTTAAAAAGTCTCCTTTAGTCTTTTATATTATTGTTTTATACGCATATACTCTCTTTTTGTCTTTTTCTTTAATTTTGATGGATTTCCCTTATTATTACAGGATTTTGGCGGTTGTTACTTGTCTAATTATGTCATGGATCACTAGGGATGTTGATGGGCAGGTCTATTAGTGGGTTTGAGGCGTCTTTAACTGTGTATTGGATGGTATATCAAGGGATTTATTGGGGAACTCAGTGTGTATAAAAGGAGGAGTTTTTTGGGTCTTGTTTCTACATTCTTTATCATTTACAATTTACCAATATAACCAAATAAATTAAAATTCATATCAATTAGTACTTTTATAAGACTTTTGAATAGTATCTGAATTATAAAATCTATTTTTCTACCAACTAAAAAGATTGTAAGCCACATATAAAAATAGTGAGAATTATATTACTGAGACCTTTATTCTGAATTATATTTTATTATTTGTTGGATTTATACTACAGTATTCATATAGGAACATTTAAATCTTCTAGACAAAGACTTTTCAAGCTTTTTCACATCCTTGTACTTGATCTTAGCCTGACAGAAACTGACAACGCGGAAATTGAACTTGATTTCCTCGGCATGAGTGATAATAGTAAAGCCTCTGAATATATCTCAAACTTCAGAGCGCTTCAAACTCAAGTAGGTTGGAATGATGCTGCCCTCAAGTATCATTTCAAAAAGGGACTTCCTTTAAGGATTCTGGATCAATTAAAGCTTCATGGTCAGAAGATGACTACCTTAACAGATTTAATGGATCGAACCCTTGAGCTCGACAGCATTTTCCAAGTACAACTACAAAATCATCAATATGCCAACAAATCTCAGGGCCTAAATTTTAAATTGGGACCCCCTTCAAACCCACGGCCAACTCAGTCCTCCTCAACTCAATCCAAACCCAATAGGGTAAAGGACAAACCTTGACCGAAAACCTTGGCCCCAGGCAATATCAGTAAGGTATCGGACCCAAAAGGGGAGCTTAAAGAAGCTTAGAGGAAGAGACAAGCAGATAATGGGCTATGCATGTATTGTGGGGGTAAGCACAAGCTAGAAGATTGTGTGAAGTTGAAGGAAAGAGAAGGTACTAGTTCAATGTCAAAAAACTAGTAGATAGTTTACTTGTGTGCAAAGCAAACTATCTTATCTCTCCCAGTGCACAGAACCTCCATGTCTTAAGGACTGGAGCTGCCTTAAACCACTTGAGAATCATTCTTTTTAAGGAGGATACTCCCTTCAGTTGTCTTATAGACTCTGGAGCTTCAATTTCTTTTGTCAGTTTATCTTTTTCCAAGAAGTTAAAGCTGAAATTTACAGATATTGACAAACTCCAATTTATTTGGTTGAATCAGAGGAACCCAAATATTGGGTAAGTAAGAAAGTTTTATGGGTTTTCAAATTTCCAAATTTTCCCCCCTTTGAGTGGGAATTATCAGTATTGGACTCCCCAAGAATGGAAGATACCATTCTTGGCCATGACTTTTTAATGCATTGGAATCCTGAAATTGATTGGTCATGGGGATTGATCACCCCACGGGCTAAGTATATTTCTGATTCTTCAATGTAGGTCAATAGGGAGTTAAACAACCCGCCTGACAATGTCCTGCTAGAGGAAAAAGTTCTGCCAGATGACTTGCAAGCATCTGATCTTTCTCTAAATGAGCAATTGGCTAACCCTTCTAGCTTGATCACTTCACTCGAAGAGGATTTAAATTTCCTCGAAGTAGTCCAATTATGCTCTCTCAATTCTGGTCTTCCCTTGACAGATTCTCTCGAAGAAGATGAGGACAACCAAATCAACGTTGAAGCCATTAAATCTACTCTACTGGAAATCTATCACAATTTCCTTGATGTTTTCTCAATCCGCAAGGCCAATAAGTTACCACTTCATCGACCCTACGACCATCAAATAGAGTTAACAGGTCCTGTCTATTCTTTGTCGAAGGATGAATCTCAAGTTCTTCAAGACTACATTGCAGAGAATGTAGCCAAAGGTTTCATCAGAGCCAGTAAATTGCCAACCGGCTCCCCTGTTCTTTTTGTAAAGAAAAAAGATGGTAGCCTTAGGTTGTGTGTTGACTATAGAAAGCTCAACACAGTCACTAAGAATAATGCATATCCTGTTCCCCCTATGTCATTGCTTCTTACCCTTTTCAATGGTGCTAATTTCTTTTTTAAAATTGATCTTAGAGGCGCTTATAATCTTATTTTAATTGCGGAAGGTCATGAACTACTAACTGCAATGCGCACTAGATTTGGTAGTTTTAAATACTTAGTCATGCCTTTTGGATTGTTTAACGCACCATCTACTTTTCAAACTTTTTTTAATGACATCTTTCAAGATGTTGTTGAACAATTTGTTGTTGTCTATTTAGACAATATTTTAATTTTCTCGAAGACCCTCAATGAACATATTCATCATGTTTGACAGGTTCTAAATTGCCTTCGGGATCAGGGTCTTTACCCCAAGCACAATAATTGTGAATTCCATCTTAAATCTATTGATTTTTTGGGTTTTACCTTGTCCACTGATGGTTTATTCATGGATGACAAAAAGCTCCAAAAAGTCCTGGAATGGCCTGAGCCCAAAACCGTTAAATCCCTCCAAGGATTTTTGGGTTTTGCCAATTTCTATAGAAGATTTATCAAAGATTACTCTAAAACTATTTCCAATATTACTTCTCTTCTTAGAAAATAAATTCCTTTTGTTTTTACTTCTACAGTACAAAAGTAATTCAAAGCATTGAAGACTGCGTTTACCACAGCTTTAATTCTTTGACATTTTGATCCTTCTGCTTTGACAATAGTTGAGAAAGACGCTAGCAATTATGCTATTGCAGGGGTCATTTCTCAATTCAATCCTGAAACAAAATTGTTTCATCCTGTTGCTTTTGAGTCACGCAAACTCATTGCGGCAGAATTATATTATGAAATTCATGACAAAGAGCTATTAGCTATCATTCATTGTCTTAAAAAATGGTGCTCTTTTCTTCTCAGCCTGGATAGTCCTTTTCAGATCCTGACTGACCATAATTCTTTGAAATACTTTATGTCTTCCAAAGTTTTAACCAGGCGTCAGGACAGGTGGGCTGAATTTCTGTCAGAATTTCCTTTCTCTATTTCCTATCGCCCAGGTAAGAACTGTTTTGTCGCAGATATCCTGTCACGTCAGGACAATTTTTACCCACAGTGGGGGGACACATTTGCTGACAAGAACCCAGAAAATGTGAAATCAATCTTCAAAAAATCAATGTTAACAACTCATCAACTAAGTTCAATGACAATTCAATCTTTTCAAAATCCACAATCCAACATCCTTGAAGCTCAGTTGTATGACAATTATTGTTTAGGGTTAAAAGACAAAATACTCTCGAAGCAAGGGGCCAAAAGATTTAGTATTGAATCAGGTCTATTAGTTTTCAAAGTTAAGGTAGTCATACCCGACAACAATGAAATAAAATTATGGATTTTCAATATTCGACATGATTCTCCATTAGCTGGTCATTTTGGTGTTGATAAAACCTACCAGTTAATAGCGAGTGATTTCTTCTGGCTAGGAATGACCAGAGATATCAAGGCCTATATAAGATCTTGTTACGAATGTAATAGGAATAAGGCTCACCATCACCGGAAGCATGGGCTGCTTCAACCACTTTCTATTCCCTCTAAACCTTGGGAATCTTTATTGATGGATTATATTTCTCAACTTCCTCTTTCTAATAATTTTGATGCTATATTAGTAATAGTAGATAGATTTTAAAAATATCTATTTTCATAAAAACCACTACTACTGCTACAGCAGAAGATTTGTCAAAATTGTTTCTAGAACACATATTTTCCAAACATGGCTTACCTAATGATATTATTTCAGATAGAGGCTCATTTTTTGTATCCAAATTCTGGACTCAATTGTGTTGACAACTCAATATCACGTGGAATCTCTCCACGCCCTATCATCCTGAAACCAATGGGCAAACGGAAAGGGTCAATCAAATCCACAAGCAATACCTCCGAATGTATGTCAGTTACCAACAAGACAATTGGACCACATGGTTACCATTGGCTGAATTTTCTTATAATAACTCGACTCATTCTTCAACAGGACAATCTCCTTTTGAAACTTTTTATGGAATACATCCTCTATTCAACTCAATCCATGTAGGAACTAGTCATCCTGCGGAACATTATCTTTGAACCATATCACGACTTCAAGAAGAAATTAAATCAAACTTGGAGTTAGAAATTCAAAGGTACAAGGAACAGGCCAACAGACATCGACAATCTGCTCCTTCCTTTAAACCAGGCGACAAAGTATGGCTTGACGCATGAAACATTTGAAAGACTCAATCATCTAAGAAACTGGCCAAAAAGCGCTTGGGACCATTTGAAATTGACTCTGAAGTCTCTAAAACTGCATTCTGACTCAAGCTACCTCTTAAATGGCAGGCTATTCACCCTGTTTTCCACGTGTCTCTCCTGGAACTGGCTTGAGAAACATACCCGGGAAAGAATCAACCTCCTCCAGAACCGGTCAAAGTAGAAGACCATCTAGAGTGGGAAGTAAGCTGTATCCTTGATTCAAGAATGCGCAAGGGGAAACTTCAATACTTTGTGGAATGGGAAGGCTTCCTTGATGACTCAGACAAAACATCCTGGGAACCAGCCATCAATGTTTCTAATGCCCCTGAACTCCTAAAATCTTTTCATCTTAAATATCCTTTAAAACCAAAACCTTTAAACTCTCTTTTATTTTTCTTTTTTTCTTCTCTTCTCTTTTCTTTTCTTTTCTTAAAATTCTAAAACTTCTTCTCTTCTAAAAATCCTTACTCTGTTTTCTTTTTTCATCTTCTCTTTCAAAAAGTTTTTTCAATTTCTTTAAAAATAAATAAAACAATATAAAATCAAATTAAATAAAATCAAATCAAATTAAAAATAAATTAAATTTAAAAAAATAAAATAACAAAAACAATGTCTTAAAAAATTCATTAAAATAAAATCTTAAAAATCAATAATTCCTTTAATTTTCTTTCTTTTCTCCTTTCAAACTTTTTTTTCTTTTTCAAAATACAATTTTTATTTCCTTATTTCTTTTTCTTCAAATTATCAAAAATTTTCATGAACTCAATACGACAACCTTTCTCAAACTTCACTTCAACCTTTAAATCTCTCTTTTAAAATTCTTTGAACAAATTACTCTGTTCTTTCAAAAACTTTTTTTCTTAACTATTTTTTTCCTTTCTCTTCAAATAACCAAAATTCCTCAAAACTTCAAAAATAACCTCAAATAAATTTTCACGAATAACATTTTTTTTTCTTTTTTCTCATTAAATTTTCATTTAAAAGCATAAAACCAAAATTTTCAATCAACTATTTTTTTTACTTAAAATTTTTTTTCTTTTCAAAACTTAAACTAAAATTTCCTCAGTTAAATATTCTTTCTTTTCTTCTTTCATTCAAATTTTCTTCTTTCAAAATTTAAAACAAAAATTTTATTCAAATATTTTTTTCTTTTTTTTTCTCTTTCAAAATCTTATAAAATGTATAATAAAATTTCAATTAAAACAACAAAACTAATAGAATAAATAAATACACAATTTACATTTGCTTTCTACCTTTTTTTTCTCTTTTCCTTCTCTCTTTTCTTTTTTCTCTACCCATTTAAAATCTTCTCCTGCATTTTCTCCCAAACCAATTTCTTCAATTTCTCCAACACCACCCTTATTTCCTGTATGCATTTTTCAAATACCTCCTCCTCTCCTACCAGTAACACCTCTTCAATTTCAAGTAACTCTTCTGCCACATCAAAGGAGGCGGCATCAACAATCTTGCCGATCTCGTCATTTAAGTTTTTGACGAATCAAACTTGTCAACCCTGCCAAGGCTTCTTCAACCACACCTGGTCAAGGGTTTCCTCCTCCTCCTCCTTCGAATCAACTGCCAGAGATGGGATAGCCTCCACAATCAGAGCCTCTTTGACTACATCTGAATTCTAAAAATATAGCATATATTCATCAGTGTAAACTAAAAAACTTGAAACAAAAAAAAAAGTAAAACTCACCTCAAAATCAGGGTCAGGTTCAAAAACAGCTTCAGGGTGACCTCTATTGTCACTCCCTTCTCCTCCTCATCATCATCCTTGATGATCATCCGTTGCTTTTTCAGAGGACGGCTTGAGATGGTAACCTCATCCTCATTCTCTTCAACTAACTCATCTACCTCTTCTTCCACTGATCAATAATCCCCGACCAATACGTCCCAAATATCCTTGACCACCTCTTTGGTCTTAGGAATCACCCAGTACTTAGACCCTGTAAACCTCCTCTCAATATCCCCATTTTTTGTAAGGGAATCACAGGCCACCTGTCTCCAGCGACAAAATTAGCATTTCTGGCGAGGGCCTCGTGTGGCTGTGCTTTCAACACAGAAATACTCCATCAATGCACAAGCTGTGCAAGCGTGGGTATACTGGCGAGTAACAACACCGCCATCAGCCTTGGAGTGTGGAGGCGTGGGAACGGGAGTGGGGCAGTTAGACATATTAAAAAATTTTAAAGGAAGAAGTAGAGGAAAAAATATAGTGTGGGAAGAATGTGTTCTCATGCTCAACGGAGCTTGTGTCTTATACCCGGGCATCTGTCATGCGCCACGTGACACTCGAGGCAAAAGCAGCTCATTTAAATCAATAATAACGAGGTCTAAATCCATGCTCAAAGCGCAGAGGCAATTTTACATGGCAACTGCAACTTTCCTCTGTGTACTCACTATTCAACCGCGCTAATCTAAAACTTTAAATCTAAATTAGTTAATCTCTCAATAGTGTGTTCAGTCTTTTTCTTTGATAGGTGATGCATTCAATATCCGCTAAAGGGATATTAAGGGGGGTAGTGAGCATGGACAGGATGGTTAGTGGAGGGTCAAGGGGTTAACAGATGTTAGTGAGGAGGGTCCAGGTGTAACGGGTGTTAGTGAGGAGGGTCTGTGGTGTGCAGAATGATGGATGGGCATGAGTTCAATGCAAGGAGGAGTATTGGATATAAAAGGGATGGGATTTAGGTTTGACATTCTTCAGAATTAAATTATAAAATGTATATATAGTTAATAGTGGTAAAGCTTCAGGTTAAATCATTATTATTGTACATTTCCTTATTTTCTCAGTAATCATTTCTAAAAACTTAAATCTTTGATTATTGAGTTTCCAACCCTTTGTGAGATCCTAAGAATATTAATATTACCTTTAAATTATATTAAGATTCTTATCAAACATACCTTGAAGAAGCAGCTTTTCCTTCGACTCATCTTCGAATCACTTCCTCGTGTATTTCCTCTGTACTTCAAAGAAGTCTCTAAACTCCTTCCTACATCTCACTTTCCCAGGAACACCCTCGACCTTGTGCGTAGGTTGTCTGGTGACACTTTTTTACTTCATTTGCCATCAACAAAAAGCCATTGACATTTGATGAAGGTGGACATCTGATTTGGGTTGACTTCCCACATCCAAAAAATGCATCATAATTTGATTTACTTTTAATTAAGTTTATAATAATGAGATAATCTTCCTTTTTTAGCTGTCCAGACTTTAATTTCTCACGTGAGGGGTTGCATTATGGGAAGATGTTTGTGATGAAGCTTTTTTGAGTTGCCTTTTGAGTTTTTGATTTTCTGGGAGGCATTATGATACTTTTATGTTACAAGAAAGGAGATTATAAGGTTGAAAACATAAAAAAAGAAGGAAAAAAACATTCCTGGTTAAAATTTCTGAATAAAATGTTTCAAATCTCAGTGAGGGGTGTGTGCCGAGGATTGATGAGAGGATTGAGGTCTGGGTATCACATGTGACAGGGATGGGGTGGGCAAGGAAGCAATGATGTGGCCAACATGTGGTTGTGAAAAAAAAATTGGAAAAAAAAGTGCTGATTTGAGGTCATAACTGACACCCATTTTTGAAATAAGTGACTTTTTTGCAAAATTTAAGTGCTGATTTGGTTTGAAATCTGCACTTAAGTTAAGTGCAGATTTGCCAGAACTGAGACCCCCTATTATGTTTACTTAAATGTATATACAATTAATATAACATTTATTTTAATTATATTAAAAACATTGTTATATAATTTTATTTAATATGATATTTAATTTGTATATATAATTTAAATACATTTTATCTCTTATTAATTTTCAAGTAATTTGACATAATATTTAATGGACTCTTAGCATAGCCTGGCTGACATTTTCCCTCTCTTTAATTTTTTCCCTTGAAAGATTTAGTTTTCTCTATGTCTGACACTGTTGGTCCTGAAATCAATCTCTTTTCTTAAGCTAACTGACAAACAATTGTCTGCTAGTTTTGTGCCTAAAAGGCAAGTAATGATCCATAAAATGTATAATATTAATCCATTATCAAATATCAAGATATTTTCTCTCCCCCATAATTATTAAATTGCCCCATTCTTTCAATGTCTCAACAATACATAGCCCCATATCTCAATTACTACAAATTCAACCGAATCACAACATTCAACCACTATAACCAATGAATTTAGAATAACCTGATACTGTCTATTAAACAATTATAACAATAATATTAAAGCCACCACCTGTACAACATTCATTTTATCTTTCAAATTCTGTTTTTTATTCCACGTCTTTGTTGTGATATCCCTTACAACCCTTACAGTTGAGAGCACTCCTTTCTCAATTTATTGCTAAGACTCTTCCTGTAATATACAAAATATTTGAGTAACTATTAAGTTTAAAGAACTAAAGAATTGAAGTACAGAGCAAAAAGAAGAAGAAATAAAAAAATTCTTATTCACTTAATTATATTGGAATTCCATAATAAACAAATTTATCTTCACCAGGATTTAAATTCTGAATTACTGAACTTTTAATTTTCTTTTTTCCGGGTTTGAGAATCCAAGAGTGGACATTCTCTCCATTTTTGTCATCAATAGTGACTTGCAATTTTTCATCTCCTACATTTTTTGTGTAAAATCTGACTTCACCACGCTCAAGGGTACAGGCTATTGATAATCCATTCTTGCTGAAGCCTTCTCCAATTTTAATCTCGTGGGCGCCTGAATAGTGGAATAAAGCGAAAAACAGTACACAGGATAACAACTTGAACATTGAAAGAAGATTTCCGGATTTTTTGAATATGCCTTCCATGGCATATAGTAAAAACAAAATCAATTATGTATGACTCCAAGTCTGAAAAAGAAAAACAGGTAAAGAGAACTGATGTTCAAAGTTGACTGTAAAGGGGCTTTATATTTTTTTTTTTTCAAATGCAATGATAACTGTAACTTTTTCCGCATCTCTTTTTATCCCTTATCACTTGTTTTGTCTCGTCATTGTTTTGTTTCTTTCTCACTTATTCTTCTTATCTATTTCTTTTTCTTCTCTCAAGTTCTATCTCATTCAGCGCTGCTTCATCCGAGTCTTGTCAACGTCTTACTTATTTGATTACTTACATTTTGGTTCAGATCAAAAAGTTTTAGTATAGGCACTATGAGTTGAAACAAGAAATAAACAAGGAATCAAACCATAAGAATATAAAAGTGGTAAGAAAAATGATCTCGGTATAGACACAAAACAATATAAACCACATGATGTTGCATAGATCAATAACGAAAACGGCCAGAAGTTTGAAATTATTTGAGCCCTCGCTCAAATAATTTTAGATTAGTTTACAAAGTGATACTAGGAATAGGGAGTTCTGGATTGCCTTAGCCTTCTCCGTAAGGCACCCAACTAGGATTAAAAATAAAGTGTGGTGAAAAAAGATACGATTTAGTTCTGGTTTCTTGTTTTCTAGGTGTCAATTTAGTCACGAATAGGTATTCCAAGACTTTATGGAACAGTATGGTAACATCCTCCCTTGGGCCTGATTGACGCTACAGATTTACACCACGTCTATGTGTCTGCCTAACAACAACTTTTTCTTTTTTCAATATCTTACAATCTCACCCAGCTGAGGGCGTGAAAGAAATAGAGACCAATGTAGAATAAACAGCACAAAGAAGTAGCAGATAATGAGGGAACAGTAGATCGAGCAATAAAAGTAGAAACGTTGTGATGGATATGTAAGGAGAGAAAACAGATACTAAGAAACTTATTATGATCCATTAAATAACCCATATATTGTCGAAAAATAAAAAATAAAAAATAAAAAATGTCGCAAAATAATTAGGGTATTTCATTTTTTATCCGCCATTAATTTAATGGCGGATTGAAGTACTTTGATGCTCCCTAATGTAAAAAGCGGTCATCTCTTGCATGTCGATACATATTCCACAATTTTTAATAGCAGATGTTTTTAGACGTATGTGGTACTAATTTCAACCCTAGCGAATAAAAAAAACCGAAAATTCATAAATAAACCATTTATCTTTTTTTATTTTTTTTTAAAATAAAAGGTTAATAATAATTTAGGTATTTCATTTCTTCTTCACCATTGATTCAATGACAGATCTGTAACCAGTTTTGATACACCTTAATGTCAACCAAAATCATCCATCGCATACCAATCTCTAATTTTGGAAATAAATGGGCTATTTTAAAGATAATGAAACCAAATTTTCTTGCGAAGGAATAGCTTGAATAAAAACATGCCATATCAGCTTTGAAATACTCCAGTGTTGGTGCCATTGTGGTTTACAAATAGAAAATTAATCAAGTGCTGATTTGATCAAAATGAATTGCTGATTGGCTAGCTATGACCATCCTCCCCCCCTCCCCCCCCCCCCTAGTGAAGCATCAGCCTTGTTTAATGTGAAATGTAAAATAACGTCGAAATACGCAGGTATTATATATTATATATACATATAAATAATATATGTATGCACTATAGATTTTTTTAATTTTAGTAGAGTTGAACAGACAACTCAAACACTGGACAAAGGCACTTCCTTTTCCCCTTTGCCTTTACCCACTCTTACCCCCACTCCACCCCACAACTTCTCACACTCCCTCTCAATAACCTCTTTCGTCAACTCACTTTCAATTCCACTCACTCTAAAAACTCTCCTTTCTTTCTCTAACAGTCCATCAAATTCCTTTGGTAAAAAAGTAGATGAAAATTCATTGGGCGTTTGTCCTGGGGGCAAATCGATTGATTGAAGAATAGCGTTTGGGAATTTAGCTGGATGAGCTGTGGATAGGATGATTTGAATAGTTTTAGATGACCTGAAATGATAATATTAATAATGACATAGGTAGAGATGATAGGTTATCAATATGTAAACAATAGATCCAAACCAAACCAAGAAGAAAAAAAAGACATACTTATCAACCACTGATCGATCAGCAACACATAACCCAACAGCCGTATGAGGATCAATCAAATAAGAACCCGAAGGATGGGCATGATATGCTTTGATGGTTTTGCGAGTTTCGTCATCGTTAACCCTCCCAGCTGAAAACCATTTCCTAGCTAAAGTTAAAATCTCTTCCGAAACTTCAAACCGACCTGATTGTTTGAGTTTGGACATCCACTCATTGACTTGATGTTGGGCAGTTATAGTTCGCTTAATGTGCTGAGTTTGATGATCTGTCAAGCTGCCAATGAATGTTGGTTAGTTTATTGGTTATGCAGATGACAGGTTGGGATGATGATCATGATGATGCTTGAGTGGGGGAGAGACAAAGCGCACGTTTCATATGCAAGATAAAATAATAGTCGTTCAAAGTTACTCGACACCAAAATATCCATAGCAGGACTTAACGTTTCTTTAACCATTCCCTCACTTGTCGGCTGTTTACCATCAGAAGAGCCATTAATGACATCAGTTGGAAGAAGAGGTGAACGATCACTTTTATCTGAGATAGTTCCAACTGATGAATCGCCTTTCTCATAGCGACCTGTTTCCCAAAATCTAAACAGGATAGGATCAGTCAGAGGATATGTCATCAGAACATTATATCAGACATACTCACCTTGTCAGGATATCATTAGCGTTCGTAGCAATAATTAAACCAGGGATAGACGCATTGCCTATTGGTAGGCCTAAACGTAAAGCATAAAATCCAGCCAGAACGTCACCAAAGTTACCAGTAGGCACCACAAACTGAAGTGGGCAATCATGTGAGAGAGCTGAGGGGTACTGCTTGCGAAGTGCAAAATAGCTTGAAAAATAATAAACAATTTGGGCCAAGATTCTTGCCCAGTTGATGGAGTTAATAGCACCCAACTGATGAGCCTGATTGAAAGAGACATCATTGAAGAGTGACTTGACAATGTCCTACAAAGTGTTTATTGGCATAAAATTGAATAGTACAGCAAGAGAGACGATTCGTCAAAATGATAGATAAAATGTGAAAAGTATAATAAATTAAAAAAAAATGATATGAAAAAACAGACTTGACAGTCATCAAATGTGCCATCGACTGCCAAGTTAAAGACATTATCATCTAAGACGGTCGTCATTTGAGCTTCTTGAACAGGGCTGATTCTGTTTCTGGGGTGAAGGATGAAAATGGCGATATCACGCTTAGAGCGAAGACCATAGATAGCAGCGCTCCCCGTATCACCACTGGTAGCACCAACCACTGTGATCCTATGCGGGGGGGATTCTGGTGAACGATGTGCATTCTTGCGGGAAAGAAAAAAGTCAAAAAGATTTCCAAGAAATTGAAGTGCAACGTCTTTGAATGCAAGGGTCGGACCATGCCATAACTCGAGGACAAATTGACGGTCAGAGAGTTGGTGGAGAGGGGCTATTTGAGGATGGCGAAAGGAAGCGTAAGATCGATCGATGAGGGACTTGAGATCGGCGGCATCTATTTCAGAGCGGTCGATGAAGAGGGAATAAATTTCAAAAGCAAGTTGAGTGAAAGGGAGATCTGCCCAGAGAGATTGCCAGTTGTGAGGAAGAGAGGGGATAGATGCAGGAATGAAAAGACCGCCATCAGGGGCAAGGCCAGTAAGAACGGTCTGTAGGGGAAGTGGATGGAGAGGAGAATGAGATGAAAGAGAGGGAAAAGGGAAGAAGACAATGGCTGACTTGCTCAAAGGACAGCTCAGCGGGCAAAGGGGAGCGAGTGGAGATGTAGCGCATTGTGGAGATGTGGGTGGAGTGATTATTTTGGAGTGTGTGCTGTGATGAAATTGATTTTGATGGTTGGATTGTTATTTTATTGTGTTGTGTTATTATTATTATTATTATTATTATTATTATTATTATAGTGTAGTATAGTATAGTATTTCATTATATCAGATTATCTATCATCTATTACTGATTGTGTTGTGTATTCCATCCATCATTCCTCTTCCATTGTCCCACAACATGGCAACCGATCCCTGGCAGACCTCCCTCTCCCCGTCCGCTCCCTCACACTCGCCCTCTGATATTCCCGTCCATCCTTCCCTCCTCCCCCAAATGATTTCCCTTTCTTCCCTCCAAAAACACTCCCCTCCTCCGCCCCCTTCTCCGCCCAAGAAACCTCCTTCCAAACCTTCTACTTCTTCTGATCCCAAGACTAAATCTACTCGTGGATCTAGGGCCTGCACCGTCTGTCGGAGACTCAAGATGCGCTGCGTGGGTGCTGAAAACGGCCCTCCATGTAAAAGGTGTCAGCAGGGTCGCCATGTTTGCGTGTTTGAGGAAAGCCAGCGTGGCAAAAAAGGCCCCAAGAGAACTGATCTTCTTGCCAAAAATCTCAAATCAATGGTCTGTTGTCTATGGTCTTCTTCCCTTCCCGTCCATTCCGTTCACTTATCTCATATCTATGATTATTCAGGAAGCCAAGCTGGAGGAAGTCATGTCCAAAATTCACAGTCCTCCAGATCGACATCTTCCCTCGCATCAGACCCTACTTTCTCCAATCCCTTCTGATTTTCCACTCTTGAATTCCTCTCTTTCTCAACCAAAGCCTTCAATTTCATCTCTCGAAAACATTCCCGATCACACATCCATTTCGCCCTCTTTGAGCACTCCTGCCTCTGCTCCCCTGCAGACTCCAACTCGCTTTGCTGCTTTGCCTGATTTTAGTAGACCAAGTAGCCCTCGGCTCCACTCTTTGCCTGATAACACTCTCAATCCCCTCGGACTTTTAGCCGAGTGGGTCATTTATCGCTTCTCTAATCTATATCTGGTATCTCAATATGTTGTTTGATAGGGCCTCTCTCAGCACACGGCATGCTAGAAACAAATCTGATTCTTCTAGCCATCATCATCATCACCACCATCATGCCTCGCATCCTTCCAAGCGTCATCGCTCCAGCTCAGTTGTCACGAGTCACTCCCCAACATCTCCTTCATCTTCCTCAAAGTCCTCTTCTCCACCACCAGTAGGAGTAGCCAATCAAGCTTATTTTCAACCCGGTCCAATGAATAGTTTGCCTCTACGTCGAATTGTTATTGAGCAAAGAATGCCCCCTAGTGTATTGACTGATAAAATTCTCACTAGTGAAGAAGCGGTTGAATTATTCCATCTCTTTTTTGAACATTGCAATCCTCAGTTCAGTCTGATTCTATACAAATCTGTCTGCCCAACTAGATTTCTTTGTGACTGAGACACTGTCTTTTCTTTCCTAACTTGTTTGATTTCTTCTTCTTTCCAGTTGTTGCCTTCTGGATCCTGAACTCCATACGCCCACTCTTATTGGAAGTCGCTCGCCGTTTTTGTTTACAGTAATCTGTGCTGTGGCCAGTCGCTATCACAAAAAGCGGCGTGAGCTTCACTTGGCCTGCCTCCAAGCTGCCAAGCGCATCGCATTCGATGTCATGGTCAAAGGTTGGTCTTTTGTTTGGTTTTACTGCTTTATCATGCATATGTCTTCTCATTTGAATAAAATTACATCTTTCTCCCTTTGTACTCATGAAAATTTGATCTCTCTTCGTACAGGATACAAATCAGTTGAAGTTGTGCAAGCTTTCATACTTCTCAGTTTATGGAATCAACCCGCCGAAAGATTTGAAGAAGATCGAACATGTAAGCTTTTGAGTCTGTTGCTATTCCTATGAGAAGAAAATAAATTTTTCTTTTCAAACCTAATCTCAGACTGTTTCACAAATTGAATAAACATAAGCAACTAAATCAAACAATTTGGTGGGTTCCTCTTCATTGGATTTTTATAGGGGCCTTTTCGGGCATCGCTATCAGAATGGCTCTTGATCTCAATTTACACCGCAAGACAACTCTCAAAGTTCCCTTACGAAATCCGCCTCCTTTTTCTGCCTCCAACTCTAATCTAAATTCAGCCACTCCATCCTCACCTCCAATGGAAGAATCACTTGAGCGAGAAATCCTCAACAGAGAAAGAACGTGGCTTTATTGCTTCGTACTTGACCGAAGTTTGAGTGCTCAAATGGGTAAACCATATTCTATTCGGGAAGATTTCATCGTTCGAAGTTCAAACTTGTGGTGTCGCCATCGATGCAGTGTAAACGGTGATTTGGGTTTGGTTGCCCTTGTGGACTTACACAAGATTCATGTTTGTTGAACTCTTTATGTTAATCTTTTATATGTTTGACTGCCTTGTCTTTTTGCGTTTTGGTCGATTTCATTATGTCTCTGGTTTTTCTTTCAGTATTTATTATTTTATATGAAGATGTAAATTCAATTTTCTGCATGATTTCTCATTTGCGGGCTAAGATTGAATTTTCATCAGTCCAGCGATATTCAACATCATTGAGTATCATGTTGATAGCACGATGTTATCTTACATGAATTTTCTAAAGTCCTTTTTTTTTTCAGGCTTGGTTTTTTTTCGTGATTTTTCAGACAGGTTGATGAATTCTCTTGATTTTTAATTATTGATTTTTATTTTTTATTATATATATATACATCTATAGTCTCGGATATTAGATACACTTTATTCAGATACTTCTACCAATTCAGGATTAAATGCCAATTTGGATTATTCTCTTTTGATGAAAACTTTTTCACAGTAGGCTATCATCGTTCTCATTGGGGTTTAATCACTCCATCATACAACTGTGAAGCTAAGCTATTCCTGACTCTTTGTATTATTTTTTTAATTGATAGATCATTAGATCAATGGATGACAGAGGTGAACTATGATACCTTATTTTCAAATATGAAAAATTCTGGATGTATTCTTCTTCTTCCGCTTACCTGTTTGGAGTTGGGAAACGTTTGTAGTGCACTTTGAAAATTTCATCTTGTTCACTTGATGATCTTGGAGGCTATCGGGATTGCATGAAAAACTTTTATTATAATTATTATCGGTAAGCCTTAAAATAATCTTTTGCCTTGATTTTGACCTTGTTCTTGATACACTCTTTACAATGAATTCAACCAAAGTGAAAATAAAATTAAAACAGCTTGTGGAGCTAATTGAATAATAATTTGTTTTCGTACTTTTTTCCAGGTTATTTACCATGAGTTTCATGCTACAGCATACGATGGAAAATCCGGACAAGCATATTGAACTCCCTCAGTTAGATATCGATTTATTCTTTATTATTATAGTTTCTTTTTACATGGCTGTGGCTCTTACAGTGCTCTCTTTCTCTTTTGGTGTTTTTCTTTTTTTTTTTTTTCGAAAATTTAGAGTGTATGTGAATTGCTATGACGCGGCTACTCGTGTCATTAGAATAGCATGCGACAGTTTAGGGCCTTCTGGCGCTTTGCGCTATGCTCCAGATAATCAATTTGTTTATATTGCTTACGCTGCTGGTTAGTCTTTAAATTCATCCTCACAAGCCACCCCCCCCCCATCAATCTCAAGTTTAACCATGCTAACACTTTTTTTTGTAACATTGGTAGTATTTTTGATGAAAGTGTGTATTTGACTTGATAAATTGATCATTTGGTTATATCTCTATAAACTATGATTTTAAAAATGGTTTTTTTTGTTCTTACTCAAACATGCAATTTATTAATCCCTCCGTTTTTTTAATCCATTTATAAAGCTTATTCGCCCCCAATTTCGGACATTTTGTGACGAATCAGCTGTCAGAACGCTGGTTCATGATTGTACTATTTTATTAAACTCGATTTCGGTGGATGAAACTCATACCCCTGCACTTTATGCGGCATTTCTTAAAGTGTTATTAAATAATAAAATGGAATCTTCAACCCCTACCTCAAAGTCAGATCCTTCTACTACTACCACGCAAACTGCTCATGGGTGTAGCCGTAAACCTAAATATCCAAATGAAGGAATTGATTCAAATACTCCTGGTCCAGAGTTGACATTTAATCAGATTGATCATCAAAATCATATACATAAATGTGATCCACCGCTAATGAGTGATCAACGAAATGGAAGAGGAAGTTATCATGGTGAAGTGATTGAAGGAAGTCACTTAGTTGATGGATCATCAAGTTGGATTGGTTCACCTTCTTGTGGATGGAATCATTCTGCATTGTTATCGTCTCAAGATGCCTTATTGACAAACGTTCAAAATGGCGGTATGTCTAGTTGGTTGATTAACGAACAATGTAATGGAGATTGTGTAATTAGTGACGGGAATGGATCAGAGTGTCGTAGGGAACCTGATTGTTTTGTTGAATCGTTGTTGAAGGATGGAGGGTTTTGGGATTCGATGCTTATGCGTTGGTGTTCTTTTTTTTTTTTTTTTGACTTTCTTGTTGCTAGTGAGTTAATAAACTAATGAACCCTCCCCTATCATTTTTTTATTTCTTTTACACATACACTATTTTTTGTTTTTATTGTGGATTGTCTTATCTTCTTGATAATAATAATAATAATAATAATAATAATAATAATGGCTATTAGCCGGTTATTCCGGTCCTTTAAGCGCCTTATCAGGAGGAACAGGATTAGTATCCCAGTTTGGCTCAGCGATGAATGCACCAATGGGATCTAATGACACGTTCTTTAATATGGAGTTGTCGAATTGTGGTAGTCTGGAGAATGGTATGGTGGGCCATGGTAATTGCAGGGGGAGTCTTGGTCTTGTAGTGTCTCAGCAGCAGGAGCAGGAGCTAAATTGTCAGCAACAACAGCAGCAGCAGCAGCAATCCCAACAATCTCAGAATTCTCAGCAGCATTGCCATGATCAGCAACAACAGCAGCAACATTGTCGTCAGCAACGGCAGCAACAGAATTGTCATAATGAAGGTGCTGTTCATGAAAGTTTGATTGATGTTGTTTGTAATGATCAACATCGTCATCAACGGCATCAACAACAGATTAGCTTGAATACTGTCCATGAAGGAAACACCGGGTCCACTTCTACGGTATCTGCTACTGCAGCTGCTGTTGCTACATTGTGTAATGGGCATGTCCGCGTTAGTGGCAGAGGGGAGAACAATAAGATGAGGAATGGTGTTTCTGACTGTGGAAATGGGAATGCTGAGAGAGGTGAGGGTGGCAATGGAAATCATTCGGATGGTAATTTGTTTCTTTCCCTTTCCTAACCAAAAAATAATGAAATGATCTCTCTCTTACTCTCCTTTTATTACTTCAATTGATATTATATTTTGCGGGAGGGGACGAGGCGCGAAATGATGTATAAAAGAAAAATACGAAAGTTTGTTCTGTTTAATGTTGAGATTTATTATCATTATGATGATGATTATTTTTATTTTATTGTTTCATGGTTGGTGTACTGTTATATATATATATATATTGTATTGATGATTGACGGTCGTGGTATTGTTAGAAAATGTTATTAGGTGGTCCTACTAGATGGTGTTAATAATATTTGTGTATAATTAATGTATTATTAATGTTTTCTCATGTGATGGGCATAGAAATGCCGGTTAATATATCAGCTGTGTAGTTTTTGGTGTTTGTTGAGTAGGGGGAAAGAGAGAGAAGTGGGGTATTAATATTGTTTTGTTGGTGTTTTTTTTTTCTATCTTCTATCTAGAGATATGAAGAAGTTGTAAACGAGTCTAGATACATGATATTTTATAATGTGAATAAGTTTTCACTTTTAATCTTGGGTCAATGGAAGTGAGTTTCACCATCCAGATTGGGGTTTCAGGGGATAGAGCAATGTTAAGAGATTATAATTGGAGTAAATGACAAAGAAGCATTGGAAGATATGGATAGTAGATTATAAAAGCTGAATGAAGCTTTATGAGAATGGGTTTGTTTCATGGGGGGAAGGGGGGAGAGGGGCAAAGTGAGAGTGAGCATGCATTGTGAGACAGCTGCATGATTTCATGTCATGTAACTTATGTGTTACATGTGGGCTCTTACACTGTGTCATGTTTCATTATAGGACATTGTCACCCAAAAAAATGAACATGTGACAAAAAAAAAAAAAAAAAAAGAATTATTTTTGCTTGTAGTGTTTCTTGAGTGTGAGACTGTCACAGTTCATGTGACATTTACTTCAATCTTGGAAACCTTGGTCAAAACAAGAAATTTTCCTTACTTCATTATTCTTAATTAAGTTGTTCACATTTTGATGTTTAGTTTGCTTCCAGGTTTTACTCAGACTGTTCTTAATTGGAGTTATTTTTCATTCAATGATTTTTGGTTCCTTCATTTAATATATCTGGTTCCATCTTGATTAAATTAGTTTAACATGTTGGCTTCCATTAAATCATATTTGATTCCTTTGTAATTGTCAAGTCTGAGCACTACTTTTATTTGGTTATATTATGCCTTGTTGTATTAACCTTCATTCCTTAGAATTGAATGATTAATTTGTCTCAATAAATCCTTTTAAATATCTCTTTTTTTGTCCTCTCTTATATTATTTGAAAGTATGTTTAAAATCTACTTCCTACTCTTCTTTTATATTTGAGAAATATCCTACTAAGCTGTATCAATCTTTAAGAGATTCCTCACTTGCATCAGGTTGCTTGTACTTAATAATTGAACTTACACCAGAAAAAAAAACATGGGCACCTGATAGCAGGTGCCAATCCCTATCTTTTATTTAACTCAATTTCAGCTCAGCTGCAATTCTTCTGGAAAGACTGCGCACTGAACAAATGAGAACACTAGCTTGCACAATATCAAATCAAATTTACTCTTAAATCAAAACTGAATATAAGGATAGGCACCTGCTAGCAGGTGCCACTTGATTTTTTGTGGTGTTACTTTAAACGTTATTTATCTCCTTCTGTTAAGTCACTGGGACTATGTACTTAGTTATGTATGTGAATGCATATAGTCTGTAGTCGCGGCGTCCCCTGCTCTTTGGTTCTTTCCGGAGTTCTACAGGCTGACACCATGCTACAGATTATGGGCTGTACCTGTGGGCATTGAAATGTTAGCCATATAAACTCCACAACGTTAGCAACACTAGGAATGTTAGTAGCCAAAAGACCCCCAGCATATGTCTGAAAAAGACGCACCAAATTCTTGCGCTGGTAAAACAAAACTTACCTGAATCACTCGCTCCATCTCCAACCGCAAGCTGTGAAGCATTTGTATCAATCCATTAGACACCCCTAACTGCTTGCCCTCTACCTCATGTATTACTCGCGCTCAAACATCCATTACACCCACACCAACACTTACCCCTATACCACATACCCCCCACCCTCAATCCTCAAAGCACCTTTCCCCTTACCTCCCTTACCTCCCCCTCAAAACCCCTACTAGACCATAACCCTAAGGTCTCCATTTCCCCTACCTCTCCCTTGCTATTCCTAGAGCCCAGCAAAGCCTTTCCCCTAACCTCCCCCTCCTCTAACTCATGCAAGTTAAAGCCTAGCAAGGCTTTAACTACTACCAATAGCACCACCCCCTACCCTTGATTTTCTACTAACAATAAAGCCACCCCCTCCCCTAAACTTGCTACTCCCAATAGAGCCACCCCCTCCCCTAAAGTAATTACCCCTATTGACGAGATAACCCATGCAATAGGGGACCTAAACTTGGGGAACTTGCCCACTATCTCCACTGACAAAATGGCATCTTCTAATTCACAACCGGCGCCTGCACAAGGCCATTTGGTTTCCCCTTTTTGCCACCCTGCTCCTCCCCATCTAATACAACCCATAGGAATCTTGGAGTGACAAAGAACCTTAAAAAATGTTATTGATTTCAACAAGTCCATCCCTTGTCTTGAGGCATCAGGTAGCAACTTTTCTGAGTGGCTCAATTATGTCATGGCCCTAATAAAAGATTTTTTTGGTACAAGAGCTTATGCAATGAATGATGAACCTGGTCCTGATGATTTCGAAGACAGGGTTACTCATCTGATCTTAGTACACTCAATTTTGCCACAACTGCGACATGAGATCTCCACTGACTGGAAAGCGCGTCAAACTTATCTTCATATCAACAACAAATTCTCTAGATCTAATCATACTTCAACTATGACAGCAATATGCAATCTTATTAACCTGAAACAGACTCAATTTACATCCCACACTGAGTATCTATAGGCATTCAACAAATACTTTGAATCCATTGAATGTCAAGGAGTGATTTTTGATTATAAAATCTTTAAGGAATTAATATCCCATGCTCTGTTACCTTTATCTCTGAAAGACCTTTATGTTGATCTTTGTGTTGCTATGGATAACTGCCCTGACTCAAAATCTGTCACCTTTGTAGATTTCTGTCAACTCATGCCATCCTTAGCTCAAAACAGGGCAGATAGGGACTATGTTTCTACAGCTCCTACTGCGTCTTTGTCATCTGAATCCGTCTTTAATGCGGAAGCTCATCCACAACATCAAACAGACTCTTAAAAAAGACAAAGCCATGAATGCAAATCAACAGCTCATTTTTTTTCTCACTGTCCTTACAAACTCAGCTCATCCACCTTTTCTGAAAGACTCTACCTCATGAGAGAATGTGCTACATCCTTTGCATCTGATCCAAATGCAAAAAACAAACCCATTTACATCCCTTACAAGAGACCAAAATGTAGACCAATTAGAGCAAAAGATGTAAAAATTGAATCAGATGAAGTCACTATCTTTGAAGAAAATGTGGAGGCTTTGTATGAAAAGATGGAACAAATAGATCTGAACAGTGCAGAATGGTCACCTGAATCACTTGCAGGGAATGTGGCAATATTGGATTCTGGTTCCACCCATCATGTCACTGGAAATGTGAGCCTTCTCAGCAATTTCAGACCTCTTAAAAATCAAATCCCAATCAACGTAGCAACTAACTGTCCTTCCTCATTTATTACTGGTATAGGGGACCTGAACATAAAAGGAGATGGGAAAGTTGTTACTATTACCAATGTTTTTTACTGTCCTGATGTTAGAACTACTCTTATTTCTCTTTTTGATTTGGTGGACAGTGGTTTTGGTTTTGGGTTATGTTCTGAAGAGAAGAACTTAGAAATTTATTTTAAAGATGATCTGATTACAACAGGACGCTTGGAAAGTACAAGGTGACACTGTATCTTAGATGTAATTAGGTTTAGTGACTTCAATCAAATTGATGTTTCCTCTTACCATTACTCCTTGCATCCTTCACTCCTACGTACCTTTAAAAAGAATGAAAACATCAACTGACCCCCTACTGCAAAAGGCTCCCTCATGGACTGGCATAGAAGACTTGGCCATACCAGTGAAAACACAATTAGAACTATCATCAGAACGGGAATTGGTACTGGCTTGCCCCTCTCTATGCATCTAGGTAAGATTGACTGTGAAGATTTCTTGAAAGCTAAAAGTACCAGGAAACCATCAGCTACACATGAATCAAGACCTGAATTTATGATGAGCCTTACTGTTGGAGTCTTGGTTGGTCCTATGGACCCTACTGTTCATGGGGCAAGATGGGCTGCAATGTTCAGGGAAATTTCAACTTCTTATGGTGAGGTATTTCCGCTCAATGCCAAATATGAGGCCACAACTGCTTTTGTTACCTTTTATAAAAATCTGGAAAATGTTACTGGTAAGAAATTGCAAGAATTAAGAACAGATGGGGGGGAAACACACAGTAAACAGATGGCTCATATGCTAGCTGACATTGGCAACACTCATGAAATTACTTGTCCTCACCACCATGAACAAAATGGATAAGCTGAAAGCTTCAACAGAACAGTTTGTGACATTTCCAGGGAAATATTACTAGCAAGTGAACTACCTGAATGCTTCTGGGCCCTGGCTTACAAATGAGCAGCTCATGCTCACAAATGGCTCCCCAATGTCAAAACTGGTGACAAAACTCCCTTAAAGCTCATGTACAACTCAGACCCAACTTACTCAAACCTCAGAATATTTGGTGAAACAGCTTATGTCCATATCCATAAAGAGACCAGGTGAAAACTGGACCAACGTGCTTTGGTTTTTAAGTGTGTAGTTTACTCTTTAAATAATGCAGGTTGTATTTTCTAACACCCAGATTCAAACTCCTTTTTTGAATCTGCTATGTCTGTTTTCCCTGGTGACAAACTCCCTGCTCACAATGCTGCTTATCAACCACCACCATCCAAAGGATCTCTTGGTCATATTCTCAACAATATGATACTAGGTGATTTCAAGTATGAAGAAACTCTTATTTCTCAAGAGAAAGCTGTGCGTAATACTGTCAAAACAGGTTTGTCCCAATCTTCCATTATTCCCAAAACACATCTGCAAGCTATGCTCTCACCTGACAGTCGTAATTGGGACCAAGCATGCAAAAGGGAACTATTGAACATGAAAGATATAGATGTGTGGTATGAGGAAAATCTTCCTCCTGGCGCAAAGCTCACCAATTCAAATTGGGTCTTCACAATCAATAATCCTTCTTCCAAAACTCTGACTTACAAAGCATGATACATAGCAAAAGTTTTTTTACAACAGTATGGTATTGACTTTACTGACACCTTTGCCCCAACTGCTACTATTGCTTCACAACACACTCTTCACACTTTAGCAGCTTATCACAAATGGCCTGTCAAATCTTTTGATGTCACTGCTGCTTAACTTCACAGTACCATTGATGAAGAAATTTGGGGGCGTCCCCCTGAAGGTTAACAGCTACATGACATTGGCAATGCAGTACGTTTAAAGAAAGCCCTCTATGGTACCAAGCAAGCAGCAAGATGCTGGTGGCTTTATATACCCATCAAATTGGATTCTCTGGGGTACAAGGAAAGTCAGTATGATAAGAGTTTCTATGATCTTAGGAAGAAGGGATGTCTGGGTGTGATATGAGTTCATGTTGATGATGGTGTAGTGACTGGAAGTATTGAGGAGGTATTGAAGGAATTGGAGGATGGTTTGGATGGTAGTTTGAAGGTAAAGTGGAATGATAATGTAGATGGTATTGTAGGTGTTGCTATAAAAGAAGTTCAAGAAGGTTTTTATCTGCACAGATTTCAGCTCATTGACAAGATTCTGAAAACTCATAACCCCTCTGGTTTGACCACAAGATCAACCCTTCCAAATAATCTGGAAATCACCACAGCCAAGGATGAAGAGGTAGCTATTGATACAACAAAATATCTCTCTATTCTAGATGCTCTTAGTTATGTGGCGGTAGCAACTAGGCCAGACCTGTCTTTCCCTGTCAACTTTTTAGCATGCTTCTCCTCCAAACCTACTGCCACACACTGGATTTCTCTCAATCATCTTCTCAGATATGTCCAACACACCTCCACCCTTTGTCTTCACATTCATCCTGACCAAAAATCACCACTTGAACTTCTATATTTTTCTGATTCAACTTGGAATATCAAAGAGTTCTCAAGAGCTCAAAGTGGACACCTGCTACTCCCTAACTCTTGTCCAATTGTCTGGACATCAAGGTGCCAGTTGACAGTAAGTGATTCATCATGCACTGCTGAATATATGGCACTTGGTGGTGGTATGAAAGACACAATTTGAATCTCAAACCTGCTCAAAGATATGTTTCCTGATATCCACCCTATCAAGATTTTCCGTGACAACAAAGGAGCAATAGAAAATGAAAAAGATAACCCTGGCAACAAGAGGACACAGCATGTGGATAGGTGCTTCTATATTGTGAATGAACAACTCTTTCTAAAAAAAGAAACATTGTAATGGGTTCCCACTTCTCAACTGCAGGCAGATATAATCACAAAATCACTGGGCCCATCTCTAACAATGCTTAGAAGGAAGGATGTGTGTGTGCAGTGATGGGGTTATATTTCTTTTATTATTTTTATTATTTTTATTTTCTTTTATCTCTCTTATTTTTCTCATTATATTTTAATTTTTGTTTCATATTAGAGTTGGTTATGTCTTCATGGGGGGATATCAGTAATATGTTTCATAACTAAGTGGGAGGGATGTTAAGTCACTAGGACTATGTACTTAGTTATGTATGTGAATGTATATAGTCTGTAGTCACAGTGTCCCCTGTTCTCCGGTTCTTTCCAGAGTTCTACAGGCTGACATTGTGCCACACCTTCAAGGCCATCCTAAACCTTATTTATCTTCTTTTATGTAACCTTAAACATTATTTATCATCTTTGAGGATACATTAAACCTTATCTTTAATCTTCAAGGATACCTAAAACACTCTTTCCATCATCTTTGTGTTATTTTGTTACCATACTATGTACTTAGCTAGTCTCACATCAGTATATAGTGAAACCTCTGAGTACACTGGAAATCTTTCCTTGGTTCTGCAAGGTATCATTCTCTACACTTTGAAGATCGTTTGAACCTTATTTAACCAGGTCAAAGATATACAAAACCTTATTTGGCTCTCTCAAAGCTTATTAGAAATTTTATTATGTACTTTCACTCAAACTTGATGCAAATCTGACCTTCTTCTTCAGGGCTCTCCTCTTTGTCTTGAAGCAGATATCTAAACTCTAAATCTATTCTCTCATGTGGTACATGTATAGTTTTATATGGAGTGAGATGGTTATCAGGAGGGGAACAGGGATTCTTGTGTAAATTTATTTCATACTGCTGTAGAGATCTGAGGAACTAAGTTTAGAGATTGAAATAGGCTTTTGATACATCTCACATCAAATCAGCTACTTATCAACAAAAAATGATGAAAAATATTTAGAATATTTCTTTTTTTATAAACCATCAATTTAATATCTGATTGAATTACTTTGATACCTACTATTAGGGGGATTAATGTTAAAGTATTTACAATTAGGAATTAGGAATTTTTTCCCAGGTCAGACATTATTAATTGAAAAAGATTCTTATCCACTAGCCTTTGGGCTAATGGATAAGGAATTCAGGATAATTGTCAGACTGAATATTCCCAGGACTGAGTAAAGAAGGATAATAAATATTATAAACACATGTATTACACATGGGAACAATAAGTGAAGGTATAAAATATGTATACATAAGTGAAATAAGTCACTTAGTACAATATATGCTATTATCATACTTTAAATACATGCACATATCCACCTTTTATAGGTCTTATGTACTTAATATTAGGTTGGAATGTTTTAGGGTAATCTTAAGAGCCCTATACATAAGGTTAAATAATTTTTAAGTTTTCTTAAAGCTGTTTTTTCATTATTATAGTGAAATAATGAATAAGTGCACTTTAAATAACTTAAAATTGAATATATGTGCTATAAATTTAATAATATTGAAATTTCAATTTAACAAATCAATTTTCTTTTTTAGGACTATTTTTTTGGTTACTTAAGTGTATAAAAATAACACTTCTAAAAATTGATGTTTTTTATGCTAGAAACTGCTTCTGTGTACTGCCCTTATGCTGCCTGAATTTATCCCACATGCATAGCTTCATTATTAACAAAGTTAGTAATTTCAAAGTAAAATTACCCCACAGTGTAAGCTCCATATGTTTAAAAATTCTAAAATAGGCAAGAGGAACTTATTTAGTGTCCTAATTTCATTATTAGTGCATTGACCTCATTATATGCACTAATCTCATTAATAACCTCAAGATTGGAACCCAGATCCCACTACCACACTTAAAATCACCTATTTAGTCAAGGATTTACCTGTGAAAGTGTCTTCCAAGAGTCTTAATTCAGTCACCTCACATTTCATGTCTTATTTTGGATTTCTCAATGATTTTTAAGGCTATATTGGTCATTTTTAGATGGAGACTTCATGTATAAATTTGTAATAATTAATTAATTCAATTCTACTTTTAATTCTCCTTGATTAGTAATTATATTTAGGTCTTTCCTTTCCTTATTTAGTCTTTTATTCTAAGAATTACACACATATATTCTCATTTTGGTTATTACTTTATTTTGATGGATTAACCCCTGTTATTTTTGTATTTTGGAATTTGATATGATTCTTTATTTTTTATTGTATGATCCTTGGGTTGATGGGCATGCTTAACCACAAGATTGGAGCATCATTCCCCATGTAAAGGATCAGTAATTCAAGGGGGGATATTGGGGAATTCATGGGTATAAAAGTAGGATATTTTGGGCTTATATTCTACAGTCTTTTACATCACCTTAGAAATATATAATCAAACCATTATAATAAATATTCATTAGTACTTTTAAAAAATTTAAAATATTATTTTAAATCATTTCTTCTATTTTTATACCGACTTTAATCTGTATACCATTTATAATAAGTAAGATAAAATTACTGAGACCATTACATTTAGTTATATATTTTAATACTTAATTGGATTTTGACAAGACTATTTATACTGGACCATTAACATATTCTAGAAAACTAATTAATCAACCTATTCACATCTCTCTACTTGAACTAAGCTTGACAATAATGCATTATCCCACCTCTTATATCCCAATTTCCATTCCTAATTCCTAATCCCAAACTCATCACATCCATGATTTATTTGTAAGCAAGTCACATGAAATATTATTTCCAATGCCATCCTTATGTCACTCTTCACTCTATGACACTTAATTTTGGTGTTGAAGACTTAAAATTTTTCTTTTATCTACACCCCCCTTCTCATTTGGTGGCAAATTTCTGCTTCCCTCATCACCTAAACCCTCAACCAACAACATTGAAGCACCTCTCTACTAGGAAGAAACTTACATCAACTATTAATTTTATTGCTTTATCTTTAATTCTGACTCTGATTTTGAAACCACTTTAGCTTGTATGTTTATTTTTTCCAAAAAGTGTTACATCAACCAAAGGGGGCCAAATCTTGTTTATAATCCTGGATAAAATCTTCACTCAATCACTTGGATTTGTTATTTTTTTTGGCATATTGACTTTGATTTTAAATTTTTTGTTAAATAATCTTTTTTTTCAAGTCTCTTTGTTTTCCTTTTTCAACTCAACATGAACTTGTATGTCTTCTGCAATCACATAATTTTTCAGTCATTCTTTTTTTCTTTCATCACTTATATCTGTTTCCTCCTCCCCTCTTGCATCACTCAAATAATTTGAAGTCAATTGTTTTCTTAACTCATCTCTTCAGGTAAGTCATTTTTTCATTTTTACTTGTAATTTTGCTAATTATGATTGTTTTTTATTCTTTTTTGTATCTAGATTTTTTTTGTAAGTATTTTTTTTGATTTTGAAGGTAAAATAAACCTTTTTTTTCTCTCCCTCTTTTCTTTCTTTTCTTTCTCTCCATCATCCTACTCTTCATCCCCCCTTGGCATGGTCATTAACCCCCCTTTCCCCTATTTCACTTTTTTATAGTTCCATGTCATTGAAAAACATACATTTCACATTCATTATGCATTTCACTTGTTCCATATTCAATTTCCCCCAAATTCCAAGTTAACTCTTTCTCACTCTATTTTTCCTACCTTTCAATCAAGGCAAGTTTCATCTACTTTTTTCATGCCTATATGATATCTCTTTCTTTATATAGAAGGTTCATACTTAAATATATGTAGGAATCTTATCTGGATAATGGTGGACTTATTCAACTCCTCATGTTGTCATTTTTATAATCACTTTTTGAGTTTTTGTAAAAGTTTAAAAATAAGAGTTGGAATTAGGGTTAAGTTTATTTGAATATAATTTAATTTTAGCTGATGATTCTCCTGAATCCTATCTTTCATTTTTCACAAACAGATTTGAATTTGGTTAAGTGGTTGCTGAGAGATCAAACTCCAAAGTTGAGCCTTTTTCTCCCAATTTGACTTTTTTTTGTTTTATGTTTATATATAAATAATTAGGGTTAATTTATTTGAACCACATTTCTTCTTTACTGAAGATGGTTCTGAGGCCTATCTTTCATTTTTAACAAATGGTTTTGAGTTTGGTTCTATGGAGCCATTTTTTATAAATTTCACTTTATTTATTTTATGTTTTTATATTGAATAATTAGAGAATAAGGTTTCTGAAACTCTTAACTGATGATTATATAGGCTCTTAGAATCTTCTTTTTGGTATTTTTATCTTTAATTTTAAAGTTTTTGTGCAATTTTGAAAATCAGAATCAGAATTAAGGTTAGGCTTATTAAAATTTGATTTCCTTCAAACAGAAGACTCTCCTGAAGCCTATCTTTCATTTCTCATGAACAGGTTTGAATTTGGTTAAGTAATATGCTGAATTATTTACATTTGAAGTTGAGCCTTTTTTCACAAATTCACTTCTATTTATTTCATAATGCATATCATAACGTTTACATCATGCATTTAGCCTTCCAGATTCCTCCAACTACCTTTCTCTTTACTTATTATCACTATGAAATATAGAGGGTGGAATTGCTATCAAGTCCTCAACCTGAACTCAGATGGAACTCAGACTGAACTCATACTGAAACCATACTGAACTCTACTTGAACACCCACCTAAACTGTTCTGCTAAGTGGTGTTCATCCCTGATTGTATGGTTCCTTTATCAATAGCTCAATGTGTGTTCAATCTGTGGTGAGTTTGGGTCCAAGGTTGCGGACTTGCTAGCAATTCAGCCCCCCATATTGTGTGGTGTATTCTTCTCTTTAATCAAGGTATGTTTTTTTCCTTTTCTTAACATTTTCATATGTCTAACCCTTCTCTCATTTTGGCTACTATTTTCTGATAAGTAAAAAGTTAATTCAATGAATCAACAAGGTAAAAAAAGAAGATAAAAGTAATTAATTTAATAAAACTTTAGGTATATTAAAAATTATGGGGATTTTTAGAGTCACCAAATATTTATTATTCTTTCATAAATGTTTAATAAGTAAATCTGATATTTCAATTTATTAAATTAAACTAATGGGCCAATGGCCTTGTGCTGTATAAAATGTAATATTGACAGCATTAAGTTGAATAATGGGTTTAATCTAGCCTACACCTGTGGAAAGTCCCAAACTTAGTTTCTAGACTTGATCTGCATTTTGGCATGAGGAATTGTAATTACTTCAAAACTTGTAAATTTGACATATCTTATTTATTTATATATTAATTTATGTAATTATATTAAATTTTGATAACTTGCACCCCTTACTTAAATACAATTCAGGGGAGGGTATTGCCAAATTTTCAAATCTGACATGCAAAATTGATGACTTGAAATTTTTTTGGTGATACTCACCCCTTACTTCAATAAAACGCAAGGGAGGTTATTGTTAAATTTTCAAAAAAAGGTATATTATTTTGTTGACTGAGCTGTATTTAGTAAAGAAAATTTATTTTTGAATTGAATGTAAATTTGAAAAATTTGATTTAAAAACACAAAGAAGTAAAACATAGTGTGTAGAATTTTTCCATTGGGACCATTTAAAATGAATTCTCTATATTTATTGATATATTACTCACATGATGATGGATAGAGTAAAAAAATATGGAGAGTTATTAAATACTTTCATGTCCAAAAAATAATAAACAAAAGAAGTGGAATGGGAAAGAAAACAAAAAAAATAGAATCAATCAAACATTTTCATTAAGTGTTAAATTTTTTCCAATAGATTTATTAGCTTTACCACATTCCATCATGAAAACTTTATTTTTGGAATCATCTTCAAGATTATACTAGATTTTTAGCTGATAAAATAGGAAATTGTACTTGAGATTGTTCTCCTCTTTCTTCAATTTTTCAATACTTAGAGTAAGCTTGAATTTATTCTCCTCTAATTCAGGTTCCCTATCATCCCTCTGTGAAGAGAGCTCATATTTCTTCTTCTCCAAGTTTTTTGCCCTATCATCCCTCTGTAAAGAGAGTTCATATTGTTGCTTTCGAAAGTTAAGAGTCTCTCATGAAAATTTGACTTTACCTAAAGTTTTATGAAAAATTAACAATAAAAAACATAATAAACTCTCAAGAGGTGTCCTATCAATTACAAGAATCACATTTCTCTAAAAAATCTTCAATAGAAGAAATAAGGGTTTGAGAAGTACTATCTCTATTTAATTTTCTTTGACTTCTTAAATTTAGAGTAGTTGAAGGTCTTTTTTTTGTTGGAGGAATATGGTATGTTATTGCCATCATCATAATTGTTGCTAGTTTCAGAGTTGCTTGATTGTGGCTCTTGGTTTTTTTCATTGGCCTTTTTAGAAATAGGAAAAAGAGAAGTAAATAAAATAATTTTACTAGATACAAGAGCATAACTCACTGGAGTCAGATTAGGTTTGTTTATATCACCATAAAGATCTACAGAAAATTTATCTTGACTTGTTTGATTAAAAAGAGGGGAGGTTTGAGTGGAGGAAGATGATTCAAAATGATTTCTCTCAACATCATGTTTTGAGATAGAATCTTCTCCATCCAACATGTTTGCAGGATTAACATCAGCTTGCTCTCCAAATATGGAATTCATATCTTTATAGTAAGTGCATAAAGAATCAAGCTTATCATCTATACATTATATGCCCTTACTGATATCAATACCAGTAATACCAAAACCTGTGGAAGATAAAAGAGTCTTAGCCATTTTGTCTTTGGCTCGTTAGTTCTTGAAGCATTCAGACATCTTTTTTGGAAAAAGCTCAATCCTTCCCTTTGTCTTATTTCTTAATTTTTTGGACATTAGAAGATAGCCATTGACTTTTGATGTGGGGGACATTCTACTTTAGTTGCATTCTCAGTACCAAAACAAGAATCATAATTAGTTTTAGTTGAATGGTCTTTCATTTCTTAGCTGAGCAGGAGAAAGTGGGAGTAGTTTCATTTGAAGAAAAAGTGGGTAAAGGCTGCTTTTGAGAAGATATGTGACACTGAGGCATGTTAAGATATTTAATGATGAAAAGGAGAAGAAATGAGAAGATGAGATGGAGAGGGATCTGAATGGATGGAGGAGATAGACAGGATGGGAGTGTGCAGCAAGGTAGGGAAGCTGAAACATCCAGAAAGATGTCCAAGATGTGGTTATGAAAAATTGAGGGCAAAAATGTCAGATAATAGTTGAACATTGACATGTAAAATTTCTAATTACCAAATTATTTTAAGAATTAATTGTGGAAGATAATTGGAATATAAGCATTTTTATCTGCAATTAATTTAATTCCAGATCAGCTAACATTGATGCCTTCTATCATAAATACAATTGATTTTTTTCAAAATAATCCGATCATGCCATTAAATACAAAATTTAAAGTAATACTTTCTTGGGATGCAGCTTGTTTAATTAAATTAAATAATATGTTTCAATTACTTATTTTCACTTTCCTCTTTGGATGGTGCACAAAATGTGCATATGTCTAGGAAAAAGTCATGTTTGGTGTGAGAATCATAAAACTTACTGAAATATGTATACTCATTAGTGGGTGTCAAAGATTAGCATATATGCCATTAAAGAAAGTCCTAAAAAAGGTACCAAGTAAGTTATTTTTACTTGAATTACACCAGTGAATAAGGACTATACTTCAACAGTGTGTTTTCCCCTTAATACACCATCTGTTGGGCACATCCAAGCCTTTCAAGCACTTCTTCCCCATAAATTTATTAGTAATCATTAGGTACACACATGCTCATACCTTAAAATTTTCTTCACCTAGTCCTTAGGGGCTTATTTATACACACACAGTAAACTGTGAATTAATTCTTAAGTCCCCCCTAACATCATACTCCTATCCTTAATTTATCCCATCCTTGATTAATACTGCCCTTATTTTTCTCTTCCAAACACTAACATGAATACTTTACTTATTCAACATCTTGAGACAACCACTAAAGCTCTGGCCCTTGATCTCATGGATATTTTACATGTTTTCACATCATTTACAAATCCTCTCTTACTTTTGCTTTGCTCAGGTATTCTATTGCTCTCAAATTGGTTTTTGATAAAAATGTGAAGTCAATTGAATTTCATGCTGACTTTCCTGATGCTTGCCATGACTCTTCAGTTTTTCAACAAATGATGATTTCTCAACACCCAGAGAATTACTTTGATGAAAATCAATATCTTCTTTCCAAATTTTCTAACACTAGTGGTACATATGTGTTGCCAAAATTTCATGGAGCTGGTGATAAAACTAGTGAAAAATCCTGATTCAACACTCATCTAGCCAAGTCTTGAGAAAAGATTGAGAATGGGATTGAAATTTTTAAAGGTTGATTTGCTTCACTGAGGGAAATGAGGAGTTATTTACATTACAAGAAAAAAAGAAAGTTACTGTTGATTGAATCATTTCATTCTTGATACTGCATAATCTCCTTGAACAATCAAAGGATGAGTGGATCAATCTTTATGAAGATGAAATTCCTGAACAACCCCTAACTATTGAATCATCCTCCAGCTTTTCAACTCAACCTGGTTTAATACATGCTAAAATTCTTCCCTATAAATCTTTCTTATTTTTCAGACACAGCTTGATTATCTACTATTACTCAAAGTCATTCTTTATTTCTTCTTTGATACCCTTATGAAATTCTTTTAAAATATCTCATATATTCTTTTGTACATCATTAAAAATTTCTACATGCTTGTTTGTGTACTGTACTCTTCCTGAGTAGATGATGATTTTGGTAGAGAAATCATATAGTGAAACTATTAAAGACTATATGAAATGTTGGAATTTTGGTAGAAATTAATGAGTTTTTTTGTGCAAAAGAGCTACCTTTTTAATATTCCCCACTTGTAGTTTTTTGTACCATCTTATAAATTGAGACATCTTTATTTGGGTATCTTTTGTATTTTACAGTGGTCTGAAGGGTACCATTGTCACTTTTCAATTTTGAATTTAAGATCAAAAGTTATTTTATATTGACTCCAGATTTTGTTTCAAGATTGTTTAGAATCCATAGATTCATAATATAAAGTAAAAAAATACTGCATTTTTTTCACAAATACTTTTTTTTAAAACAACTGATATTTTGAGCTCAAGAAATAATTATAGTATGATAATGAGACCAGCTTTATCAGATAGAAAGAGGGGATTTTTGTTTTATTCAAAAAAAAGAAACATTGTAAAAAACTATTTTTGAGTAAAAAAAATTAAAACTTTGTGGAGGGTTCAACAGCCCATTGATCCTCCAGATGTGGTAATATCAGCTTGAATTATTGAAGGTGTGGAAGCTTAACTTTTTTAAAGAAAGGTATTTGAACTACTATCCCAAAAACAGTGAAAAGCTAGTTCTAATTCTTTGATATTTTGGGGCTGGAAGTTGTTGTGAAAAATGGCCATGATTTATCTCCAAACTTGAACTATTGGATATATCTCAAGAAATTTTAAAGGCCAACCTTCAATACTCTTGAGGTTGACAGACACACAAATCTCATGAAATTTCTTAGATTTACGCACTGGGGAATTATTCTCCACCAATAATAATTGCTTTTGAGGGTCAGGTTTTTCAAGAAATGGGAGGAGGTTTCTAAAATAAACATTTTTAATAAAGCACCTAGATGTTCTTTGTCTTTCAAAAAAGATGACCAGTAGAACTTTAGTTGAATTTAAAAAATTACCTCATGCCATAATACTAGATCTCCCACTCTTGAATGTTGGCTGGAGGAATGATTTTTTAAATGTTTCATTTTTGTTTTTCCAGACTAAAATTGGTCCAGCTGGCTTATGAAGCTCAAAGGAAGACTCATCAGTTGGAAAGATGTGTATCCAATCTTTAATTTTCCAGTTCTTGTGCTCTAGTGCAAATTTGAAGTGCTTTAAACATTGTGTGAAGTTGAGATAAGGTTTATTTAAAGCTGAATGAGACCTGAAACCAAGCTGATGAATATATTTCCAAAGAATTTGAATTGAGATTTTTTTTTTTAGTAAGTTAGAAATTTGCTTTAAGGTTTCCCAGAGATAAGAAGGTATAATCAGAAAAAGTTTACATAGCTACTGAGGTGTACTTTTTGGTGGGCCCCCACTTTTAGGTGCAATCTCTACTGTCCACTTCAAGTGCCACTTTTTTAATATTGAGTGAATAGTGGTATGAGGAACATCAGTTTGGTGGAAATATTGGAGTTAGAATGAGTTCCTTGGCTGTCAGTGAGACTATGAAGTGCTTCATTTCAGTTAAGTGACAAGGTATCATTACTCAAGATCTGGCCATATCTAGAACAAACCATAAGAAAAGTTAGTTTTTTTTTCAGTTGATATAAAATAAAAATTAAATCCTAGTGTAGAACAGAACTAGCCTTATGATAAAGAGAGAAACAGAATTAAAATAAAACAACAGAAAATTGTGAGTATTCAAGGTAATGGTTGCAAAAGATAAGTTTGAAAAACAAGGGGAAAAAATGCATGTAAGTGACAATGATAACCTTCCACCCACTGTACAGTTATTTTTATTAAAGATGTTTATTCCTTTGTAATATCTTTTTTGAAAAGAAGTTGAATTTAAAAATGCAAGTAAATTCATGAAACATATATTTTTAATCTTAAAAGAAAGCTGTCCTTAAGTAATTCATTTTAATCTGTTCATCTTTACATTTTGAAAATTTTTTGGTATATAAATATGCATTTAAATATATTTTAAAACCAAATCACTAAATATAAAAAAAGAGGCAATACCATCCCCTAGAACTCACTACAAGAGGGGGTCAGGATTGCCAAATTTTCATATTTACTTCACTAATTATTAAGTAAACCAGTAAGAAATGATAATTAACAAACTAAAAGTTATGAAAGTAATAATACTATCTTCCAATGAGTTCTGATGTGACCATAGTCAAAGAATAAATTTTAAATGGAATTGTATTTTGAAATCATTAAATAAATTAATTGTTTGAATGATTAAATTTATACAGAGCAAGGCCCAATGGCCCATTACTTAAAGTCAATGATTACCTTTAATGACTGATTAATTATAAATTTATGAAGTAAAAAGAAATCATTGGAAATCTTTCATTTAAAATACTTAGCCTCCCTCCTTAATAATTTACTATTCATTGAACTTTTGTAAAAAAAAAAAGCAAAAAAAGTTAGTAAACACCTCCAAAAAATCTCAGAAACATTTCTGAAGCATTTCTGAGGCCAAATAAAAATACCAAAAACATTCAGAAACAGGTAGGAAACATCCTGGAACTATTTCAATAGCAATTTGTAAAATATATATATATATATATATATATATATAACACACACATACAAAAAATGCTTGGAAACATCTTGGAAACATTTCTGGAGCATATAAAAGGCCAAAAAAACAAAAAAAAAAAAAGTTAGTAAATACCTCAGAAACCTTTCTGAGGCCAAAAAAAACATACAAAAAATGCTATGAAACAGGCAGGAAACATCCTTGAACTGTTACCAAAATAATTTTTTTTTAAAAAAAAGATAGAAAACACCTGGGAAACATATCCAACACATTTATGAGGCCAAAAAACATACCAAAAACACTCAGAAACAGGCAGGAAACATCCAGGCACTTTTTCAAAAGCAATTCTCAAAAAAAGAAAAAAAAGTAAGTAGAAACCTTGGAAACATCTCTGAAATGATTCCAAAGCATTTCCAAGGCCAAAAAAGCAAAAAAAATGTAGTAAAAATGCTTTAAAGTAGGCATGAATCATCCTGGAACTGTTTCCAAAGCAATTTGTAAAAAAATCAAGTAAAAGGGAGTAAAAGAAAGAAAGATTATTATGTACTTACCTGAGATAAGGGTTAGAGGAAGCTAAAGTCAAATAAGAGGAAATAAAGTAAGAAAAAAAATGAAAGAAGGTAGTAAGGGAGGACAAACCCAAGATAGTAAAGAATGAAAAAAGTAAAAATGATAATATAAAACATGAGGGTCAAAGAAAGAAAAGGTGAGAAGAATGAGAAAAGCATGAAAATGGTAAGAAAAAAGAAACAAAAGATGCTTTGATTAAAGGGCAGAAAAATAAGTAAAGAAAAAGATTGTTGGGTAAATTTGTAAGTAGAGTCACATGATAAAATCACAATGATATGCATTATTAAATGCATTATGAAATAAATAAAAGTGAAATTGTGCATAAAAGGTTCAACTTTGAAGGTCAATATCTGAGAAGCAACTTAACAAAATTTAAAACTGTTGGTGGAAATGAAAGGTAGGCTTCATGAGAATATCAGTCAGCCAAGTTGTCTAGAAGGTCAGGAAAAGAAGGAGGAAAAAGAAGAAGAAGAGAAGAAGTGGAAAAAGGTGGAAGGAAAGGAAAAAGGAAATAAAGAAAAAAAAACTAAATTAAGTATAATAAAGAAATATGAAAGAGTAAGGTGAACAACAGCAATGACAAAAACAACAACAACAATAGTAATATCAGGTAATAGACTCTTAAAAACACAGGATTTCATGGGGAAGTACAATAATTGATAATTAAGTAAATTTATTCTCTCTGCTATCAAACTCTCAACTATTAAATATTATATTCTCCATTACAACCTTAGAATATAATTAATTTTAATTTCAAAGGGCAAAAAAGCGCCACATATAAAAATAAAAGTTATATATATATTTATTGTTAATAAAAAATTAGTAATGTAAGTGGTGAGGCTACAGGGGAATACCCAAAGCCTTTATATAGGCAAGGGGCCCTCTGAAGCGCCACAATAAAGTATATACAAAGTGTAATGAAGCCATAATAGCAAATAACTAATGTTTGAGTAAATGTAAGGGGAACATATGACACAATTAACTAAGACACATGAGTTAGAGCCCAAATATCCACCAATTTAAACCCAAAAAGTTACCATAAAATTAGTGAGTAATTAAATAAGTTTGAGACACATAAGAACAACTAATTTAATTTAAAAGATGTCTTATGACCTTTCAATCAATAACCAATTTGAGTGAAATGTGAAAAATAAACTATTTTAACACATAAAAATAGTGAAATTAATTAATTTAGTATAAAAATGAGTAATTAATTACTTTAACTATTTTTATTAGTGTAATAATTATTTTAAGTCAAAAAAAGTATTTATTTTAATAAAATTACTAATTTTTATAATAAAACATTAATAATTTATTTAATAAAGTGTTTTAACTTGTTTAATATTTTGATGAAACAATTATGGGTCAAAAAAATGCCCGATATTTATTTTTAATAAGATATTAAAGGTATAATTTAATATATAAAATTAATTACATTAAAAGCCAACTTTAAACTTAAAATTATAATAGATGTTTATAATTGATTAATTATTAATTTATAATTATTAAATACATAAAAATTTGCCCTAATTTATAGAATATAACATTTATTACTCGTAATTTAAATGTATATATAATTTATATAATAATAAAATTAATATAATACTTATTTTGCTTATATTTAATAAGATACTTATATAATTTTATGCTCTATTTTTGTTCCAGTAAAGTAACATAATATTTACTGGGTTCCTGATACAGCCTGGCTGACAATATCTTTTAAAAAGGACATGAAATTTAAATAAACCTAACCCTAATTTCAACTCTTTTTTTTAAAAAATTATAAAAATATGATAATTGATTATGAAATGGATAAAAAAAGGGGCTCATTATGTTCACCATTATCCAGAGAAGTCTCCTATGTAGATTAAAGTATGCATTGATGATAAAAAGTGAGACCTATTTGACAAAAGTTGACAAAAGATTGGCTCAAGTAATGTAGAAAATTTCAATGAAGAAATGTCAAATACTTATCAAAATATATCTATCTGGTACTTGAATGAAAGCTAAAAGCCTAAATAATTATCAGAAAAAAATTTAGAAGCCCTATTCTCTAATTATGTGTCATAAAAACAAATAATAGTGGAATTGGGTAAAAAAAAGGCTTAACTTCAAAAGTCAATATCTCAGCAACCATTGAATCAAATTCAAAACTTTTAATTTGTAATAAAATTAGGCTTCTGAAGAGTCTTCAAATAAAAGGAAATGGGATTTGATTAAACATAACTCTAATTCTGACTTTATTTTTTCAAGCCTGTAAAAAAATTTGAAAAGTGATAGTGAAAATGACAACAAGAAGAAATAAATAAATCCTCCATTATCAAGATAATATCCTACACATATTTAAAATTTTATTCTTTAAATGGAGAAAAAGATTTTATATAGGCATGAAAATGAAAATGAACTTGACACTTACCTTGATGGAAAGCTAGGAAAAAATAGATTGAAAAAAAGCAAAGTTAAAATTTGGGGGAAATTGAATATGGAGCAAGTGAAATGCATATAGAATGTACTAGGAATGTCAGCCTGTATATCCCCAGGACTGAGTGAAAAGTACTTATAAGTTATGTTAAACACATGAACTATACATGGGAACAATAATTGAGAGTACACAAACAGTATACATAAGTAAAATTATGATAATACACAAAAAATGCCATTATAACACCTTATATACACGCATATATCCACCTTTTATAAGTCTTATGTACTTAATATTAAGTTGGAATATGTTAGGGTAGCCTTAAGAACCTTAATTATAAGGCTACATAATTTTTAAGTATACTTAAAGCTGTTATTTTCATTGTTTTATGCAAAAAACAAGAAATGCGCTTTATTTCACTTAAAAGTTGATTATATGTGCTATAAATTTAAGAATATTAAAATGTGCTTTGACAGTTCAATTTTTCTCATTTAGAACTATTGATTTGGCTACTTAAATGCATAAAAATAACACTTTTCAAATTTGGTGTATTTTATGCCAGAAATGGCTTCTGTGTACTAGTCACATACTGCCTGCATTTTTACCATGTGAATAGCTTCATTTTTAGCAAATTTAGCTTTTTCACGCTATAATTACCCCACATTCTACACCCACTGTGGGGAAACACACTAAAATAGGCGACAGTCTCTTACTTAGTGTCCTAGCTTAATTAATAATGCATTGACCCTCTTTATATGCACTAATTTCATTAATAACCTCACTCTTGGTGCCTTATTTCACTACCACACTTAAATTCGCCTAAATTTAGTCAAGGATTAACCTGTGCAAGTGCCTGCCAAGGACTGCATGTAGTTACCCCACATCTCATGCTCTTTTTTGAGTTTTTGGGTGGTTTCTCAGTCAATATTGGTTATTTTTGAATGGGAATTTCTCATCATATAATGTCAGGATTAGCCCCATCATTTCTACAGTGAATCCCCCTTATTATTAAGCTATTATTAACCTTAAAAATTCCCTCTTTAGTCTTTTATATTATTGTTTAAAACACATATACTCTCTTTTTATCTTATTCTTTAATTTTGATGGATTTTCCTTATTATTACAGGATTTTGACAGTTGTTACTCTTCTAATTATGTCATGGGTTACTGGGGTTGTTGATGGGCATGTCTATTAGTTGGTTTGAGGCGTCATTAACTGTGTATTGGAGTGGTACATCAAGGGATTCATTAGGGAACTCAGTGTGTATAAAAGGAGGAGGTTTTTGGGTCTTGTTTCTACATTCTTTATCATTACAATTTACACCATATAACCAAATCAATTACAATAAACATCAATTAGTACTTTTATAAGTCTTTTGAGTAGTATCTGAATTATTAAACTCTATTTTTCTACCAACTAAAAAGATTGTAAGCCATATATAAAAATAGTGAGAATTATATTACTGAGACTTTTATTTTGAATTATATTTTACTATTTGTTAGATCTACACTACAGTATTCATATAGGACCATATAAATCTTCTAGACAAAGACTTTTCAAGCTAGTTCACGTCCTTTTAGTTGATCTTAGCCTGAAAAAAACCTTATTATTTGAAAATATCTTCTGGAATATTCTTTTTCTTCTTTTATACACCTGTATATAGGATTTTAACTCTGTGCTTTGTCTCTTTTTTGCCTATATAAGGCCTCCCCTTTTCTGGTTTTTTGCATCATAAATTTACTTACTTATTATTCCATTAAAACATTTATTATATTAATTATTTTATTAATATTTATTACTTTAGTATATACATCTCCGTGATTCTATAATTTTAAAATATAATAATAATTATAAAAACATTTATACCTCTTTTCAAATTGAGTAAAATAAATAAAAAGATAAATTATATGTACCTTTTACTCTGAAACCCAAAATCCACCTATCACCGCCATTGGACCTCCATTACAAACCTTCTAGACCATCAGGACCCTTCAACACAAATTTTCACAAAACAAATGTGCAGTCAGAAATAGAACAATAAATTTTCATTTAAATTAACTTCCATATTAAAAATTTGAACTATGGAAATGAAATTCCATTTTATTACTAACTTTAAACACTTTAGTACTATATATATACATTTCTACTTTTTAAATTTTTAGTCTTTTAATATATTTTTTTAATTTGTATTTATTTTAGCCATTAAAAACAATCTTTTTAAATTTATAATAACTTCTCTATTATAAATTTGAACCAAGGAAGTTAAATTTTATTTTCATACTACCTTTTAATGCCTTTATACTATATATATATATATATATATATATATATATTTCTTTTTTTAATTTTTTCTATTTTTTTTTTTTTGATTTTTTCTGATTTTTTCTAATTTTTCTATTTTTTTCAAACTTTTTCTATTTTTTTTATTTTTAATTACTTTTCTGATTTTTTCAATTTTTCAATTTCTTCCATTTTCCTTTTTTTCAATTTTTTCTTATTCTTTTTGTTTATTTTTTCCATTTTCTTTTTATTTATTTTTTCCATTTCTTCTTTTTTCATTTTTTTCACTTTTTCATTTGTTCATTTCTGCTCTTTTTTCATTTCGGCATTGTGTCCGTTTTTTTTTGTTCTTGTTTTTCTTTTTATCTTCATATTATCTTTTTAATTATTTTTATATCTGAAAAATAACCATGCCTTATTTTCACCTTTCTTACATCATTTTGGAGAGGATAACACCATAGTAAGATTTGTAAATCAACTTAAAAAAGTTATAAATTTAAAGCGAAAGGTTTAAACATCTAGAAAGAAATCAAATCAGGGACATTAATAGTTCGTAGGAAAATATTTGATTTTAAAAATGATAAAAAACATTGTCTTCCAGCATTCTTCCCTTGTAGGGAAAATAAAGGCAAGCGATAATTTTAGACTATCTTATTCATATACCCATTTTTCGCTCAAACCCACCCTTCTTGAATGTGTGATACATTTCAAAATAATTTTCATTTTTAATACAACAGAAAATTAAAGAGAAGACAATGGAATTTTTTAGAAATACGAGACGCGCTAATTGTAAAAAAAAATTGTGATCTGAAGATTGATAGAAAAACATCAAAAACTGTGAATCCGAAAATTGTGCTGATATTTTAAATAAGAGCCATGATAGGTGTGCGGAAGCAGGCTCGCCAAATTGTATCAGCACAGTACAAATTTTTATTTTCGTTTTTTTTATTTATACTTGATATTTTTTTTCTATATAAATCAAACTTAAATTAATTTAAGTATCGCAGATTTCGTGAACTTAATAAAATTCTAAAGTTTATTTTTTCTGACGATAACTTCTGATTTTTTCGCCATAAATCAGCAGAACAGCAGTTGCGGGTCCCCCTAGAAGGATAGTAGCGATGCTAAGAAGAGTGCATGAAGGACCATATTGAAGCTTATGGTACATGTATGATGCAAAAAGTGGAAAGCTAAAACCAGTTAGCGATCTCAAAAAAGCCACTGCTGCTAATGCTGAAGCTGCGTGTTCTTTGAATGCCTGGATGATTGGAATGAGCGATGAAATATTCAGATTAAAAGTTCCAAAGCCATTCAACCGTTTTGATTAACATCCATTCAGTCCCAGCACGTTTAGAAGCTCAAAAACTTACATCAATGACATATATTTGAATGATTTGATAAGTTAATATCATCCCCATCCCGATAAAAAAAAGTCCTATGTCGGGAATAAGCCAGAATAGATGCTTTTGAGCTCCCCAACCTACGATTTTCAAAAAAAAAAAATTAAAAAATGGAGTGTAATTCAATAGATAAATAAAAACGCGTCAATAAAGTGTAATAAAATTTATATAATTATCATGAATTTACCAAATAAAAGTAAGCCAAGAGGTAACATAATAGTGCTAGGAATCAGTCCAGGTAATCGATACTCTGGTTTTCCACCACTTCCATTTTTCTTACTTAAATATTTGTAAATCCTATCAAGAAAGATCGCGTTGCATTCTGTACCACCTATCAACCCAAAACCTAGCGCAATGTAATGAAGGCCAGCCAAATCACTTCTTTCCTTGTAAATTTTGGTATACACAGCTGGAATAGATATGAGAATCAGGTAAATAACGCCATATGTAAACCTAAAAAAGAGAATTATCTTGATTATCAACCATTCTCTCTAAAAATAAATTGATTCATTATGAACGCACGCCATATATAGTCCCATAGTAATAATAATTGGCTCTTTAAAAAAAAAGTTGAATGGTCTGATAAATGATCGGGCTAAACTTTTTGATTGGCTACGAGAAATCATGGCAAATATTAAAAAGTTCAATATTTAGAATAGTCAAATTCATAAAATTTAAATTTTTCTTACTTTCGCGATTTATTCTGCTTTGTTTGAACAATAGTAGAGTCTTTTATGTTTAAACCCATTTCTGCTCTTAACTTCTTTGCTTTTCTTTCCAACAAAACGGCATGAAAGGCTAGTGCCATTGGAATTATTGATTAAAAGTTGATTTAAAAATGAAAAGGCTCAAAAGTTAAGAGAAGAATAAATTTGAAATCCACAGAATTTAACTTTCTTACTTTCTTTAAGAAAAAAAAAGCCGAGAATCTGAACTGCTCCAGCAGCAATTGTGGTAGACCAAAACACCCACTTCCAAGTAGAATAACGATTTATAAGGGCACCTGATTCATTTATGATTAGTTTTTTTTTTTTAAAAAAAAAGACAAAATTTTACCTAATACTGGTCCAACAGCAGGGCCGACCAGCGGACCTAATGAGTATATTGAGACAGCTTTCCCTCTTTCCTGAAATATTTCAATACAATAATTTTAGACAATGCTTTTCATTTGATAGGAGTCAATTGAATAACCTCTGCCTTCCAAATATCTGCAAGTAGCGCAGCTCCAATTGACAGGGAAGGACTTCCTCCCACTCCAGCCAGAAATCGGAAGATCATAAATTGGGCTGGAGTTTGTGCAAAAGCACAGACGAAATTAAAAACACAATACATAATGTTTCCTGCTTGAAGGAATGGAACTCGGCCATACGTTTCCGAAAGTGGTGAAAAAAAAAGAGGGCCAAAAGCATCTGGATGGTTCAAGTATGAGGAAGGAATTTTACGCTAACTAAACACCAAAAAGAACTTACATCCCAAAACAAAGATAGAAACCACCATTGCACGCATTACTTGGCTTGTTATTCCCAAATCGCTAGAAAGATCTGTAACTGCTGGAGCTATCATACTAGATGAAGTCGGAGAAACTATTGATAATTTTTTTCATGATTAATTGTTTAAAATGATCATTTTTTATGAAATCAAGTAAATGGCCGTCACTGACTAAAAGTATAAGAAGAGACTGGGTATAAAAAGTATGAAGTGATTAAAAAGACAAAATTATTTCATTAAAATTATTTTTTAGTATTTCAATGAAAAATGAGTGAGTTGAATAAGGTATATCAGACTAAGGAGGTTCACCAATAAGTGTGATGATCCATTTTTGTCGCCTTGACCAATTCAAAGGACTTTCAGGATCATCGTTTCCTTCCCAATCAACTAAAATGATTGGTAAAGGTTTTTCTGGGATTTCTACATCTTTATGAGAAAGAGCTGTCGAACCAAAGCTTGGTTTTGTTGTGCGAGCAAACGATTGATTTGAATGATTTGAGTATGATGGTGCTTTAGAAGTATCAAAAGAAGCAGAAGATTTGTGAGAAAAATATCCCACTTGAGGGAAGTGGTTTAATACCATTTTGATAAAGTACAAGTATAAGTAAAAAGGATAAAAGGGACGACCAAGCTAGTAGCAGAATAGGAACAAAATTTAAACCAAAACAGCAGCCAATTTTAAGGTAGGGACAGCAAAGATTCAAGAAGGAAAAAGATGTTAACTGAGAAGTATTCCTGGCAAAGTTAAAGCGTTATTTGTAAACACTCAGACGCAGAGTGAGCAAATCCAGCCCGAGAAGCGTGATTTAAGAAAGGCTACTTTTCGACTCAGACATCCCTGGCTGTACATACACCTGCTTAGCTTCAGTGCAGGAGCTCATACATGTCAAAACTAGCCTTTCTCCTTATGTCTCCCCTACGCTTAGTCATGGTACGATTCCTCAACCTGCATGTAATCAAGTAGCATGTTGACAGATATTGATAAGTTTGGGGGGGTTGAGATCGAAAATTAAGTTTTTTGTTTTCTAGCACAAATTGAAGTTAATTTTATATACTCCTACGTAGTGATTTGCTTTGCATTTTAATTTTGTTTACTTTTCTTTATCACGGCCTACAAACAGCAGAGAATTACGCATATCCATGGCCCCAAGAGTCCCACTAGGTCCGCAATTCACAGTAAAGACCTTCTCTGGTTTGTTGAAGCAAGCTTCTGATAATTTTCAAATTATTTCATTTCAAACTTCTCCTTGTTAGCTTTGATGATTCATTGTTGATTGATACAGCTAATCCTGGAAAGCTTGCGGTGGTCTTGCCTCTCATTAACCGCCAAAAGCATAGGTCAGCTGAACTAAACTCATGATCTTGGAGGGGGAAGGGATACAAGACCACCGCAAGCTTTCCAGAATTAGCTGTATTTATTACTAGCAAAAGAAGAATGGCTCAGGAATTATCAGATGGTCTAATGGGACTAATAACTATTGTAAATACAGCTTTGTTGTTCATATAACGTATTAAGGGTTTATTGCGGAGTCTCAAAAATTTTAAATCACCATTTACAAATGAGTTATTTATTTTAACTTAATCTACACTTAATTATTTAACAGTTATAATTGGATGTGAAATAATAATGTTTTCTCTTAAAATATTAGATACTTTAAAAAGACTGGAAATGAATATTTCGTGTGATGTCGCTAAATGTCTTAGTACGACAAGAAAAACACTACCTTCACCAGGGAAAATTTTTAACACATATCCCTAACCTTGACTTTACTCAGTTTGTGTTGAACTTCAGTACGTCTGTGAAATTTACACATTTAGCACTAATTGGAATGATCGCAGAAGTTTCGCGCAGCATAACTAAATATGAGGACATAAGGGGAGTATGCAGATGGGAATGCGGATAACTTTATCTATTAATATGGATTGTGAATAGAATAGTTTGGGTCTCATTATCTTAGATACCCTTTAACCAAAGAAATTAGTTGGTAAAATGAAAGTAAACACTTTTTCTTAGCCTATTAATATTTGTTTATTTCATTTACTTAAGGAATTTGTTATCTTACTCCAAAACCTTTTCCCCCTCATCCACATCTTGCATTTGGGCTTGTAACACAAACTCATACTCAAAGCCTAAGCTCATGATAACAAGAAATGAACAGTCTTTTGATCATTATTTCACACATGTAAGTTCTCAGTAAAAAATACGTGCACAAATACTTAGATCGATGATTCTCCGATATTAAAAGCCTTTTATTTCGCCCATCACCGTATGCAAACATGCGGAGAAATATGAAAAATCATTAATTGTTGAATTGGGGCCAAATATTTATAAAAAATTTATTGGCCTGATTTATAAATGTGCTTACGTTAAAAATTCCCCTATCCCTTTGACAATTTGTGCTATCTTACTCGGCATCCTCCCTTGTCCACTCTTAATCTAGCCACTTACCCTAGATTTTAAGGATGCAATTTCAAACTCATAGAAATCTCGTAGTTAAGGATTAAGAATCACTAAAAACAATGTAGACTGTACCTAATGGCTGTTTTCATGGGGAATCTGGTATATCTTTGATTTTTTTACATTTCACTACTACCACTTGTTAAATATCATCGCTTACTATAATAATATTTAACGATTATATTATATGTTAGTTTATAATTCTACTCTAGTCTAAATACATATCGATATTACAAGCATTCTATAAATGGATGCGGTGTTGTTTCTCTTTCCGCATCCATTTCTTTCTCCCTTATTTATTATTATTATTCGTCCACTTTACTTATCTTTACTTTTGTCCCTAGTTTCTCTGTCCTTGTCCAACCTCTTCTCGTGTCCATCCTCCCTCTGTCCACTAAGTCCACTAATCTTTTATTATCATTGTTATCAGGTAGATTGTATGTGTGCTCTTCCTCAGCAATGCATCCATTTCTTTCTCCCTTATTTATTATTATTATTCGTCCACTTTACTTATCTTTACTTTTGTCCCTAGTTTCTCTGTCCTTGTCCAACCTCTTCTCGTGTCCATCCTCCCTCTGTCCACTAAGTCCACTAATCTTTTATTATCATTGTTATCAGGTAGATTTTTCTCTGTCCTTGTCCAACCTCTTCTCGTGTCCATCCTCCCTCTGTCCACTAAGTCCACTAATCTTTTATTATCATTGTTATCAGGGTTATGGGCCCAGCGCCCCTGTTGTATTAAGGAAAGCTGGCTACCCCGAGTTCTATCAATACTAACGATTCCTCTGATCATAACTCTACCTACACTGCTTTACCCGATATGCCTGAATCGTCGACCCCCACTACTTCTCCTGACTTCTCTTATTTACAAGACTCTGCTACTTATTCTGAAATAAAAGGCATTGAAAAGTTAAACGACAAAAATTACAGTACTTGGAAAACCGATATCAAATATGCTCTTACTGTACGAAATTTGGATCAGTTTCTTATTAAAGACATATCAATACCTACCAATCCTGAGCTCCTAAGTATTTTCAAGTTGCGACAAAGACAAACAAATACAATAATTAAAATGTTCTTGGATCGACCTAATCAAGACAAATTTGTCCTCGACGATGATCTAGTAGAGCCGGCTGAACTATGGTCTCGTATTAAGGATCATTACGCATCTAAATCCACTCAGAATTGTTCCTATGTCGTCAATCAACTTTTCAAAATTAAATTCACGGAAAGCAATCTGTTAGGAGCCATTAACGAATTCAGAAGTACTATGAAATTACTCAGAGAAGTAGCTCCTGATTTATTTAAAGAAAACATTTTATCGTATATTATGGGAAATTATGTATTAAATTTACTTCCTGAATCCTACCAAACTGCCGCTACTATTATCCTAAGTAAATACGATATAACTAATCAGCGACCTACCATTGAAAATATATTTTCCGACATAGAAGCAGAGATCACCAGGAGAAAGGCTCTCAATAATTCATCCGGGACAGCTTTAACTATGGACGCGAAAGCCAAAACGTTTTGCTCAAAAGGAAAACATAACCCTCTAGCTCCTCATCCTGAATCTTCTTGTTTCCAGTTACATCCTGAGAAACGAGATGAATTTTTAAAAAGAAAGAAAGAGAGGGAAAATAAAGACAAGGACACCACTCACAAAGTTTTATCAATTATATCCAATTTACCTAACGACCATGCCATCCTGGACAGTGGCGCTTCGTTTACTATATTTAATGACTTAAAGTACTTCAAATCTTATCAATCTTCCAATATCACCTTAACAATGGCCAATGGAGATGAAATTATTGCCCTTGGACAAGGCACAGTTTCATTTCTCTCTGCAGGTCATAACTTTGTAATTGAAGATTCTCTTTATATTCCCTCAGTTAAAGCTAATCTTATCTCAGCCATTGATATTTTATCGGACGGACGGAGTCTTATTAATGAATCTGGACAATTCAAAATAAAACTCGATGACTCCTCATATATAAATTGCAATTCAAATGGACGAATTTTAACTTTTCCCTTATCAATCCATCCTATCTACAACCTATCAACTCCAGTTAACAATCACGAACAAAAACTAATGTTACTACATCACAATTACGGGCACCCTAGTAATCAAACCATGGAGAAATTATTCCCAGGTTTGAATTTCTCTAAATTTACTTGTAAAACTTGTGCATTAGCTAAAGCACATACTTTACCCTATTCTGGAACTTTTCCGACACCCGAATCACCTCTCGACGTTATTCATATGGACCTCTGTGGACCAATTACTCCAGAATCCAGGGGTGGCAAATCATATTTTCTTCAAATTGTGGATGGTCATTCACGTTATCGACATGTCTACTTTCTTGAACTCAAATCTGAGACGTTCCATCATTATAAAGAATACGAAACATTAGTCGAAAATCAACTTGACCGAAAAATCAAGAATATTGTCTCTGATAATGGTGGCGAATTCACTAATTATTCCATGCGAGATCATCTTAAAAATAAAGGTATTATTCATTTACGCACTGCTCCCTATTCTCCACAACAGAATCCAATAGCTGAGAGGGGTAACCGCTCCATTGTAGAGAAAGCCAAATGCCTATTGATTGAATCGGGTCTTGATTCCACCTGGTGGGCTGAAGCCGTTAACACGGCTACATACCTTCTTAATATCCTTCCTTCATCATCACTCGAATCAAATAAATCTCCATGGGCTCTCTGGCATAAAAACTCCAAAGAACCCACCAATCTTCATCCTTTTGGTTCAGATGTCGTCTACCACTTGCAAAAATCAAAACGAAACGGAAAATTTGAGAGGAGTGGAGAAGAAGGTATATTTCTTGGCTATTGTGATGGACATGTTAACTATCGAATATACTCTATTCCTGAAGATAAAATTATTATAACTCATGATGTCAAATTTCTCAATACCTTTAACCTATCACGCAAAATCTCTAATGGAAAATCAGCAGAGACACTTCAATTTCCTGATCTAGAAGACATCTGCCCCAACTTTACACCTTCTAATACTTCCAAATCAGTCACTTTTGAAGACCCCGTAATCGAAGCTATGTCAAATGAACCTGAATTCAATTCATCACCACCTGACATGGCAACATCTGAACCACCGGTATCCAAACATTACACTTATATCGACAAAAATCTTCGACCGTCTAAAGAAATTTCCTCTGATATTGACACCTCCAACATATTATCAAACAAAAGAAGAGCCAATATGACTTGCCTAGCCATCACTCAATTCGACACTCCCCAAAATTACTATCAAGCGCTAAACTCACCTGAAAGCGATGAATGGCTTAAAGCCATTAATGCTGAACTCTCAAGCATATCCAAACATAAGGTATGGGAAGAGTCTCCACTTCCAGCTAATAATCATCTTTTAGGCACTACTTGGACCTTCAAGAAAAAGACGGATTCTGATGGGAATATCGTCAAATATAAAGCAAGACTTTGTGTGCAAGGCTTTTCTCAGATTGAGGGTATAGAGTATAATGAAACTTATGCCCCCACCGGTAGACTTGCAACTCTTCGGTTCTTACTCAGTATTGCTGCTTACAAGGACTGGGAAATTCATCAAATGGATGTTAAATCAGCGTTCTTACATGGGGAACCGGACGAGGATCTCTATCTTCGATTTCCAAATGGCTATTCACCCAAAAATAAAGATTATTGTCTTCACCTCAAAAAATCCTTATACGGATTGAAACAAAGTCCTCGTTGTTGGTATAATAAATTAGCTACATTCTTCTCCGACATTGGTTTTAAGGCCAGCAAAGCTGATCCTTGTCTGTTTCTCAATCAAGATCTTGCGAACCCCTGTTATGTCTTCATACATGTCGATGATCTTATTATTGGTGGTCCAGCAGTCAACGACTTCAAAAACAAAATATCTCAAGTTTTTGACATGGATGATCAAGGAGAACTTAAATGGGTACTTGGAATGAAGGTCACCAGAAACAGATCAAACCGAACTATCACACTTTCTCAACAATTATACATCAAAAATATATTAAAAGAATTTAATCATGAATCCTGTCGAACTGTTACCACCCCTCTTGTTCCGAATCTTCATTTCACCAAATGCTCAACAACTAAACTAACCAGTCTTTTCAATTACAGAAGGGCTATTGGTCTGCTTAACTACCTAGTTCTCTGTACTCGGCCCGATCTAGCATTTGCAGCTAGTGCTCTTGCTCAATACCTCAATGAACCCACCGATCAACAAATAACATCTTTTTTCCATATTTTACGTTATCTTCAGTTAACCAAGAATTATGGTCTTACCTTGGGCAATGTCACTAACTCTCAATTGGGTGTTCTTACAGGCTATGCCGACTCTGATTACAATAAGTCAGAAGACTCAAAATCTACATCTGGAACCTTAGTTTTTCACTTAGGATTACTCAGTTGGCGTTCCAGCAAACAACAATCCGTTTCATTATCTGTCTCTGAATCTGAATATTACTCAATGACTGAATGTGGGCAAGACTTACTTTGGATGAAAGAACTCTTTAATGACTTCTCGATTCGACTGTCTGAAGTCAAATTAATTGGTGACAATCAAGGCGCCATCAAACTTGCTCTCAACCCACTCTATCAACATCGAACTAGACATATCAATACCCGAGTGTGTTGGTTGCGTGAACTTGTTAACAATAAAGAATTAGATATAGATTATGTCTCGACCAATGATATGTGTGCTGATATCTTAACTAAATCACTTTCTCGCATTAAACATAATGAATTTGTAGATAAACTTAATCTTCATCCATTGCTGTCTTGAGCACGGGAGGGTGTTAAATATCATCGCTTACTATAATAATATTTAACGATTATATTATATGTTAGTTTATAATTCTACTCTAGTCTAAATACATATCGATATTACAAGCATTCTATAAATGGATGCGGTGTTGTTTCTCTTTCCGCATCCATTTCTTTCTCCCTTATTTATTATTATTATTCGTCCACTTTACTTATCTTTACTTTTGTCCCTAGTTTCTCTGTCCTTGTCCAACCTCTTCTCGTGTCCATCCTCCCTCTGTCCACTAAGTCCACTAATCTTTTATTATCATTGTTATCAGGTAGATTGTATGTGTGCTCTTCCTCAGCAATGCATCCATTTCTTTCTCCCTTATTTATTATTATTATTCGTCCACTTTACTTATCTTTACTTTTGTCCCTAGTTTCTCTGTCCTTGTCCAACCTCTTCTCGTGTCCATCCTCCCTCTGTCCACTAAGTCCACTAATCTTTTATTATCATTGTTATCAGGTAGATTTTTCTCTGTCCTTGTCCAACCTCTTCTCGTGTCCATCCTCCCTCTGTCCACTAAGTCCACTAATCTTTTATTATCATTGTTATCACCACTATTATTATTATTATTATTATTATTATTATTATTATTATTATTATTATTATTATTATTATTATTATTATTATTATTATTATTATTATTATTATTATTATTATTATTATTATTATTATTATTATTATTATTATTATTATTATTATTATTATTATTATTATTATTATTATTATTATTATTATTATTATTATTATTATTATTATTATTATTATTATTATTATTATTATTATTATCAATTTGTAAAAATAGCCCAGATGTACCTAACATTTATTAAATGTAGAAAGTATTGGCGGGCTATAGTGGGCAACTTCATGATTATTGGGAGACAAGAGAGTATCTTTCTTAATTGCTGTAATGCTAGCTATATACATGATGATACTGTGGCGTAGTCAAGACCTAACAGAAAGTAGGGAAAATTAAAGGTAGAAATAATATTTCTTTCACTAAAAAAAACTACAAACTTAATTTAAATCAACAAAAATATATAAATAGAGTTTTTGGTGCAAGATATACCACAAGAGAAAAAGTAATAATAGCTGACTTGGTGGAAGAGATGATAATTAAGAACAGGTGAATTTTTAACTTTGATGCCATCTAACATTTTACTTGTTGTGTGATGCGAAATCCACCGCTATTTGTACAAAATGTAAGTTCAGCCGTAATTGTTGTGGCTGCTTAACCCTGAGGCGAAATCGTACAATAAAGCAAATCAATTCATACTGCTAATCCCAAAAGGCTAGCGGTTGGGTTGCTTCTCATCTCCCGCCAAAAGCATAAGTCAGTTGATCTAAACTCATGGTTTTTGGGGGAGATGAGAGGCAACACAACGCAAGTTCTTTGGAACTAGCAGTATTTCTTTTGAAAAATGGTGAAGCTCAAGACTCAAAATTGGCATTATTATCAATCTTTGTCTACAATATTTTTAATACAGCATGTGAAAACATTTATGGTGTGTTTCTTACATCTTATGTGGCTAGTTGAAGATATACTGACTAGTCTAATACCTACAACACGTAGGGAGGCTTTAAGTAGACCGTGTTTTAAGGTATAACGAAAACCACCTTTCTATCTACAGTAGTGCTCTTTTCTCCATTAGGTTAGAAATATTTCTCGCTCGAGATTGCGCATGCACTTTCCTTCTGTAAAGCTTAGTGTTATATTTTTGCTTTTTTCATTCTATAAAGCTTATCTTTGGGCTATCTTTACTATTTGGCTTCCCCAAAGCTAGCGTTATTAATTTGGTAGCTGATTGGAATGGGCAAAACCAAATGTGACTAAAAATAAAAAGGCGGTCTCAGTTACTGCTTAAAAAGTGGTCTTTTTGAGGCGCCCCAAAACGTAATGCTGAATATAATATTCGCGAGATAATTTTCCATGTTCTGGACTTAAAGCAATAGAGTAAAGCAAAGATTGAGGTACAGCCGGAGACGTGGCTAGCTAAACATATTTGGCTCCGCATTATTCTAGCATATAGGACCACTTCCATAACACCACTCAAGTTTCCTTTCAAAATTACGATTAAGGAACATTGGAATAAATACTTACAGCTACTTTGGAAAACCTTACAATGTTATGATATTTTTTTTGTTAGCTCCCCCCTCTCAACACACACACTCAAAAATGGGAGTTAAGGTCAGCAGATCTCACCCGTCTAGCCCATTGGGTAATCCCAACCCAGTTGCTTCACGTTAACTGGCCTAAACTGGCATTCTGTGGTGAGGTAGGGGGAAGGGAAATTAAGAGAAGATTTTTTTAACTTATTTTTTGATGTATTTTATCATTTATGTTTCCACAAACTACAGCTACTTGAAAACCTTCCTGGTCTCTGAGATTTTTTGTTACTTCCACCCTTCCGAGAATGAGTTTTTTTTATTTACATATAATCTCACCTAACTAAGGGCATGAAGGGTGTGCAACGTAGTCTAGATACATGGTGCTTGATATAATATATTTTATTTGATACTTAAAGCGATGAGATAAAGAGATAGCTCAGTTAGAAAAAGGAAAGGAGAAGAGGAGACTGTTTAGATTGAGCGGAACTTTGTGGCAAAATGTGAGCTGTTTGAGGGAAAGACGAGATTGGAGAAGATGAGGGAAAAGGAAGATATGGTGTTTGAGTGTTTAGCGGGAGGTAGCTAGTGGAACAATGCGGACAATCGAGAGAGTCAGAGGCCTTGATGAGATATAAGAGTTGAAAGGGGGGGGGGGGGGGTGACCATCACGGGCCTAGAATGTGAGCTTTGGTTAGCTGACCTGGTGCATCTGACCTCTCAGATAGTCCCAATCCTAATTACCTGGCCTAAACTCAAATTATGAGGGCGGAGGAAGAGGGGTGGAGTAGCAGCAAAAAATCTTTGGAGATAGCAGCAAGGTTTTTCAAGATAGCAGTATTTCTGTCAAACAACTCTGAACACTATTATCTCCAGTCAGAAACTACGTTTTCAATTGCTTATCCTTACATATGAAATACTCCTTGTCGTCCTGCTTGTATCATGATAGCCATGAAAGCAGACAGAGAATTGTGTTTCTACCGTAGAAGCCTGGGTGATTTTTTTCAGTTAACGTACAGTAGCCGGTTGGTTCAACACTACAATAAATTTTCGTTTCGTCATGGGGCGCAACAATGGCGTAACGATTACGCAACAGTTAGGTAACAATTATTTTTGGCACTTAAAGGTCTTAGGTGGGCCTTAAGTGCAAAAAACAATTGTTTCGTAACTGTTGCACAACTGTTGCGTAATTGTTGCGCCCCGTAGCGAAACAAACATGTGCTGTAGTGTAAGCTAGATATAAAAGTTATATTAGGATGAGATAATAGGTAGAACAGATGAAATTTACGATTTCTTTTTTAAAATGTATAATTTTACATTTTCCATCAGTTTTAAGTGGGCAATGGTTTCTCACCGCCTATGTTTAATCCATTGCATGCACATAGTCCTGATATACCAACCCCCTGTCCGTAGTTTCATGCCCACAGGGCGCGAGATCCTGCAAATAAAATAAAATAAATAAATAAATAAGTGGGCAATGGTTGCACACAGATTATTTTTCCTCACATCCAACAATAATGTTAGTATTCTTATATCAATATAAATTCGAAATTCACAAAACTACTCTTCGTGATCATGCTCACTTTAGTTCCACCACTTCCTTTCCTTTTTAAAATTATCTTAGCCTAGTATTACAATATTCATTTTATTGATGATGCTGTTTTCTTACCCTAATCAAACTCTCATATTTACTTCATCAAAGCTATCTTAGCCTATCATTTCTAACTATAAAAGTTGTTGTGCACCTTAAAAGGCAAAGTACATCAATCAGTAATAAGTTGTAGCCAAATAGACTAAAATTCAATGTTATTGTTGTTACTATTTCTTATTTACGACATTTACGATAACTTACATCAAATAGTAAAAATAGATTTTATGTAATTGTTACAGGTAATTCATGAAAGCTGCAGCTTTTTGTAACAATTTGTTTTCCTGAATTAACTGTAATTTTCCACGGCGTTATTTGAAAATCTCAAACTGAAAATTTGATTGAAAATTTGTGCAAGATGAAATAATTTTATGCGCTCACTTATGAAGAAAAATCTCTCAAGATGTTAAGATTCAACCGAAATCCAGGAGTTTCGCAAGCAAGCTAGATGAAATGAACTCCTTTTTTAATGCAGATTCAAGCTCCTATAAGATTAGCTATTCTCCTTGCTGGTGTGAAGTGCACAAAGATTAAGCTCTGGTAATTTATATATAGACTACATACATAGGCTGCCGCTGTGACTCTGGTCAATCTGAGCTTGAAAAGATCAACACTAAAAAATCTGATCCATTCACTACTATGTTCATAGAAAGATTTATTACATGCAAAATCAAAACGAGCATATCATATCATTATAGTTATTTTTAACCAGGCTCGGCTATTTTAAATATATTTAATTTGCTATACTTAAAGAGCTGGTTTATGTACCTGGTGACACCGGAAACGACTGTATTCTCGTTTCATGCCATAGGCCCAATAATAAGTCATTAATTTTGGCACAGTGAATAACCATCTATAAACTTATAAAATGAGTGACTGGTAACCGGTTAAAATTATTGGATGTCCCTTTGTAGTTCAAAGAATGTCTAATATAAGTGAATGCTTACTTCCAGGATGATATGTTACATCTTCAAAAAAGAAAAAGAAAAATCAAAATAGGGCATTATTAGGACACACCAGAAGACTCAATTAAAAGTGATTGATGTCATTTTTATATTTTTCCAACTAAATTTCATGTATATTTTCGAGACCTCTCAAACTTAGGGAATACATGATAACTATGTGGCATGAGCCTGTACAAAAAAAAAGAAAAGAAAAGAAAAACCTGCTAACACATAAATTCTGAAAGTGAGAGTTTACTAGCAATAAAGAAAAAAAATGCTAAAGAAATTGATATTCCATTTATGGTGTAAGGTGTAGCGTTACGAAAGTGTTTTCCAATTATTGTGATTTCTTATCTTTTGTTGTGTATCGTTTCTCTCTCTTTCAATTTTCGAATCCATGGTTTATTTCATTCAAAATTATTCTTTATAAGCAAGGATGATACAAAAACGATTTGGAAGGAAAAGATAAGTAATTATGAGCAGAGAAATAGTGGGAAAGAGGTTGGAGGAATATGGGTAAGTTTCCAAAAATTGAGTTACATTCCATGAAGAACTTGGAAGTGTTTTGTAAGAACGGTTAACTGTTGGGTGTTATTCTATTTTTCCATTTTTGTTCACTTACATATAGATGTTACTTTCCACGTGTAAGTGTATACATGTGTTTTTCTATGATGTTCTTAGTTATGCTGTTTAATCATATCTACCCATATTGAGTGATACACTAGTTTATATACTGGGCTATCTTTATTCTTTTTGCCCGTCTTTTCTATTTTGCTCAATATTATTTATTTATCTTTATCATTTAGGTAACAGCAGCAAAGACCAGTTATAAGGGCAGATCAGTTATATTTACGACTGCTTCTATTTTATTTTTATAAGGTTAGACTTTGTATTTAGCTGTTACATGTTCCGGTCTTTTTTATTTCGCTCAATATTATTTATTTATCTTTATCATTTAGGTAATAGCGGCAAAGACCAGTTATAAGGGCAGATCAGTTATATTTACGACTGCTTCGATTTTATTTTTATAAGGTTCTTTCAGGTTATGGGTACAGTGTCCAAGTGAATGTCATCAAACGATTCATTTACTTTTCCTTCACCAGCACCTTCGAACCTTTCAGATGCTTCTTCATCTAGTTTTGATACTGCCCGACCCAATTCACCTTTAATAATGGATTCCAATCTCGAAACTTCAGGTGATACTCTCCGAAACATCCCAGTCCTCAGTGTGAACAATTTTCACGAGTGGAGAATTAGGATGAGAGCTCTCCTCACTTATCAGGATCTCAAAAATCTAGTTTTTGGTCTTGAATTACCACCGCCGCAAGATGCCCCCCAAATCACCAAATTAGAATTTCAGAAGAGGGCTGATAAAGCCACAAACATACTTATTTCAAAACTTGATGCTGCTAATATTGCTGCTTTTGTCACTGACGACGATATGGAAAAGCCCTGGCAAATTTGGACGAAGCTTACAAACCAGTATGCTGCTGCTGACGCTTCAAACCGTGCCTCAATCTTTGCTCGATATCACGATGTCAAATGTCAAGAAGGAAATTTAATGGGGTTTGTCAATGACCTTAGAACACGTATTAATGAATTGGGATCTGTAGGAGTTTCAGTCAAAAGTGAAAATGAGGCACATTGACTTTTAAGGCAGTTACCAGAGTGTTATTCGACTCATAAAGCATTAATTTTACACGCATGCGAAGTAACACAAACTCATTTATCTGTGTCAAATCTTTTATCTCAATTGGCCTGCTTATCATCTGAAATAGAATTCAAAATCACATCGAACTCTCACTCCACCCTGTTAAATAAAACTAAATCCAATCAAAAGCAGAAGTGGGAGTATTGCCGTGATGGGAAGCATAATCCAAAGGCAAAGCATGCAGAGGATGACTGTTTTCAATTATATCCAGAGAAATGAAAGAATCGAAATGCTGCAAATGCTTCAAAAGTTGATGACGAAACACATGCTAACATTAGTTGTGGTCCAGCTAAAATTTTTCAAGCCAACATCTCTAAAAGTTCCTCAAAGCATCTAATATTCGATAGTGGAGCCACTGTCCACATGATTAAACAACGTTGTCATTTTAATTCATATCGTCATTTTCGCTGTCCAATTAAACTTGGAAATGGTTCAATAATTTACAGCCTTGGAAAAGGATCTGTCAATTTAGTCACTCTGAGAGAAGTCATCACCTTGACTGATTGTCTGCATGTGCCCCAAATTAGTCAGAATCTCATAGGAATTGGACCGTTCATTTCACATGGCTGTACTCAACAAACCGATGCTAATGGAATTATGACCATCAGTAAATCAAATGAAATTATTTTAGATGGTAAATGGGATGATTGCAAAGGACTCATAGTTTTGAATGCAAAATTTGGTCAGCAACATTTTTCATCATTAAAATCATTTATTGCATCAAACTCACGAAATCTTTGGCATTATAGATTAGGGCATTCAAACTCGCAATACCTAGATAAAATTCAATCTAAAATTGGCTCTAAATTTTCTGGTGTTCTAGATTTTTGTGAAACTTGTGTAAATGAAAAGCAATCCCATAGTCCTTTTTCAGGCACTGTACCTAGAGGCAACCGTTTTTTAGAATATTTGCATTGCGATCTTAGTGGAAAAATTACACCGTCATCTTATTGAGGTGCATCATATTATTTCAAAATAACTGATTCATACACTTCCTATTGCTTTGTTTTTCTCTTAACTCATAAGTCTGATACTTTCAATACTTTTGTGCAATTCAAAACACAAATTGAAAACATTTCCAATCTTAAAATTTCAAATTTTGTCTGTGATGGTGGAACTGAATTTGTTAATAAGAGTTTTAAAGATTTGAGTGATAAAGATGGATTTAAAATGATCATTACCTCACCTTATTCGCCACAACAGAATCCAATTGCTGAACCAGGTAACAGAACGACAACTGAAATGGCCAAAGCAATTCTTTTTCATGCTAAATTACCCATTGAATTTTGGGGAGAAGCCATTAATACTGCGGTCTACATTGAAAACAGGTTACCTTCAGCGTCTATTAATTTTGAAACTCCATTTGATATGAGGTTTGGTCGTAATCCCAAAATTTATCATTTGAGAGTTTTTGGTTGTACAGCTTTTGCCTTGATTGACAAGTCAAGAAGAGGTGGAAAATTTAGTCCCAATTCAATCAAATGTTGTTTTCTTGGATACGCTGAAGATATGACTTCATATTTTTTACTGCAACTTGATAATCGCTCAATCATGTACTCGCACAATGTTATTTTTGACGAGTCAACATTTCCAATTCAAGATTTATCAAATGATTATTTGCTATCAAATATTTTCATGGACAATGTTGTTACAATTACATCCGATTATATTGATTCACAAACAACAAATTCATCTTCTCTTGAAGAGGATCAAGAACCAGATGCTGAAGAATCCCCGCAGATTAACAAATTCTGGGACTATCAGTGGACTTCAAATGTGGCACCAAAAGATATAAGTTCTTCTATTGATACTAATAATATCATTGAAACAACTCGTCATAGAATTCCACAAAAATTAAACACTGCCATTAAAATTAAAAGTTATTTGACATCAACAAATTCAATCACGACTCACTCATTGCATGATGACATACCAGAGGTTTACTTAGCGGATCCACTCACTTATTTTGAGGCAATCAATAGGAGGGATGGTGATTCATGGCTTGAAGCAATTGATCATGAATTAAATATGATCAAAAATCAGAGTGTTTATGAAATTGTTGAATGACCAAAGGATACTCCTGCAACTGGTTCAGTGTGGGTATTCAAGATAAAGAGGGACACAGATGGAAATATCCAAAAATACAAGGCTCGTCTGTGTGCTAGGGGATGTTCTCAAAAATCTGGCATTAACTATTTTGAAACGTTTGCACCAACAGGACGTCTTACTACATTGCACGTTCTTATTAGCCTTGCCACTCGTGAAGATTGGGATTTTATTCAAATGGATGTCAAAAGCGCATTTCTTTATGGTAAACCTGATGAAGAAGTTTTCATGAATATTCCATTGGGCATGGAAAAACCTTCAAATTTAAAAAATCCTGTTCTTTTACTGAAACGTTCACTATATGGCTTAAAACAGGCCTCAAGATGCTGGTATACCGAATTGATCAATTTCTTCACCTCACTCAATTTTTATCCATCAGCTGCAGATCCGTGTTTCTTTATCCATGAAAGTTCAACACACCCATGTTATGTTCATGTACATGTTGATGACCTGTCAATTTTTGGCAAAAATATTACTTGGTTTAAAGATGCAACCTGTTCAAAATTTGACATGGAGGACTTAGGGGATGAGGGTTACAAGAAATTGAACAGCAGGAAGTTTATCATTGTGTCAAGATCAAGAATTTAAGGACTTACTTGCCTCATATGACATGTTAAACTGCAAACCCTCAAAGACGCCTATGCAGATGAATACACAATTAGTTCCAGCCACTGATGATGAAATTAAAAAATTCTCTCAACTTAACATCAACTATTGCAGAGCAGTAGGTAGACTTAATTACATCACGCAAGCAACACAACCAGACATTGCTTTAATTAATAGTCAACTTGCTCAACATCTAAACGCACCTGGCATAAAACATTGGTTGGCCTACAAAAGAGTATTGCGCTATCTCAAAGGAACAATTGATTTATCACTCTCTTTTCACTCAGATGTTACTTTTATTAATGAAGGACACTATAGTTATTCGCTTCCAACTGGATACACTGATGCTGATTGGGCAGGGTGCCAAGTTACTGGACGTTCAACCACAAGGTATGTTTTCATTATTAACGGTACAGCAATAAGTTGGCGTTGCAAGAAGCAACCAACAGTTGCTATTAGTACATCAGAAGCTGAATCTAAAGCAACAGTTGATGCGGCACAAGAAGCTATATGGATGCAAACCCTATTCAGTGACCTGGGTTTTGATTGCAAATCATCATCAAAACTTTTCTCTGATAATCAAGGCTGTATTGCACTATGTAAAAATCCTATGTTTCATGCTAGGACAAAACATGTAGAAATAAATTTTCATTGGATAAGGGAACAAGTCATGAATGGCAAAATTGATCTTCAATATACTCCTTCTACTGATATGATTGCGGATATTTTCACCAAGGCTCTCAGCAAGGAAAAATTTAAATTCTTTGTGGAGAAAATTGGCTTGGAAGATATGATTAATAGCAAGGAGGGGTGTAAGAACGGTTAACTGTTGGGTGTTATTCTATTTTTCCATTTTTTTCACTTACATATAGATGTTACTTTCCATGTGTAAGTGTATACATGTGTTTTTCTATGATGTTCTTAGTTATGCTGTATAATCATATCTACCCATATTGAGTTATACACTAGTTTATATACTGGGCTATCTTTATTCTTTTTGCCCGTCTTTTCTATTTCGCTCAATATTATTTATTTATCTTTATCATTTAGGTAACAGCGGCAAAGACCAGTTATAAGGGCAGATCAGTTATATTTACGACTGCTTCTATTTTATTTTCATAAGGTTCTTTCATGTTTTCAGGAGAGCAGCAGTTTGGATTTTATTTAGGGAGTTTTAATCAAGGTAAGGAATGGAAAAAAATCCTTGAAGATGAAAAAAGAAGTGAGAATGAGTGAATGATTGTTATGTGATGATAAAGGAAATTGTGAAATGGAGAGAAATTTAAGTGTTCTACATGCAAAATTTCTGAAAATTCTGCTTAAGAAAACAATTTGGCTACCAGTTTAGTTTCATCAATACTTTGATAAATACGGCTGTAGTGAAAAAACTTGCAGACTTTTTCAAACCTTAGTCACAATTTTTGGCCAGCTGACTTTCTCACCTCCACATTTTTATACTAGAACAACCAAAAATCTGATTCAGAACATAAGAAATCAATAAATAAAAATAAGTATAAGATTTTTAGAGATATTCCGCCACAAATAATAGGTTAAATACCTGATTCAAAACGTAAGAAATCAATTGAATAAAAGTAAGTAAGAGATTTTTAGAGATATGTCGCCACAACTGTAGAAAAGTAAAATAGAATAAAAAGAAGTTAACAAATATAATCCAACTGCCCAAAAGACATGTCATGGAATTAAAAGAGAAACAAGAGAGATTCCAATAAGCCGTTTGATAGCTCTCCCTTTTATAGTAGGTTAGGCGACATACAGGAAATGAACCAGGCACAGAAGTATTTGTTAAGTGTGAAAATAAATAATATAAATACACATGTAAAATTAGTTAATCATAGAATTGGTAAATATAATAATGAACAGAATCAACTAATAATTTAACACTATTCTAATACAAATTTCACCCACCCTCATGTACAGTGGGTAGCAATAAGTGATGATTAGTCTTTAATTTGGAATTACTTGCTCAATTTCGCTTTTTTAAAGTTTTTATTTTGTTTTATCACCTATTGTTTCATATATATTTCTAGTATGATTGTGGAAAACAGGTTTGGTTTTTATTTTGTTTTTGATAATTTTTCTTAAAAAAAACATTTTCAAGGTAAAAAACCAGTAGACTGATGGTATCATCACTTAAACTACACAATACACTGGCCATAACAAGATAGATTAGCAAGAAAAAAGAGAAAAATTGATTTTGGGTTGAGGGTCACCAGTGGGTAGATCCACCACCAGCTTCAATAACTGCTTACATTCTTTCAGGCATTGAAGCAACTAAACTAGCTAATAAGTTTTGAGGAAGGTAATCCCAAGCTTTCTGGACTGATCCTTGCATTTCAGAAAGTGTTTTGGGTTAACAATGTTTCAATATGTTTATTTCATTTCATGCCATTTGATATCAGGAGACTGGGGGGACAATCTTCAATTTTTCACAAAGTGACAGATTTTTGGTACTCTTGAGAGACTTTTCTTCGTGTATTGGTACATTATCTTTCATCAAGGTGAGTATTTTGTGCATACCAAATTTTTTAAGCTAAGAGAGGAGTTTAGAATCATATAAATTTGTGATGAAATCCTTTGCAGTTTGTTGTTTTTGAGAGAGAAATATGAGTGATGCTTTGTTTTTTTCAAAAAAAAAAACACACCAAACCATGAGTGATGTTTTTCCACAGAAAAATGTGGATTTCAGACATTCTTTTTGAAAATTTTCATTTTTTTTGTGCCAGACACAACTTTGACCTAAAATCTTCCCCACCTCAAAGTAGGATTCATGTTACCAGATAATCCTCTCACAATATTTAAAAGTCCAGTTGAGATGAGCTTTTGAAAATGTAAGTTATTCTGTTTGTGCAATTTTCTGATATACAGTTTCTATGCAGCAATTTGGTGGTAAAATACAAGCTTGCAGGCACATTTTTGAAGTGTTTGGTGTGAGATAGCTGTTGAACGCAAGTCCCTCACTTTGTTAAGGGTGGCCTTTCTTCTTCTTCAAAGGCTGTGCGAAAGCTGTTACAGGTCACAGGATGTCGTTTTGTGAGGGCACCTAGTGCATCATCTATTCAAGACAGTCCCATGATGCAATACTTATTGACTAAATTCCAAATGGTCAGTTAAAGAAGCTTAAAATCATAGGAAAATTGGGTGAAGTATTTGAGCCATGAAGCTAGGAAAACTACTTGAACTCTTAATTTGGATGTGAGAGGTGTTTTTTTACTGAAGACTTGGTCATATTGAATCCAAACTAGTAAAAATGTAAGAATTTTTTTATCAGGAAAACAAATATAAAATTTTCAAATCAATCTACAAATAAAACTTACCTGAATGAAGATAAGGAGATAAAGAACCAAAAAAATGTATATTGAAGCACTATCTTCAATCTTTTTTAAATGAGAAAATCTTGAAATGTGAGTAAAATGTAATATTATGCAAAATAATATCCATGACTTGTTGCTACCCACTTCACAGTACCCAAAGTAAGTCATTGCCACCACTTAATTTTTTTTTCTCATTGTATCTTTGACAAATAACACCACCATCTCAACTATACCTTCCTTTCTGAAGCTCAAGACTCACTTTCTCACATCTCAAGATTCATAATATCAAGTATATTTTTCATTCCTTTCATTACTTTTCATTAAAAAGCCTTTTGAAGAATTTCACATTTTCTTCATTTCACCATCCCATCTTACCAAATATAAAAGCTTCAGATTTCCAGAAAAAAACAAAAACTAAGACACTTCTTGTATAGTTGGTAATAGAAGGCACTATTAAATCCAAAATCTCCCACAATTTTATCTCTCCTTGCACCAAGGTCAACTTAAAACTCAAATAATATAATGCTACAGGCTTCCTGGAAGATAACCATTCATGAATATAACTAACCAAAAGCAAAATGCAATATGATGAAAGCTTAAAATTTGAAATCAAATGACCTCCTGTAAGAACTCTTGAACACCTAGTATGAGCAATTAAAACTCCTATGTGTACTGTTGTGGATACTTCTCATGGATTTACCCACTAGTTGCCAAGTAAGAAAAATTGGATTTTTTAATTTTTTTAATCATTTAATATTAGCTCTAAGCTATCACAAAAAATTATTTTAAATCTCTGAAGGCTCTCACAGGGAGAAAAACCCATGCACCAGACATCTAGTAATGTTTTTGGAACCCTGCATGAGCTCAGGTTGAGATTTTAGGAGTAACCCAGCTTTGGCCTAGGGAGTGACCCTTATTGAGCTCTGTCTCACTTTTTTTTAACCCTTGGAGTTTCCTGCACTTTCTATTCTCATATTTGTATACTGATCCGATCCCCCATGTCAAGTTTATAGAGTTATATCTAGTTTTTATTATTTCTACATCATGGACCTCTACTTTAGTTTTTCTCTACTCCATTCTCCTCTTCCTCAATTACCTTATACCCTACTCTCACTCTTGTTCTCTCCCTCACACTTCCTCTTTATTTCCCCCTCTTTCTTCACCATCCTTCATCCATCTAACCTCTTTCTGTCACTCTTTTTTTGTTCTACACCATCCTTCTCTTTCTCTTGAACAATTTTCATTTCTCCTATTCACATTCCTAAATACACCTTTGGTAAAAAAAATAAAAATCAAAAAGAATTTACATCAAATAATAATAGAAAGTCATATTCCTAGAGATAAATAGACTACTACATCATAATTTATATGAATTTTTGAAATTTAAAATTAAACATATGGTTCTCACCACGCAATATAGGGGGAGGACTTGCTAGCAAGTCCGCAACTTGAAGTCAGATGGAAATCAGATGGAACTCAGACTGAAGTAATACTGAACTTTCACTTGAAGTATCACACAAATAACAATGGATCTATATTGAAAACATAGTGAAAGTGTGAGGATAACTGAATGGAAGCCAGAAAAAATCATTCCATGAGTCTACTCAATGCAAAGTATTTTTTGAAACAGCTTATTAAAATAATACTTTATTAAATTAATTTGATCAATAAAAATTGATTGACAATATTGAAATTCTTAAATACAATAATTTTATTAAAAAATTTCAGATTACATATAAAAAAAATCAGTGACTTTTTCTATTACTTACAACTGTTTTTACAGAATTGAAAACTATGTTTCAGCTAATATTTTATGGAAGTGAACTCTGTTCTTCGCCCGAAGAACAGAGTTCATCCTCCTATTTTCACACTCTGTTTGCACCAATCTCCATCCCTTTCAATTCTATCAACACATGCTTGTCTTCCCTTCCCATGCCTTTCGCTATCCTCCCAGCCCCATTGTATGCCATCCTCTTTTGATCCCCATTTCACCCCTCTCAACCTCTCCCAGACCCTTTTCTTCATTTAAAATGCCTCGGAACCCTTAATCTTCCCTTCCAACTCTTTCCCAACCTTTTCGCTACCCCATACACCCTTCCTCACCCCTCTCTCCAGCCTTTCCAGCCCTTGTAGCCCCATTTGTGTTCACATGAGCTTCAAGGTGTGTTCAAAGTAAATTCAATACTTCTTCATGATGGTTTCATCACTTCCTCAATGTGTGCTCAAAAAGATATGAATTAGGGTTCAAGGTTGCGGACTTGCTAGCAAGTCCGCCCCCCATATTGCGTGGTGTCTGTTTCATGAGATTTGAAAATTCCTCAGTATACAATGTTAAACAAATGGAGTGCAGAAAAAACTGAACTATGTTATATTCAGTTCAAAATTTTTCAACACAAAAACAATATTCCCTTGGATGTTTGGAAAAAGAAAGGCTTTTTTCTATAGCAAAACATAAGATAATAAATGTATGTTAATCAACCAATTATTTGCTGCATTAACAATTTACATGTTCAATGACAAATAGGGGAAACTTGCATCAACCAAGCCACTCACTGAAAAATCATCAATGATTAAATGTTACATCACTTTGTTAAGCCTGGATATTCCCAGGAAAGAGTAAAACAAGAATATCAAATTTTCTAGAAACATGTATTAGACGTGCAAAAAATAATTGAGTGAATAAAATATGTATAATCAAGTGAAATAAGTCCTATACTACAGTATATGCCATTAGAATAACTTAAATACATGCATATACCCACCTTTTATAGGTCATATTTACTTACTATAAAGTTTGAATATGTCAAGACAGTCTTAAGTACCTTAGAAATAAGGTTACAAAATTTTTAAGTGGTCTTTAAGTTAGGTTTTCATTATTATAGTGAAATAATTGATAAATCTGCTTTAAATCACTTAAAAGCTGGATATTTGAACTATAAATTTAATTATATTTAAGTTGCACTTTGACAGATAAATTTTACCTATTCAGAGAAACTGATTTGGCTACTGAAACATCTTAAAATAAGACTTCTAAAGTTAATAATATTTTATGCTAGAAATAGCCTATGTGTACTGGCCTTGTTGGGGATTGCTTTTGGTCTAGAAGATTTTGATGGAGGTATAATGGCGTTGGTATGTGGATTTGAAGATCTCAAGTTCAAAGTACATATAAACTTATCTTTTATTTTAATTACTCAGTTTAAAGAGGTAAAAATGTGTTATAATTATAATTATAATTTATGATTTAGAATTACTTTGTAGTAAATTCTAATAACAATAAATGTTATTAATAAATAATTGATTTAAGTAATAGTATAATAAAAATAATAAGTAAGTAAAGTATATCCAAAACAAACAGAAAGAAGAGGCCTTATATAGGCAATTGATAATTATCAGGACTAAGAGTTAACTGAAGAATTTTAATTACCAGGACTTAGTGTTGACTGAAATAATTTAATTACCAGGACTTAGTTTCAACTGAAACAATTTTATTACCAGGACTTAATGTCAACTGAAATAATTTGATTACCAGGACTCAATGTCAACTGAAATAATTTAATTACCAGGACTTAATTTCAACTGAAATAATTTAATTACCAGGACTTAATGTCAACTGAAATGATTTAATATAAATAATTCAATTAATTTTATATATTTTTTACTTCTGGGACAATTTTTCAGCTGAAACAATAAAGTAATAATTTAATTATCAGGAAAAGAGGTTAACTGAAATAATTAAAAAAATATAATATAATTAATTTAATTTTTATATTACTTCTAGGACTAATAAAAATATTTTTTTATCTTGGTCAACTAGGAATTTTTTATTTATTTACCAGGCACCTCCCCCTGTAAAATGAGCAAGTTAATTCCACTTAAAGAGTGCTGAGTAAAAAGATATACATAAACTATGAAATGTGCAAAGTTACCCACAGATAGTAGCTAATATAATTACCACAAATATATATGACTATTGCCAATATATGAACCTAAAATTTGGAGCACCTTTTGATTCCTGATTTCAGAAAAAAAATAATTCATGTGGTTGATGACATTTGTCATTTTTGTTGTCTACCTGTCCCTAATGGTTCATTGTTGTCAATGGTCCCTTGGTTGCTGGCTTCAATATAACAATGCGCTGTCAAAAATTTGGAAAGGGCCTCAAGTGTTGGGGATTCCTTTTGGTTTAGAAGATTTAGATGGAGGGATAATGGCTTTGGTAGGTGGATTTGAAGATCTCAAGGTCAAAGTACATATAAATTTATCTTTTATTTTAATTACTCAATTTAAAGAAGTAAAAATGTGTTATAATTATAATTATTATTTATGATTTAGAATTACTTTGTAGTAAATTCTAAAAACAATAAATGTTATTAACAAATAATTGATTTAAGTAATTGTATAATAAAAATAATAAGTAAGTAAAGTATATCCAAAAAAACCAGAAAGGGGAGGCCTTATATAGGCAAACAAGAGACAAAGCACAGAGTTAAAATCCTATATACAGGAGTATGAGAGAAGAAAAATAATATTCCAGAAAAATATTTTCAAATAATAAGATTGTTCTAGAAAGAATGTGTTTAAAATGTGAATTTAATGTATATGTCAGAAATAAATTGATTTATTTAAAAATTACTGTAAGTGTCATTTTTAAATAAGTAATTTGAATTTTTTGTATATATTTATATTTATTTTAATATTAAATTTTATTTCAATATTAAATTTTATTTTAATATTAATTTTAATTTCTCTTAACCTGTCATTGAGCACAGTGTTAGGAATTTAAAATATAAAAGACATTTAATATTAATTTTAATTATTTACTAACTTTACTTTTTTTAAATAGATAATTTATTACAAGTAAATTTAAAGTAAATACATTATAATTAATAATATATAAGAAATAAAAAGGTGTGGCCTTATCCCAGTAAATAATTATATATTTTACTGGGTAAGTCTAGCAGCCTGGCTGAAAGGCCTTTTACTGCCTGAATTTATCCCACATGCATAGGTTCATTATTAATCAAGTTAGTATTTTCATACTAAATTACCCCCACAGTGCTTTTTCTATATGTGTAGTCATGTTAAAATAAGAGAGAGGCACTTATTTAGTGTCCTAATTGAATTAATAGTGCATTGACTTCATTATATTCTCCAATTACATTAGTTAAATTAGGATTGGCTACAAGAATACAAAATCAAACTTAAAATTGCCTATTTAGTCAAGGATTTACCCATACAAGTGCCTGCTAAGACTATGCATTAAGTCACCCCACATTTCATGTTCTACTTTTGTTTCTCAATGGGTTCTGAGGTTATATTAATTATTTTTAAATAAGAATTTCATCAGAATATTTGTAATAATCAGTTTTTCAATCTCTACTGTTTATCCTCCTCAATAAGACATTAATTTTAGGTCCTTTTATTTCCTTATTCAGTAGTTTATTTTAAGAATAACAGGAATATACTCTCTTTTTGGGTTATCACTATATTTTTATGGATTACCCCATGTTATTCATGTATTTTGGTGTGTAATATAGTCCTTTTTTTATGGGAAAGTTCTTGGAATGATGGTTTTGTGAGAACTCTAGAATGGAGCATCATTAGCTGTGTAGAGGACTGGTAGAACAAGGGGTGGATACTAGGGATTTATGGGTATATAAGGAAGATGGTTTTGGGCTATTATTCAACATTCATTTACATCATCTTTTAAATATATAGCCAAACAATTACAATATATATTTATTATTAATTTTAACGTCTTTTAAATATTTTTTTAAATCATTAGTTCTATTTTTCTACTGACTCTAAGCTGTATAGCATTTATAATAAGTGAGATTAAATTACTGAGACCAGTATATTGAATTATAGTTGTAATACTTAATTGGATTTGGACAACACTATTCATACTGGACCATTATAATCTTCTAGAAAACTGAATAATCAAGCTATTAACGTCTTGGTATATGAAAACAGCCTGAAAATTGGGGACCTTTCCACAAGAGTTCTATTGTTTTATCTTCCAGTAAGTTAAAAATTCAATAAAGGCTACGGTAAATAAAATCCCTATAGAAATATTTGGATTAATTAAAAAGGGTTGAGTTACTAAATATGGCAATATAAGAAAAAAAAGCCCAGTTATATAAAAATTATGATATCAGATTCAACAATTTTACTACTATTTCAGAAAATTTCTCTTAGTAAAGATCTGTCAATAGGTCAATTAAATTAGTAATCTTTTCAGATAATAGAATAAATAATAAAAACTGATTAATTTAATTGTTTTAACAGGAATTTTAATCCCTTTTTCTAGGTTTTTTCAAAGAAAACAATATTTAAGGAGAAAATAACTTTGAAAATTATTTTTTAAATATATAATCTGGCTACATTGGTATACCTCTTGCTTTAAGTGAGCACATTAAAGCATATTTGAGTTTTTGAACTTATAAATTTACTTTAAAACCTACTAGTAAGAAAATTATTGACATAAGTAGTGCTATATTATACTGATGAAACTCATTCTTGAAGTTTTAATACTTATATCTTGAAATCTTGATAAATTAAAAACTTAAAAGATGCTTGAAAATATTGAAAATGTAAGTAAGGAAGTAGAACCTTACAATTTGAGACCACAACTGATAAACCTGGTACAGTGAATTCAAATAGAGGATCAAGAATCTACAAATCAGTCAATCAGCAGCTTCACTCCTCAGATGACAATAGAGGGAAAAAAAAAGTTGTTGAACAAAATAACAACACAGAAATAAAAAAAACCTTTTAAGAGCATATTCATCCCCTTTCTCAGCTTCCAAACAGTTTGACAGTAAAGGTCAACAATATAATGGAACAGATGAACAACTTAGAAAAGAGGGAAGCTTAGGACTTTGTATAAGTCAATAAAAGGACTTTGTATAAGTCAACAAAGCTTTGGTTAGCCTCAAGGCTCAACCTACTTCAGTGGTAAACAACCCCTCCACCAATCCACTAGCACAAGCTACATTAATAGCCCCAGAAGAGGACCAAAAGATAAAAGTCAGAAAATGAAAATGGGGTTGGTATGCACAAAAATACAATGAACACTCCCACCAGAGAGCCAGCAGTCATCTGCTGTGGTCTTCCAACATTGGCAGGGGCACTTTTGTGCTGTTTGGTGCTGTTTGTGGATGTCTTGATTGACATTTAATTGTGAATTATAGTTTTTTCTGATTTTATGGGCTGAAGATTTGTAGTATTGGTATTAAGCTATTAACATTGGATAGCCCTTGTTTTTCTCTATATTTCAAGGCTTGATGACATTTTTCATATTCTAATTCTTAAGGCTTCTTTTTCTCATTTTTCATATTTTAATATAGCTGTTTAGTTTTGTTTTTTGTGTTTTTGGGCTAACCTTAAGTCTTACGGTAAAGTAATTAGTACCATTAGATAGACATAATTGGCTCTATAATTCATGTCTCAAGTTTATTTTTTCTTATTTTTGTGTTTCAAAGATTTTTGGTAGTGTACTGTGTTTTTTAAAGCTAAATTGGGGTATTTTAGCTCAGAAGTGGGGACCCACATGAAGAGGAGCTGCATGCAGACCTTTATATGCATTTGGAAAGAAAGGTAAGTGCTTGAGTATGGTTTTTATATGTTTTAGAGTTGGTAAACAGGGAATGGGGCAGATTAGAGGTGGTCTGTGTGTGAATACTGAATAAGACAGTTTGAAGCAACTCTATTTATCATACAACCATCTGGTAATTAGATCACTTTTTCTAACTCAGTTTTCACTGTTTTTTGGCCGCGATTGGCAGTCTTTTATGCAATTTTAGTTCTTCATTTAAATTAACTTTGGAAAATTGTTTCTCTGGTGTAACTTTGTAACCTGAATCAAGTATAATTGTTGTTTTCTGTTCAACAAGTGCACTTTGTCTCTGGTTTCTGGTGTGGGTTTATCTGCATTTCAGTTTCAGTTTTGGTTTTTAGTCTGCTATTTTCTACTTTCTTGACTTGTTATACAGTCAAGAAGTGTTTTGGAAGGGGTATTGTAACAGTCTCTAATTTGCTGTAGCAAATTAATCTCACCTGGTATTTCTCAAAGGGACAGGGGTTTTTCTCTCAAGTTTTTCTCAAACTCCCTTGGCCAAGGCCTATAGCTAGAACTATAGGATTTTCTAAATTTCTGGAACCCAAAGTGGGGTAAGATTTGTGAGCTATTGGAATCTCTGTTAATTTTGGACTTTATTCTTTTGTGGGATTCTTGTGGATTTTGGATTTTGTTGATTTGAAATTGGATTTCTGGAACCTGTTGGACCCATGGCTTCTGAACACTCTTTCTCTAGTGGTAGTAGTAGTGGATCTTGTCCTTCTGAATTTTTTAATCCTACTTTTTGTGTTAGGTCCTCTGTCAGGATCAAGTCTTGGAAGGGGCCAATATTTATGGGGGAGGATGTGAAGTTGTTCCTTGAGTTATTTGAGGCTTCTGGGAATGTGGATGGTGCTTCTCACTTGGAAATGGTAAAGAAAGTCATTTAATATATTGGTGACAGGGATCTGGTGAAGGAGGTTTCTGCTATGGAGGGTTATAGAATGAAGGATTGAAAGAAGTGGTGTCTTCAGATAATAGATAGGTGGGGGTCTAGATACTCCATGATAGATTTGAATATTATTGTTAGTGAATGGCAATATTATGGAGGGGTGGACAATCTACACTCTTTTAGGAAGTTCTTGGCTCAGTTGGAGCCAGTGGTGGATTATTTGGTGGAGATTCAGGAGATGGAGAGTAAAGGCTCTGCTAGGGATATCTCTTGGCTTTCTCTGGCTAGGGAGCTTAGGATTGATGTGTTAAAGGAGATCAAAAGGAATGATAAAATGAAGCTCCTTCCTAATGGTAACCAAAAGTTACCTTCTCTTTTTGTGGTCAAGGAATTTGTGGAGGAACACCTAAAATTATTGGCATTGGAAACTTTCCAGGAGGCTAACACCAACTATGTTAGAAAGGTTAATGCAGCCTTTTCTGAGGATGTAGAGGATTTAACAAAGAAAATGGAGGGTGGAAGTAAGGGGAAGGCCCCTGAAAAAGATAAGGAGGTAGAGCAAATGGTGGAGAAATTGGATGATTTAACAAAGCAGCTGCATATTTTTGTTCAGGAGGCTCAGAAGGCCAATAAGGCTCCTTCTAATGCTAGAGATTTTGAAAGTAGGTCTGGTGGTAGGAGTGATCCTTGGGTTTGCTCTTACTGTAGCAGGAAGGGCCACAAATCCAATGGTTGTTGGGCCTTGAACAGGGATGTCACTGAAGGAAAAGTAAAGTTTGGTGGGATAGTGTTTAAACTATCTAATGGATCTTTTTAGAACCTTAGTGATGGTCAGGCTCCTGTAGATTTGGTGAGGAGAAGGCAAAATTTCTCAAGGAGGCAAAGGTTTGAGGAGCCACAAATTGAGGTATCTTCTTCTGGTAAAGGGGGAGATGATGAAATAGGGAAAAGAAAGGAGGCCAAAGGGTCTCATTACTTCATCTTTTGGTAGTTTGGAGTGGTATTCTTTTGGCAGCCAGTCAAGTGGAGAGTGTTTGGCTGGTGTTTATAATGTTGAATCTGGAAAGGTGGGAAAGCCCAAGATTAGTGCTCAGGCCCAACCAAAGCCTAAGGCTTCCAAGGTGGAGCCTAAGCTGAGTTCAGCTAGGAGTAAGTACAGAAAAGAGGAGCTGTATAAGATGCAGAAGGGTATGGCAGATATACCCACCCCCTAGTTTTAGTGTGTTGGATTAAATGGTGACCCAATTCCAATGGAGGTGGATTCTGACTCTGAGGAAGATTTCCCTTTGGCTTCATTTCCAAAGCCTACTGGAGTTAGAGGTTCTGGAGAGGGATCTGGTTTGGTTCCTGTTCATGGAAAATCTGTTGGTGGCTCTGGTCCTCAAGAATAATCTAGGACCAAGGTGGTTAAACACAGGGCTTGTTCTGAGAGGCCAGTTGTTTCTGGTCAGAATAATTCTACGGACTCTGTTTTGGAAATAATGAATCAGGGTCAGGTTTTCCTCACCTATGGGGAGCTGTGTGCTATCAGTCCTGGGTTGGATGATAGACAGAAAAATTTGTTGACCAGGAGAAATTTTTCTTCTGGAGAAGTGGAATACATATGTGATTCTTATGAAAAGTTGGCAAGTGTCTAGATACTCATTTTTCTGCTCCTTTGGGTTTTGTAAATTTCACCATGAAAGAAAGGGAGGCTAGGGCATTGGTTGATTCAGGATTTAAAATAAGCCTGATTTCTTTGTATGAGGCTACTCATTTGGGCCTCCCCACCAAGACAGGGATTGGTGGAGATTTGAGAGGGATAGGAGGTCATGTAGCTGAATTGGTGGGGACTTCTGAGTGTGTTAAGTTGGATGTTGATAGAGCCACTGAAAAGGTTATTTTTTATATTTCCAAAGGGACAGTAAAATCTGTTTTGGGTGGGTCAATATTGATGGATTTTCAGGCAAGAATTATTTATCAGTTTGATGTGGAAATCCATATGGAGTTGACTGGTGTAGATGTGAGTAGACTTCATATGAGGTTGTCATCTCCTGGTGAGGAGGGATGGGAAACTAGACCTGGTTTTTAATCTATGTGTAAGTGTATGAATTGTTGCATAATAAGGAAGGAATTTGGCTCTGCCTTTTTCTTTTTGGAGTGTAGCTCAGGCTCTAGTAGGGGTCTGTCTTTTTTAGAGAGATGAGGGCTTATCACCCTAGTACTGCAACCCCTCCCCAAGATAAAGAAATTCCAGGTTGTAGTAGGTCATCTCCATTGTAGATATACCAAGGGGATTTTCAACTTTCTCTTTTCAATTTTTCTCTTCTCTGAAAGTATTCATCAAGTTTTTTATAAAGTATTTGTTCTCTCACAATATTTTCAATTATTTTTTATTCATGTATTTAAAAGAAGATTGGTTACCTATCTTTACTGAACGATATGGAGAAAATCTATGCAGTGGTGAATTTGGGGTCTGCAAGTAAGTCTACCCAATTGTTCACTGCTAGGGTTTCTTCTACACCTTTCAAAAACATTACCTTGGCCACACCTGTGAGCATTGGGGAAGCCCCTGGTTATCTTTGTAGCTCAGAAGAAAACTCAAGAAAATAAGAAAATAATCTCAAGATAATTCAAGAAAATAAAAAAAAATCTGAATATAGTGAATAAAGAAGATAAAAATTATTTTTGTGAAGATCAGCAAGATCAATTTTTGGCCCTCCAGCATGAGGTTAACCTGCACAATTATAGAAGATGTGGCTCTGAAGATAAATCAAGATTTGAAGGTTTAGAAGATGGAAGTGAAGATGAAGATTTGGATGTGAGGAAAAGTTTTAGAGTGGTGAAATAGGGGCCTACAAGTAATTCCTACCAGTTGTGCACCACTAGGGTTTCTTCTACACCTTTCACAAGCATTACTTTGGTCACACATGTGAGCGATAAGAAAACCCCTGGTTTTTGTTCCAGGTCTGGTGATAAAGTATTCCTGAAGATCCCTAAATTTGATGGTGGAGAAGCAAAATACAAGAAGATATCACAGAATATTAGATCTTTAAATGAGACTATTCCAGTTGGCTTGAATGATCCCTTGAAGAGACATCATTTATTAAGAAATCTGTACTGCACTCCTCTGGTGAAGAATCCTCCTGATTTCATGGAAACTTCTAGGGTGACTGTGGAAAGGTTGAAGGTGGTTAGTTTTGGTCCTGATGGTTAGTTATCAGATGAAGAGAAGAGATTTATATTGAATGTGATTGTATTGAGGGAGAGGTCTGTGGCATTTGTGGAGGAGGAAAGGGGTGTCTTGAAACATTCTTATGAGGAGCCTTACTTGATTCCTGTGGTGTGCCATAAGACTTGGAAAACCAAACCAATTCCAATTCCAGCTGCTATCAGGGATGAATTTTTTGAGAGAGTTAGGGAAAGAGTAAGCACTGGGTTATATGAACAGTCAACATCTAGTCCAGTTTTCTTTGTGAAAAAAGAAAATGGCAAGTTGAGGGTGGTGCATGATCTCAGAGCTTTGAATAGAGTCCCAATCAAGGATTCTGGGATTCCACCAATTGCAGAAGATTTTGTGGAAGCTTTTTCTGTAAGTTTGTGCTATGGTTTAGGTGATATTATGTGTGGTTATGATGAGAGGTAAATTCATGTGAATTCAAGGCCTCTCACAACTTTTTAGACTCCTTTGGAAAGATTTCAGCTCACAAGATTACCTCAAGGAGCAAATAATTAAGTGGCAGTTTATCAAGCAGAGATGGCTTGGATTTTACAGGATGAGGTCCCTACTTGTGCTGGTATTTTTATTGATGATGGTGGAATTTAAGGTTCAACTACTGATTATGGTAATGAGGTGTTGAAGGAAAACCCTGGTATAAGGAGAGTTGTTTGGCAGTATTAAATAACTCTAGAGAAAGTATAGTTCAGGATTGAAGAGGCTGGTTTGACTATCTCTGGGTTAAAATTTTGTTGTTGTGTGCAAAAAGGGAAGAGTTATGGCAAAGAAGAAAATTAATAAAATTAAGTCATGGCCAAGACCTAAAAATAATACTGAAGTCAGGCCGTTTTTTGGGGTGTGTTTTAATCTCTGGATTTTTATTAAAAATTTCTCTTTGTTGGCTTCACCTTTAAGGAAGTTAATCGAAAAAGATGCAGATTGGTAATGGACTGAAGAATGTGAAGAGGCTTTTCAGAAGTTTAAAAAATTTGTTGGTGAAGATATGTGCTTCAAAAATTGGATTATGGTGTTGGTGCTGGGAAAATTTATCTGGAAGTGGACTCAAGATATATTGCTGCTGCTGCTGTCTTGTATCAAAAAGATTAATAAGGGAGGTTCAGACCAGTAAGGTATGAGTCAGTGGTGTTTAATGAGGTTTAATCTAAGTATTCTCAGCCTAAATTGGAGTTATGTGGTGTAGCAAAAATCTTGAAGAAGCTACAGACTGTTTTGCGTGGACAGAATTTTGAGTTGCAGGTGGATGCAAAATCTTTGGTTCAGATTATTAGTACACCTAGTCTTTCAGTGATCAAGATGTTTTTGCTGATGAATATGGGGCTGTTAATTGGAATGGCTCAAAATTGTAAAATAGTTCTTTTTTGAAGGGACTTGATTCTCTGAAAATTCAGTGGAAAGAGCGGGATGTGCCAAAATTTAAAGATTGGTGTCCTGTTTGGGCTGGTCAAATGGCTCATGTGCATACTTGTGACTTTGATGACAGGGTTGTACCCTTGGATGTTTCTTTGTTAGACTTTGAAGATGAGACCTGGGGTTATTCTGGGTTCTATTTAATTTTGGTAGAATATCTGTTGACCTTGAAGAGTCCAGATAGTTGTGATGATGAAACTAGGTTGGAAATAAAAAATAATAGTCCTGGGCTTTATATTTCAGGAAGAAGATTATTGAGAAGGAGGCATCCAAATCCTCAGGTGGTAGTAAATCAGAAAAAGGGTGAAGAAGTAGTGTTGAAGTCTTTGCATGAAGATCTTGATCATAGAGGTTTTGGAGAGATTTATAGAATAGTAGCAGGCAGATTTTGGTGGCCTGGTATGAAGTTGGCGGTGCAGGGTTGGGTTTAAACTTTTGAAGACTGTCAAAGAAAAAGTAAGTTGAAACCTAAAGAGGTTATCAATGCTACTGGTAAATCAAATGTGTTTGGAATAGTCAGTATGTATTCTTTCCATATAAAAAAGAAAGGTATAGATACTTGTTTGTCTTTAGGGATGATTTGTCTGGTTGGGTTGAGGAAGTGTCTCTGGTTTATTTGACTGCTAATAAATTTGGCAGAATTTTTGAAAAAAGAATGAGTTTATAAATATGGATTGATGAAGTTGGTAACTGATGATGGTGGGCCAGAGTTTAGTGGGTTTAACTGGAAAATCATCAGTATTAAGATCCATATGAAGAGAACTTGAAATATTATTTATTTATGATCAGAGGGACCAGTATGGTGAAACTAGTGTGTTTATAGTTGTGGCACTCCTTTTGGAAGGGTTTAGTGTGCTGATTAGTCAGGGTATCATAATGGAAGGCCTAGATCTTCTGGTACTGATGGAAGATAGACTAGGTTCAGGTGGAAGTAAAGCTGTTGAAGAAGATAGGGGAACAGGTCTGTAGCAAGTCTCCCTTCTGGATTGATAGGCATCATAAGAGGTTCTGTATGGATGAGCTGGTGGTTTTATGGTGCAGATAAGATTATTTTCAATACAGTGTTGGCAAGGACCCATTTCAGAGAAAAATTTTGGAAGAAGTTTAAACATGGTATTTGTGATGAAGAAAAGAATGTGGAAATTTTTAATTGGAGGGAGGATGTGGTCTTCCAACATTGGAAGGAGTCTTTTTGTGTTGTTTGGTTCTGTTTGTGAATGTCTTCATTGACATTTAATTGTAAATTATGGTTTTTTTTGGTTTTGTGGGCTGAAAATTTGGACTATTTGTATGTGGCTATTACCATTGGATATCCATGGTTTTTTTATATTTTCTTGTCCTGTTGAAATTTTACATATTCTAAGTTTTAAGGCTTCTTTTTCTCATTTTTCATATTTTACTATAACACTTTCATTTTGTTTTTTTCTTTTTTTTTGGGCTAAACATAAATTTTATGGTTAAGTGCTTAGTAGCACCGGATAGACTTAATTTGGCTCCATAATACATTTTCTAATTTTATTTTTGTTTAATATTGTGTCTTAAAAGTTTTTGATAGATTACTGTGTTTTTTAAAGGTAAATTGGTTATTTTGGTTCAGAAGCAGAGCTGAATGTGGGCCGGCATATGCATTTGGAAGGTTGGGGAAGATCTTAGGAATGGTTTTTTATCTTTTTAGAAGTGGTAAAGAGGGAGTGGGAGAGATTAGAGGTGGTCTTTGTATACATACTGAATAAGATTGTTTGGGGAAACTCTATTTATCATACAACCATCTGGTTATTATATCACTGTTTCTCACTAAGTTTTCACTGTTTTTTGGCCATAATTAGCTATTTTTGTTGAAAGTTTAGTTATTCATTTAACTAAGTATTGGAAACCATTTTTTCTGATGTAGCTTTCAACCTGCATCAATTGTTTTGCTTTTTTCTGTGCAACAAGTGCACTGTATCTCTGGTTTCTAGTGTGGATTTTCTCTACATTTCAGTTTTTGGTTCTTTGGTTCTCAGTCGTCAGCTATTGGCTAAATTCTTGACTTTTTAAGCAGTAAAGAAGTGTGTTGGAAGGGGTATTGTCAAGGGTCCTCTTGGTCTAAAAGATTTTACGGCAGTCCAAGTGACAGTGAAGGGAGATAACTCAAGAATTTAAATCAAGGCACGTAGTTTTATCTTATATTTTTTATTACTCAATAAAAAGGAAATAATGGATTATTATTATTACATTATGACTTTAGAATTATGATATTGTAAGTACTAAAGCAAAGGAAGTGGTAATAAATGATAATATGTGATTGTATATAATAAAATTGTAAGTGGTAAAGGAATGATGAAAAACAACCATAATGGGAGGCCTTATATAGGCAAAATGGAGAGAAAACACAAAGTTAAAAATTCTATATACAGGATTATGAAAGAAGGGAATATTCCAGAATGAAATATTGCAAATATTAAGGTTGTTCTATAAAGAATGTATCAATATACTGTATTTACTATTTATGCCAAATTATTTGATTTCTTTCAAAGATCCTGTAAATGTCACTTTTATATAAATAATTTGAATTCTATTTTTTAGTATTGATATATTTTTATTTCACCTCTCACCTGTCATGAGGAAGTTGTTAGGGAATAAAAATATGAGAGACATTAAAATTAAATATTTACTTGATTTACTTATACCAATTAGTCAAATAATTGTATGTAAGCTATAAAGTAAATATAATAAATAGAATAAGAATAAAAGTGTGGCCCCTACTTATTAGATAATTAATTATTTACTGGTTAAGTCTAGTAGCCTGGCTGAAAGGTATTGTAAAAGTCTTTAATTTTCTGTATCAAATTAATCTCACCTGTTATTTTTCAAAGGAACAGGGGTTTTTCTCTCAAGTTTTTCTCCAACTCCCTTGGTTAAGGCCTATATCTAGTACTATAGGATTGTATAGCTGGTACTATTTGATTATCTACAACAGGATTATGAGCCTATTAATCATGAAGATGAAATGGATGATTACAGTGAAGATTTTAAAGGTACATAACTTACAGTAATTATGAAAATGAGGTATGTGTATTAGAGCAGGATATTATGTTATTGAATGATGCAGTAACCCCCATAAAGACATCTTTAACTTCCATTGAGGACTCTGAAGTAGTAGAAGATGTAAATTAAGATACTTAAAAATCACATATATTAGAGAACTTGTTATAATATGTGGAAAAAAATGAATTTAATTCTTGAAACTCAAGCTTCAGTTGGTGTATTTTCTGTTAATTCATTGATGAAACTTGATTGTAAGTATAAAAAAATATTAGAAGCTGTTCCTCCAAAGAACTGGAGAGTTTTTGGATTAGTATTATTTCCATATGGTAATTACAGTACTTCTGTCAGCCAGGCTATACCAGGAGACCACTAAATGTTATGTTAATTTACTGGAACCAAATAAAGGGCGTAAAAATATTCATTTTATGTATATAAATTAATATTTTATTGCATAATAAAATTATATAAGTATCTTATTAAATATAAATAAAATAAGAGTTATATTAATTTTATTGTTATATAATTTATTTATACATTTAAATCAAGCATGATAAACTCTATATTCTATAAATTATAGCACATTTCTATGTATTTAATAAATATAAATTAATAATTAATTAATTATAAACATATATTATAATTATAAGCGTAAAATCAACTTATAATGTAATTAAATTAATTAATTAAATTTATATATTAAATAAGGCCTTACATATATTATTAAACAATAATATTGGGCAGTTTTTTGACCCTTTATTTTGTCAGTAAATTATTAAATAACTTAAACTACTTATTTAAGATAATAATATTAAAATCCTCACTTTAAATTAAAAATATGATTAAATTAATTACTTGTTTCAACTAAATTAATTATTAATTTACTAAAATAGTTAAAAAATGATTAATTTTCCTTTACAATTGAATTAGATTATTACCAAAATTTTTGCTTCAAAATATTCTATGTGTCTCAATTAAAACCCTTAACAAAACATTGTAATACCTGTTTTGGATTATTTTACTCACAGTTATTATGTTTCAAATTTATTTAGTTACTCATTATTTCAATTAACTGGTTTGGGAAACTATGGTGGGAAAATTAGTCTCTTACTCATGGGTTTAATTAGTTGTTTCATTTTTTTTCTCTCAATATCTATGTTTTAGTTATATTCTTTTATATTCTTGTTTTACTCTATTACTATTTTGTAAATAATCATTTGTGGCGCTTCAGAGGACCCCTTTCCTATAAAAAGGCCTTGTATAATCCCCTGTCGCCTCATCACTTACTTACTCATCATAAGTTAAATACTACATTACATTTTATTATTTTTGCGGAGCTTCAGTCCCCTTAAATATAAAACAAAAATTTATATGTTGTTTTGAGATTTTTAATAGTTAGTTTGTTGATATTTGAGCAGAGAGAAAAAATAAGATACTTACTAGTATAACCAGTTCACCCCTCGTCTTCTTTTGTCTACCAAAATAATTATTTTATTGTCCCATCATCTTTTCCTTCCCTCTTCTTTTTCTTTTATTTCATTTCTATCTTCTTCTTCTTTCCTTTCTACCCTCTTCTTTCCTTCCTTCTAGACAAACCGGCCGACAACTTCTGTGTTCTTTAAATATAATATAGGATATGTTGGAGCAGTATATGAATTTTTTGTAATTGAAAATAATAATTTCAGTTATTGGTTTATATATTTGGTAATGACTAATTTACCATGTTTAGAATAAACCTAATTCCTGCATATAAATGCTTCACAATTGGAGTAAATGGTAAAGGAAACTTCTAGATATTTTCTAAAAATTCAGTTTATGCCTTTGCTCCTAAAGTGAAACAGTTCCAAGGAGGAAGTTCTACTTATAAAGTGGCCAAATTAAAAAATGAAATACCAAAAGCCTCTTTTAGTCCTCAAATCTCAAAAATTGAAGAAGACAATATTTTTAAAATTGATAAAATCCTATACTATGGATTTTTCCCATTAATAAAATGAACTAGGATTGGTTAAAGACCATTAGATGAGAGTCTCCTTAATTTTTGAGTTGGGTAATATTCCTAGAAGCTTAAAAAAGAAACCTTACCCAGCTTCTCTTGAAAAAAGGAAAAAATTCAAAGACAATTTTAAAATGTTGTTTGAAATGGGTATTGTAGAGAAAGTAGACCCAACTCCTAAATATTGTGTTATATCTCCAGATTTATTCTCTTATGAAAAATATAAGGCAAGATTATGTGGTGATTATAGAGCTCTAAATACATTCACTGTGGATGATATTTACCCTCTCCCAAGAATAGCTTCTATCCATGTTACCTTACAAGGGGGAAAAAAAATTCCTGTCTGACTGTAACCAAATTTTAACATCAGATTCCCGTGGAGTAAGACTCTCAGAGTTACTTACTCATAACAACACATGTGGGAATATATAATTATGTGAGAATGACTTCTGGAGCAAAGAATTCCCCTTCAGTATTCTGAAAATTGAAGGATAGTGTTTTTCTTCAGGAAATATTTTAAGGATGGCTCATAGTATATATTGATGACATCATAGGATTTTCCACAGCACATTAGGGGGTATCAAAGCTAGAAATTTGTAATTCTTTAAAAGGTATTTCACAACACAAAAAGAAAGCCACAAACTTAACATTAATTCTAAGTAAAAAGGTATTTTTGGGGCACAATATGGCATATTTTAAAAAATAATCATGGTTGATTTAGTGGAGAAATAAGGTATTTTGAAATGAAAGATTTCTAACTTTGATACCCCCTATTATGAAAATTTAAATCACCTGAGAAGAGTACTTTGAAAAATGGATGAAATTAACTTGACAATAGTATTTAAGAAATTTAAGTTTGGGTTTAAATCTTTGAAAGTGTTTGGACATGTTTCATCTAAATTAAAAATTTGTGTTGATCAGAATAAAGTGAAAGAAATAAAAAATGATGATATATAAAAAAATGTGAAATATTTTCTTTTTTCTTGGTATTTGTGTATATTATAGACAGTATATAGAAAACTACCAAAAAATTTCCACCCCTTTAACAAAATAAACCAGGAAAGTTGAAGTTTTCATTTGGAATAATGAATTAATAAAATTCCTTTGATAAATTAAAGGAATGTTTAATGTTAGATCCAATATTAGAGCTGCCAAAATATAACCTCCCTTTTATTTTGTATTCTGGTTCAGCTTTACAGGGTTAGGTGCTTCTTTACAGCAGAAACAGATAAAAATGGTAAATTATCTGAATTAGTAATCTTTAATATATCCAGAAACTTAAGAAAAACTTAATAAAGGTATAGTGCTACTCAAATGGAAGTTTTAGCCATTTTTTGTACCCTGGAGAAGCTTCATTACTATCTGGAATACCAGAAGTTTAAATTAATCACAGATCTCAGTGCAGTAAATTCATTACTAAACATTAAAACACCCAATAGACAAATGTTTAGATGGAGACTAGCTGTACAGAAATACACAGGAAGGGACAAAATAATATGTAGAGCAGGAAACTTACATTCTAATGAGGACTTGATATCTAGAAGTTTTTTGCCAAATGATACTGACAACACAGAATATATGCCTGAAAATGAGGTGATTCATATGTTTGGCTTTATATATTACATTCAGAGGAGAAATGTATGTAAATAATATTAGAAAATTATTCATCTGATACAGATTTGACTAAATTTTCCACCATACTAAATGTTGCAAGAAATGCCTCAATGAGTGAATTAATTGAAACTTCAACTCCAAAGTATGTTGATACATTGGAAATTGGTAAATTATTAATTGAAGATGGATAAATTCTAAGAAGTATAATAGCTATACCTTGATCTATGAAAGAGCTAAAGTTAAGTATTTAACATGATGAAATTTTAGTTGGTTATTTTAATTTTAATAAAACATTAACTAGAGTTAAAAACATAAGCTGGTAGATAAACATGAAAGAAGTTTTACAAAAATAAATTGATACATGTGACTCTTGCCAAAAATCTAAAAAATTAACTGGTAAGAGAGCTGGGTTTTTACAACAAGGAGAGCAAGCAAAAGCTCCATGAGAAATTATATACATGGAATTTGTGACTGGCTTTCCTTTAGCAGTAAAAAAAATCTAAAGTTCCCCCTGGTATATTGTGGATAGAATAACAGAAATGTGTAAGTTTCTTCCTACCCATAAAGAGGTATCTGAAAAAGACTTAGCATTCATATGGTGGAATTAAATGATGAATAATTATGTGTTCCACAACACTATAATCTCTGAAAGAGACACAAAATTTACTTCAGAAGTCTGGAAAAGTTTGATGGAAGTATCAGGAAGTCAATTAAAATTGTCTACAGCACACCATCCACAAACTGATGGACTAGCTAAGAGAATGGTACATACTATGCATGATTCTATTAGAAGATATTGTGCCTTTGGATTAGAATAAAATGAAAATGAGAAATTCACACATGAATGGGTCACCTTGAGTCCTAGACTTGAATTTTCTTATAATAGCACAACTCATTCTGTAACAGAGAAGAAAGCATTTTAACTCTGGCTGGGGTATGATCCTAATGCACAAAAAATCTTTGAAACAAATTACTAAGGTTACACATATACACTAGTGCTAAATATTTCTTTTATGTGAAACAGATGTTTAGAAATCATTCTGAAGGATTCTTTCAAAAAGCATTTGAGTATTAAAAGAAAAGAGGGAAGAAATCCAATAAAGAATTTTAATTCAAAAAATGAGATGAAGTCCTTACTTCAAGACTAAATTTTAACTTACAAGGTAATGTTAAACTGAAAGATACTGTTGTGGAACCCTTTTTATTCAAAAAAATGGTTGTTAAGAATTCTCTGGAAATCATACTATATGCCCCATATGATAGGAAACATCCAGTTTACCTATCTCATTACCAACACCTTACCATTCAAATGATTGAGTTTTATGTCCAAAATGAAGAGGAAGGCTTAAAAAACAGCCTGAAGACCTTCTGGAAAAGTAGATATTAAAAAAACTCTTAAGAAAAGAATTCTTACTAAAGAGAAAGGAAATGAATATTTGTTAAGATTTAAGAGAAATTCAAGTGAATTTGATAGTGGGATACCTAAATAGAAATTTTAAAATCTGTCCTCCCTTCTTAAAACATTTAAACAGAAATCATTTTCTGTCCAACATTATGAGAGCCTAAAGCCTGTGCTCATAATACTTTATTATGTTTTATTTCTTAAAAGATTTGTTCTTTAATGCTACAGATATTTCTGATACCAAAAAAATAAAAAAATAAAAATGTATATGTTATCATTTTTTATTGTTTTTTTGAGTGGGAAAGTGCCAGGCTTAGTTCAAGTAAAGAGACATGAATAGCTTGATTAGTCATTTGTCTAGAAGATTTTCATGGTCTAGTATGAATAGTGCTGTCAAAATCGATTTAAAAATTAAAATATAATTCAACAAAATGGTCTCAGTAATTAAATCTTACTTATTATAAATGGTATATAGCTTAAAGTTAGTAAAAAAACCAGAACTAATGATTTAAAAGAATATTTAAAAGAATTTAAAATCAATAATGAATATGTATTTTAATTATTTGGCTACATATTTTTAAGTTGATGTAAAAGAATGTAGAATAAAAGCCCAAAAACCTCCTCCTCATATAGCCATAAATCCCCAAAAGTTCCTTCATGAATTACCAACCCTTTTCACAGCCAATGGCGCCCCAATCTAGAGGTTTCAAATTCCAATATGCCCTAGGATCATACAATTACAAAAGAAAAATTATATCACAAACCAAAATAAAATAATAACTTGGGTTAATCCATCAAAATAACTTAATAGTCCAAAAAGAGAGTATATGCATGAAATTCTTTAATTAAAAGACTAAATAGGAAGAGAAAGGGACTAAAGAATGTCTAATTAAGTGATATCAACAGTATAAATTAAGAAATTAATTATAATACTTTTATATGTGAAATCTATATTTAAAAATAACCAATATAGCCTGAGAAACCAATTAGAAACTCAAAATAGGATGTGAAATGAGGGGTTACTGAATTCAGACTCTTAGAAGGTTCTTTCACAGGTAAATAATTGAATAAATAGGTGAATTCAAGAGTGGTTGTGAAATCTGGGCACCAATCTTGAGATTATTAATGAAATTAGTGCATATAATGAGGTCAATTAATTAATAATGAGATTAGGACACTAAATAAGCACCTCTGGCCTATTTTAGCATGTTTACACATATGAAGCTTACACTGTGGGGTAACTTAAGATTGAAGTTAATAAATTTTTTAATAATGAAGCTATGAACATGGTATGAATTCATGCAGAATAAGGCCAGTACATATGAGCTTTTTTGTCAGCCAGGCTACTAGACTTACCCAGTGAAATAATTAATTATTTACTGGATGAAGCCGCACCTTATCATTTTAATTATTTAATTATAAATTAGTTACATTAAAATTACTTATAATAAACTAGCTAATTACAGGATGATAAAATTAAATGAATAATTAAAATTAAATATAAAATTGTCCCTTATATTTTTTCTCTAACACCGTGCTCATTTGACAGGTTGGAAGAAATAAAGATTTATATTAAAAATAGATTTTAAATTAAAATAAGATTTTAATATTCAAATAATATTAAATATATTCAAAAAATTCAAATTTCTTATTTAGAATTGACTTCTACAGTAAATATTAAATAAATTGATGTATTTCTGACATACTCTGTAAATACATCTTTTTGACGCCTTCTTTTTAGAACAACTTTATTATTTGAAAATACTCCTTCTGGAATATTCTTTTTCTCTCTCTCATACTACTATTTTCATAATTTGATTGCCGTGCCTTGTCCCTCCTTTGCCTATATAAGGCCTCTCTTTTTGTTGTTTTTTATTCATTCCTTTACTACATTATTTTATTACAACTACAAACAATCAACACTTATTCTTATATTCTATATCATTAGTATTTACAATAACGTAATTCTGATCTATAAATTATATTAATATTTTAAATCTACCTCTTATCTTTGAGTAAAAAAATCATCCTTGATTTAAGAAATATGTACCAATTTGTTGAGAATCCATTTTAACCCTTAAAATCCTTGTAAAACTTCATACCAAATCTTCTAGACCAAAAGCATACCTTGACAATTGGGAACCTTTCCGAAAAATTGACGGCGCAACGTTAATTGAGGCGTAATCAAAGGGACCATCGGTGTACAAGTATCTGTAAAGGACAAGAGAGGCGAGAAAACGACGAACGTCATACGTCACGTGACAAAAGTTTTTGCTGCGAACGTGAATCAAACCGCGCTCCAAAACTTAGGTTCATATACTGACTAAACGACATATATATCGTGGTAATTATAGTTATTACTATTTGTGGGTTACTCTTCACTCTTCATTTGCTACTTATTTCCTTTTACTCAGCACTCTGTAAGTGGCATTAATTTGCTCATTTTACAGGGGGAGGTGTCTGGTAATTTGGAATTTATTTTTATTATTATATTTTTTTTATTTTTCCTGGTTGACCATAATAGAGCAATAAGTGTTCTTAGTCCCAGAAGTAATAAAATAATTATATTTTAATATGAATTATTATAATATTTCAGTTGACATTTGTCCTGATTAATTTAAATTTTAATTGTTACAGTTGACAAATTGTCCTGACAATAATATTTTTTTTTAATTAATAAATAATTCATATTTAATTACTTCAGTTGACTTTGAGTCCTGGTAGTTCAATAAATTTTTTAATTAATAAAACTCATATTTAATTACTTCAGTTGACATTAAGTCCTGGTAGTTAAGTGATCAGTTTAATAAAATTTTAAAATAAAACTTCATATTTAATGACTTCAGTTGACATTAAGTCCTGGTAGTTAAGTGATCAATGAAATAATTTTTTTTTCATATTTAATTAATTCAGTTGACATTAAGTCCTGGTAATAAATTAGTTGATTCAAAACCTGAAAATAATTAATTAAAAGTATTAATAAAAATTTTAATTTATTTCTACAGTTGATTATATTATAATCCTGGTTTTAAAATTATTATTTTTTTTGAATTAATAAATTAATTTTATTCAGTTGATTTTTATCCTAAAAAAGATTTATTTTATTTTATTTTTGTTAAATAAAAATCAAAAATAAAGACTAATTAATCTTATTGTCTCTCTTCTTCATTTCAGTAAAATCTTAAAATGACTGACCAAAGTGGTTATGCTGCACGTGAAGAAGAACTAGACTTGATTGATTATGATAAGCCTACTTCTGTAAGTTCTCCTTTAACAAGAAGAATTTCTCAAACTAATAAATCCTTTCCCCAAACAGGATGTAGAGATGGAAGAAGTAGAAATCCTAGTGGACACAACTCAGGATCAGAAGCCTATGATAAACCCACCAGAAGAGCTTCCAAAAGGCTTCAGGATAAAAAAGATGCCATTTTCTCAGCAGGTAAAGAATCTGTCTACTCACATAAAGGAGTTAAGGACAGAAAGCTTGAGACTAAAGGTAAGGGTAGATGCCTTGGAAGAAAAGGTGAGAAGAACAGATACTTTTCTCCAAAAGAAGAAGAAACCTCTTCCTCCCAGGGATCAACAACAATTGGCTCCCCAGTCCCAAGAGAAGGTGGAAGTGTCCAAGTGGCAGTGGGACTCGCTAAACACTCAGTGGGACTACCTGGCTCAAAACCAGCATCAGTTACCTCAGGCAGGTCCATCAAGGCCCAACCAGGTCAACCCCACTCCTCCCCACCCTTATCAAGGAGGCAAAAGAAGAAGGAAGCCCAATATGGTGATACCCAGCAAACCCTGGTACGTCCCTCTATTGATTCTCAAGTGCCTTTTCTTGTGGCTGACTCTGTTCCTTCAGATAAATCTGGAAGGGAGGATGAAACCTTGAGACCTATAGAGGCTGGGAATAGTAGACAGATATCTCATGTATCTAATCCATTACTTTTAATTTCTACCTCAATGATTAATCCTGATATGGCTGTGATTGATGAAACTCTTGACCCTGAGCTCTATGAGAGTCTGGAAAGTTACTCAGTTTCCTTATTGAGAAACACTCCAGATGTAGCAAGAATTAATGATGAGCACTTGAGAGATATTATTGCCAAGCAAAATCATATAATGAACAATATGCAATTGACTCAGAGATATAATAGTTTGTTAACTGATCAGGGTTATCAAGCATTAAGAAGTGAATCACAGAGAGTCTCTGATGAATTGTCTCATTACAAAGCAACCCATGAAAAGAAAGTTGCTTTATGGCAAAATATAAAAAATGATTTGTCTAAACTAAAAGATACTGTTTCTGCCTCTTGCCAGGAGGTAGAGATAGATAAGATAAATCTGAAAAGATTGAATGACCATTTGTCATCTTTTCAAAATAAAAATCAATTATCTTTTGCAACTATCAATGAGAGTTTATATAGTCTTCCAAGAATGAAAACAAGACTAACAACCATTGAAGAAACATTGAACTCATTGTTAAATGACCAAAAATATTCTGACAATTCTGTGAAGGAACATATAGTGCAGGATTCTCAACCAGTACCTGTGGCTAGTTCATCTAAAATAAAAATTGATCCAGAAATACCTGTTGATAACACTGAGTTTCCATCAAAAACTGATGATGCACCAGGATCTGCAACAGAAGGATTAAACAATGAGATTTCAGCACAATTAGAGAAATTACAGCTGCTTCTTACTCAGAAACAAGCTAGTACTAAGGAGACTCCTTCAAACCAAAAGAATTGGCCAAAACTTGACCAGTACCCAACATTTGATGGTGATTCTTCCTCTGATTGGCAACAATTTATTTGCAGAATTTATAACTTAAAAAATTCTTACAAACTCCCATATGAGGAAATTGTGTCCAAGTTAATTTCTTTGTTCACTAATGTTGCCCTGATGTGGTATGAATCTGTTCTCCTGGATGGGAATGACTACTCATGGGAGGATTGGAAGAAATTAATTAAAGCACAATTTGGTGGCTCCAAGTTCAGAATGGCTCAACAAAGGCAGTATGAGGAAACTAGATATAGATCTTCTACTGATAAACCTATTGAGTTTTTAATGAAACTTGTATAAATCTTAAGGGCAATGGACCCAAATATGGAGTTTGATTTATGGAAGGACAGGATCCTCTATAAATTACCAATGTCTCTGAGAGACTTGATAGTGGCTAGGACTGAGTTCTCCAAAGAACCCTCTTCTTTCATTAATACTTGCAATGAGATACTTCTGAACAATAAGTATGATGCCAGAAGATTCATTCCTAGGACCCCTTTGGAGAAACCCTCCACTTACCAACAGAAACCTCTGGAAAAGGTTGGTAAACATTCTGCCCCTGTTGCACCAAAGAAGTATGCAACAAACACTTGCTTCAAGTGCAAAAAGCCTTGGCAGAAAGGCCATGTTTGTGACAAGAAGATAAATCTTGTAGAACAAACAGAGGAACATGCTGATGACACAGTGGTACTGGATGATACATCAAGTGATTGTGCCAGCAATAATTCATATGAATCTCAACAAGAAATCTTGATGCTGGAAGAGGATATCCATTATTTAAATACTATTGACATTGATAATAATGATTTATCTACAGTTGAAGATGCTGAGATCATAAAGAACATTGAGGATAGCTCAATTATTATTGCCCCTCTTAAGGCACCAGTCTTGATCAATGGAACCAGCATTGAAGTTGTTCTGGATTCTGGAGCTGGAGGAAGTGTAGTATCTGAAAGAGCACTTGCTTCAGTAGATCAAGACTATAAATCTAAACTGATGCCTATCATTTCTGAAAATTGGAGAGGTTATGGCTCTGTTTTGTCCCCCATTGGTAAATACAAAGCCACAGTGTTTTTTAAATATAACCATGGTTTTGTAAGAGCTATTTGTGATTTTGTTGTCATGAAAAATGATAACTTGAGCAATTGGTTTATTGTAGGGAATGATATTTTAACCAAGTATGGCATAAAATTGGATCCTTCAAACCAATGTTTCACAATGGGGATGAATGGGAAGTAAAAATTTAAGATTTCCTCCCCTAAAAAATTAGTAAAACCAGAATTGAACACATGTAATTCTGTGGTTCAATATAAAGGAAGATCTACAAAGGAAATGCATGCCCTTATGTCTGAAATTGACAATGCTTCTTTTGGAGAACAACTTTCTGGTGAGGATAAAGATTCCATCATTAACTTGATAAAATCTTTTCCTATGGCCTTTGCTCATGGGTCACATGAACTGGGATTAGTTAAAGAGGAAATGAAACTTTCATTGTCTTGCCCATTAACTGATATACCACCTAGTTTAAAGAAGAAGCCTTATCCTGCTTCTCCCACAAAGAGAAAAGATATTGAAGACAATATCTCTATCCTTTTAAAAATGAATATTATTGAAAAGGTAGTAGAAACACCTAAATATTGTGTTATCTCACCTGTCCTAATTTCTTATGAGAAAGATAAAGCCAGGTTATGTTGTGATTATAGAGCACTAAACACTTATACTGTTGATGATATCTACCCTTTACCTAGAATCAGCTCTATACATGCTACTTTACAGGGTGCTAAATATATCAGCTGTTTGGATGGTAATAAAGGATATCACCAGGAACCTGTTGAGAAAAATTCTCAGAACTTTCTGATGATTGCCACTCATATGGGTATTTATAAGTATATTAGGATGCCATTTGGCCCTAAAAATGCCCCTTCAGTTTTCCAAAAAGTAATGGATAACACATTCCATCAAGAGATAATTGAAGGATGGCTGATGGTTCATATTGATGATATCATTATATTCTCAAAAAAGATTGAGGACCATCTTAAACACCTATGTAAAGTATTCCAGAAAATGGATGAAATAAATATGACACTTTCCTTGAAGAAATGTAAATTTGGTTTCCATTCTTTAAAAGTTTTTGGTCATGTTGTTTCAGGCTTACAGATATGTGTTGACCAAAACAAAGTGGCAGCTATACAACAGGTGAAGGCTCCTACAACAGTGAGAGAGCTCCAAAGTTTTTTGGGAATGTGTGGATACTATAGACAGTATATTATAAATTACCAAGTCATAGCTTTACCCCTTACCCAATTAACTAGAAGGGATGTCGCTTTTGTCTGGAATAGTGAAAGACAAAGAGCCTTTGACACTATGAAACACTGTTTGATTTCAGCACCAATTCTTGCTTTACCTGACTTTAATCAACCATTTGTTTTGTACACTGATGCCAGTTTCATTGGTCTTGGTGCTGCCCTCCATCAAGAACAAGTGATAAATGATAAAGTTTCAGAAGTAGTAATTTGTTATATTTCAAGAACCTTGAGAAATAGTGAATTGAAATATGGTGCTACTCAATTAGAGTGTTTAGCTGTAGTATGGGCTCTAGAAAAGCTTCATTATTACCTAGATGACTATAAATTTGAACTTGTCACTGACTGCAGTGCAGTTAAATCCCTTTTAAACTTGAAAAAACCTAACAGACATATGTTCAGATGGCAGCTGGCTGTTCAAGATTACAGAGGGAGAATGACAATTATTCATAGGGCTGGTATTGTTCACTCAAATGTGGATATGTTATCAAGGTTACCTTTACCAAATGATGACTCTAATCCTGCTTATGATCCTGAGGATGAAATTATTCATATTCATGGGATATATGTGGTTGATATGGAGGAAGAGCTATTACAGCTTATTCTGGAATCATATGATAAGGACACTGACTTGAAAAAGTTATGCACCATATTAAATGATCCAAAGAATGCTTCAATACAAGCATTAATTAAAACCCTTCCAACAAAGTACCAAAAAGCTTTGGAAAAAGGTAAATTTTCAATTGATGAAGGATATCTATATTATAGAAGAAAGTTGAGTAATGTTATTGTTATTCCTCCTTCTATGAAAGAAATCATCTTGAAAATTTGTCATGATGACATATTAGCTGGACATTTTGATCTTGACAAAAAAATGATCAGAATTAAGAACACTGCTTGGTGGGCTAATATGTCTGAAGACACAAAATTATATGTTGAATCTTGTTATTCTTGCCAAAAATCAAAAAGATTAACTGGTAAAAGAGCAGGATTAATGCAACATATTGAACCTCCTGATGCTCCATGGCAAATAATAAACATGGATTTTGTAACAGGATTACCTATTGCTGGTAAAGACAGTTATAACTCTTGTTGGGTTATTGTGGACAGATTCACAAAAATGTGTAAATTTATCCCTACCCACAAGGATGTTTCCACTAAAGAATTAGCTTTCTTATGGTGGTCTCATATGTTTAATACTGCTGGTTCTCCTAAAGCCATAATCTCTGACAGAGACCCTAAATTTACTTCTGAATTTTGGATGTCTCTGATGGATGTTTGTGGTTGTGATCTGAAACTTTCTACTGCCCATCACCCTCAGACTGATGGTTTAGCTGAAAGAATGATTCAGACTTTAGAGGACATGATAAGAAGATATTGTGCCTTTGGCCTTGAGTATAAAGATAATGACAGATTCACTCATGATTGGGTTACCTTACTTCCTGGGTTAGGATTTGCTTATAATAGCACTGCTCATTCTGTTACTCAAATAAAGCCTTTTAAGCTCTGGCTTGGATATGTTCCTAATACTCCTGCCCAAATTCTCAATAACAAAATACCTAAATTGGATATACATCCTGGTGTAAAATCTTTTCTTCAAATGCAACAACTATGTAGAAATCATGCTCAAAAATGTATTGAAAAATCATTTGAATATGAGAAGAAAAGATGGGACAAATCCCATAAAGAATACACTTTTAAAAAGGGTGATGAAGTGTTGATTTCCACAGTCCACTTCTACTTACAAGGTAATAACAAATTGAAAGATCCATTTGTTGGTCCATTTGTTGTCAGAAGAATGATTGGAGATAATGCAGTTGAAGTTATTCTGTATTCCCCATATGACAGAAAACATCCTGTTTTTCCAATATCTCTTTTGAAACCTTACACATCCAATAGTGATTTATTTCCAAAAAGGAGGGGTAGACCAAAGAAAACCCCAAATGAAATCACTGAAACAGCAGAAATTGAAAAAATTCTAAATGACAGAATAGTCACTGCTGAAAAAGGTACAGAATACTTATTGAGATTCAAGAATAAATCATCTGAATATGATTCTTGGATACCTGGGAAGGAGATATCTAATCTTCCTACTCTACTAAAAAAGTATAAAAAGAAAAAATCATAGCATTTTTTTATTGTTTTTTTTAGAGTGAGGGAGTGTCAGCCAGGCTACTAGACTTACCCAGTGAAATAATTAATTATTTGCTTGATGAAGCCGCACCTTATCATTTTAATTATTTAATTATAAATCAGTTACATTAAAATTACTTATAATAAATTAACTAATTACAGGATGATAAAATTAAATGAATAATTAAAATTAAATATAAAATTGTCCCTTATATTTTTTCTCTAACACCGTGCTCATTTGACAGGTTGGAAGAAATAAAGATTTATATTAAAAAATATATTTTAAATTAAAATAAGATTTTAATATTCAAATAATATTAAATATATTCAAAAAATTCAAATTTCTTATTTAGAATTGACTTCTACAGTAAATATTAAATAAATTGATGTATTTCTGACATACTCTGTAAATACATCTTTTTGATGCCTTCTTTTCAGAACAACTTTATTATTTAAAAATACTCCTTCTGGAATATTCTTTTTCTCTCGCTCATACTACTATTTTCATAATTTGATTGCCGTGCCTTGTCCCTCCTTTGCCTATATAAGTCCTCTCTTTTTGTTGTTTTTTATTCATTCCTTTACTACATTATTTTATTAAAACTACAAACAATCAACACTTATTCTTATATTCTATATCATTAGTATTTACAATAACGTAATTCTGATCTATAAATTATATTAATATTTTAAATATACCTCTTATCTTTGAGTAAAATAATCATCCTTGATTTAAGAAATATGTACCAATTTGTTGAGAATCCATTTTAACCCTTAAAATCCTTGTAAAACTTCATACCAAATCTTCTAGACCAAAAGTGTACCTTGACACTTTTCTAGCACAAAAACATCAATATTTAGAAGGGTCACTTTTAGACATTTAAGTAACCAAATAAAGTGTAATAAATAAGGCAAATATATCTGTTGAGGCACAATTTTAATATTGTTAAACTTATTGTCAGCCAGGCTATTCCAGGAGTCCAGTAAATGATATGTAACTTATAAGACCTGAAAGAGGGAGTAAGAATTGTATTTAATGTATATAAATTAATATTTTATTGCATAATAAAATTATATAAGTATTTTATTACATATAAGTGTTATATTAATTTTATTGGTTATATAAATTTTTTATACATTTAAATTTAACATAATATATTATATTCTACAAATAATGGCACATTTTTTATGTATTTAATAATTATAAATTTATATTTAATTAATTAAAAACATATATTATAATTATAAGTGTAAAATTTACTTATAAAATAATTAAATTAATTAATTATATTTATATATTAAATATCATTTTTATAATATTAAACCATAAATAATGACGCTTCTTTTGACCTATAATTGTGTCAGGAAAAACTAATTAATACTGATTTGAAATAAATTACATATTTGTTGCGTCAGAATATTTTTTGTTTAACTTAAAAATCCTTAAATCAGACTGTACCATCTGTTTTGAATGATTTTTCTCATAGTTCCTATGTTCCAGGCTTGTTTAGTTATTCACTATTTTTACTTACTGATTTGGGAATTAATGGCGGGAAAATTGGATTCTTAATTGGGGTTTTTAATTATTTGTTTCATATTTTTCTCTACATTGTTATGTTTCACTTACTCTTTGATATACTTGTTTTATCCTATTATAATTATTGTATTTACAAATATAGTGGCGCTTCAGAGGACCCATTGCCTATAAAAGGGCCTTGGATAATCCCCTGTAGCCTCATCACTTATTACACACTCAACAATTTAAAGATAATCTTATTACGCTTATTATTATTTTTATTAGTATTAAATTCTAATTAAAAATTCTAAATAACAATTTAAAGGTTGCCTTAAGTCTGATAGTAATCATAGTGTTTTCCGCACAGAACTCTTACTTAAATAATATTAATATTAATAAAACCAATTTGGTGTCACCTCTCAAATCACTCGTAGTTGCTTTCTCTCAAATAAATTAAATAATTTCATTTGTTTTTATTTCTTTTATTTCTAAATTACTATTTCCTTCTTTTTCTCCTCTCTTTTCTTCCCTCTTCTCTTATCTCTTCTAGACGACTGACCGACAACTGAGGGCCTTTCCAAACGACGACAAATGACAAACGCACGGACCACCTAGCAAAAACAAAACTTTTCCCACGACCGTGTTTCAAACTTGGGTTCGATTTCTTAGGTTTATATTATATTAATTCATATATTATTTTGAAGTGATTTTTCGATCACTATAGTAAGTTCACCTTTGCACCTCTCACTCATATTACTATATTTTTACTGCAATAACAGTGATTGTGGCTTAATTGCTGATTCACTGAGTGTAAGTGTTCAATTATTAAAATTTTTTTTCCTAAGTTGACCATTATAGAGTGTTAAATCCTCTTAGTCCTAGAATAATTGACATTATTATTAATACAAATTGAATTATTAATTTAATTTTTTTTTATTATTAATTATTGTTAATTTTGGTTGACTTAAAAGTACTTTGTGCTTAGTCCCAAATATATTGCCATATTTAATATTGGTAATTAATTGGTTGAATTAACTTGATTTTTTATTCCCAATTTAACCTTGCAATCCATTTTATTAATTAATTTTTTATAATTATTACTTTATATTAAAAAAAAAAAATTTTTTTTATATATAATTTAATTAATAATTTTTTTATTTATTTTTGGAGTAATTATTAACTAACTTTTATTATTTTTTTTAAAAAGTTAATTAATCTTCCCACTATTATGTCCAACAATTTGGCTGAAAAAATGGATAACATGCAAGTGGATGAAATTGAAATTGACTATGATGCTGATACTGTGAGTTCTTCTAAAGTTGGACATAAAAAATCTTATGCTAGCACAAAAAATTCACATAATTCAGGATGTGGAAATGACAGGAAATGTAAACAAACCAAACCCCCTTCCCCCAGCACCACAGAATGAAGTAAAGCCTCTAGTACCTCAAGAAGGTCTTCCAAAAGGATTCAAAATAAAAAAGCTTCCTCTGCCACAACAAATCAGCAACCTATCCAGTCATATAAAAGAGTTGAAGACAGAAAATATGACGTACAAAGCAAAAGTAGACACCTTGTGGGATCAGGTTCAAGAACTCAGGAACCAGATTCAGGCCCAGGCCCCTCCTCAGTTGCCTCCCATTCAGCCTCAGTTTCAGGCTCAACCATCCAAAATCCAAATACTATGGAAGTAGAGCAATGGAAATGGGATTATCTAATGAGTCACTACCAACAGAATGTGCAACACCCTCCTCATCATCAGCCTGGCCCATCCAGAACACCCAATTTCCATCCACCTCCTCATCCCTACCAACAAGGCAGGAGAAAGAGGGCCCAAGCACAATCCCAAACCCAGTCTCAGGGGAAGTTTCCTCCTCTGCCATGGTAAGTAATTTGGTTGATAGTCACTTGGGTATGTTTTCTAATAAATCTTCTTCTGCAGGTAATATTATTGAACATGGTGAAAGAACAGTTAAACCTGTTAAAAGACAGCTTCCTGTAACTAGTAGCCCTATTGATGTAATTAGCAAATTGTCATTTGATGAACCTTTACATTTAACTTCTACTTCTTTGATTAATCCTTCTCTTGCAATTAAAAATGATTCTGTTCCCCCTGAAATCTATACCTTAATTGAAAAAACTTCTGAGGAAATATTGAAAGATACCCTTGATTTTAATGTTGTGAAAGACAAACATTTGAGAGATGTGTTAATCCATGAAAATGATAGATTAAATAATTTACACTTGCAATGTAAAGTGAGTTCTTCTGTACAAGATACAGCTTATTTAAAAATCAAAGAAACCTTGAATATTATTCTTAGTCAACAAAAACAAATAAGAAGTGACCATAGAGCTATCTCAGATAGAAATATCAGTCTACATAAGACCTTGAGTGAATTGAAACCCCTTATTGAAGAAAATTATTCATTCAGAAATGAAATAAAATCTCTGCAAAATGAGTTTAAAAAGCTAAGAAATGATTTCCATGCACTAAGTGCCAAACACTCAGTTTATGAGGACAGAAATGTTCTATCTCTTGCAAAAGTAAATGACCAGATGTCTGAAATTCCAAGAATAAGAAACTATGTGTCTGACCTGCAGGAAAAATTCTCAACCTTAACCATCAATAATGAATTAAATGAGAATGCTGTCAATAAACTGCATAAAAATAAAGGAAAAAAACCTGAGCAAAGTTCATCCTTTCTTCCTCATATTTCAACCATTAAACAACCTGACAATGAGTCTGTAAAATCTTTTGCTACTAGCAAAAAATCTTGTGATGGTCATGCACCAGCTGTTTCTGTAAATAATGAAATTTCTGAACACCTGGCTAAACTTCAGAAATTATTAATAATGAATAATTCAAACCAAAAAGTGGACCATCCCAGTAGTCAGAAAAATTGGCCTAAGTTAGACCAATATCCTACCTTTGATGGTGATTCTTCCTCTGATTGGCAACACTTTATCCAAAGAATTGATAATTTAAAGAGATCTTATAAACTACCTGATGAGGAAATTGTTTCTAAGCTTATTTCTTTATTTTCCAATGTAGCCTTGATGTGGTATGAATCTGTTCTTTTAGATAACAATCATTATACATGGAATGATTGGAAATCCTTGATTGAGAATCAGTTTGGTGGTTCAAAATTCAGGTTAGCTCAACAGAGACTGTATGAGAATACTAGATATGTATCCTCCTCTGTTGAAAAGCCCATTGTTTTTCTGATGAAAATAACAAAAATCCTTAGAGCAATTGATCCAAAGATGGATTATGATACTTGGAGAGATAAAATCTTGTATAAATTACCAAATTCTCTTAGGGATTTGATTGTGGCTAGAACTGAGCATGTAAGGGAAAATTCTTCTTTCATTAATATCTGTAATGAGGTACTGCTCAACCATAGATATGAACCAAAGAATTACCTTGGTAAATCTTATAATGATCAGAATAAACCTTCTACAAAGCTCCCAGAAAAATCTGGTAAACCCTCTGCCCCAGTTGCACCTAAAAAATATGCAACAAATACTTGTTATAAATGTAACAAACCGTGGCAGAAGGGTCATGTTTGTGACAAGAAAATTCATCTTGTTGAACAAAATGAAGACACTGATGAAGTTGAACTTGATGTCAATAATTCTTCCAGTGAATGTGAAAGTAATATCTCCTATGAAAATGATTCTGCTAAAGATGTTTTAATGTTGGAACAAGATGTCCATTATTTAAATAATATATCTGAAGAATGTGTATTAGATTTATCTTCAGTAGAAAATGCTGAGATAATTAAAGATATTAATAACAATTCTATACCTATATCCCCTTTAAAGGCACCTGTTATCATTAATGGTAAAAATGTTGATGTAGTTCTTGATTCTAATGCTGGAGGAAGTGTAGTGTCTGAAAAAGCTTTGGCTTCAGTGGATAAGGAATATTTGAGTAAATTATTACCTATAACTTCTGAAAAATGGAGAGGGTATGGTTCTACCTTATTCCCTATTGGCAAATACAAAACCTCTGTATTCTTCAAATATAATGGTGGTTTTGTCAGAGCTATTTGTGAGTTTGTTGTCATGAAAAATGATAATTTGAGCAATTGGTTTATTATGGGAAATGATATTTTAACCATGTTTGGTGTGAAACTGGACCCAGCAAATAATTGCTTTACCTTAGGAATGAATGGGAAAAGGAAATTCAAAATTTCCTCTCCTAGAACTTCTGGGCATTTGTTGAAATCTTGTAACTCACTGATCCAGTGTAAAGGTAGAACAACAACTGAAATGGATGATTTATTACATGAAATAAATACTGCTTCTTTTGGTGATCAGTTGACTAGTGAACAAAAAGATTCTATTTTTGCCTCTATTACCTCTTTCCCTATGGCTTTTGCTCATGGTTCACATGTCTTGGGAATTGTTCAGGAAGAGATGAAAATTACCTTATCCTGTAACTTGAGTGATATTCCTCCTAGTCTTAAGAAAAAACCATATCCTGCTTCTCCAACAAAAAGAAAGGATATTGAAGATAATATTGAAACATTATTAAAAATGAATATCATTGAGAAAGTGGATGTCACCCCCAAATATTGTGTCATCTCCCCAGTCTTGATTTCTTATGAAAAAGATAAAGCTAGATTATGTGGAGATTACAGAGCTTTAAACACTTATACTGTTGATGATATTTATCCTTTACCCAGAATTAATTCAATACATGCTACCTTGCAAGGTGCAAAATTTATTAGTTGTCTGGATGGTAATAAAGGTTATCATCAAGTTCCAGTTGAGAAAAATTCTCAAAATTTTTTGCTTATTGCTACTCATATGGGAATATATAAGTATGTTAGGATGCCATTTGGCCCTAAAAATGCTCCTTCAGTTTTCCAGAAAGTCATGGATAACACTTTCCATCAAGAAATTATTGAAGGTTGGCTCATGGTTTATATTGATGATATTATTGTTTTTTCTAAAACTTTTGATGAACATATGATTCACTTGAATAGAGTTTTCCAAAAGATGGATGAAATCAATATGACCTTATCCTTAAAAAAGTGTAAATTTGGTTTCCAATCTTTGAAAGTCCTTGGCCATGTTGTGTCAGGCTTACAAATTTGTGTAGACCACAACAAAGTTGCTGCCATCCAAAATGTGAAAGCACCAACTTATGTAAGAGAAATCCAAAGTTTTTTGGGGATGTGTGGCTATTATAGACAATATATTAAGAATTATCAGGTCATAGCCTTACCTCTTACAAAACTGACCAGAAAAGATGTTGCCTTTCTCTGGAATAATGACTGTCAAAAAGCTTTTAATACATTAAAAGGTTGCTTAATGATAGCCCCTATATTGGCTCTTCCAGATTTTAACAAGTCATTTGTCCTTTATACAGATGCTAGCTTTATTGGTCTGGGTGCTGCCCTTCACCAGAAGCAAATTATTAATGATAAATCCTCAGAGGTTGTAATTTGTTATATTTCAAGAACCTTAAGAAATAGTGAATTGAAATATGGTTCCACTCAATTGGAGTGCTTAGCAGTTGTTTGGGCTCTTGAGAAGCTTCATTACTATTTGGACGACCAAAAATTTGAGTTGGTAACTGACTTTAGTGCTGTGAAGTCCCTCTTAAACCTAAAGACACCTAACAGACATATGTTCAGGTGGCAACTTGCTGTCCAAGAATACAGAGGACGGATGACAATTATCCATAGAGCTGGAAATGTTCACTCCAATGTTGATATGCTCTCCAGATTGCCTCTGCCAAATGATGACTCAAATCCTGCTTATGTACCTGAAGATGATACTGTTCATATCCATGGTATATTTATAGTTGATATGGAAGAAGAGTTATTACAATTAATACTGAATTCATATGATAAGGATTCTGATTTAAATAAATTGGTTAATATCTTAAATGATCCTAAGAATGCTTCAATTCAAGCATTAATAAAAACTCTTCCTGCAAAGTATCAAAATGCTTTGAATAAAGGAAAGTTTTCTATTGAAGATGGTTATATATATTATAGAAGAAAGCTTACTAATGTAATTGTAATTCCTCCTTCTATGAAAGAAAATAATCTCAAACTTTGTCATGATGACATATTAGCTGGTCATTTTGATCTTGAAAAAACATTGATTAGAATCAAAAACACTGCATGGTGGGCTAATATGTCTGAAGACACAAAATTATATGTTGAATCTTGTGATTCCTGTTAGAAATCTAAAAGGTTGACACGTAAAAGAGCAGGGTTATTACAACATATTGAAGCACCTGATGCTCCTTGGCAAATAATTAACATGGATTTTGTCACTGGTCTTCCTGTAGCAGGTAAAGACAATTATAACTCTTGTTGGGTAATAGTAGATAGATTCACAAAAATGTGCAAGTTTATTCCTACCCACAAAGATGTATCCACAAAAGAATTAGCTTTCTTATGGTGGTCTTACATGTTTAATATTATTAGTTCTCCAAAATCCATTATCTCTGATAGAGATCCAAAATTTACTTCTGAGTTTTGGACCTCATTGATGGATATTTGTGGCTGCGAGTTAAAGTTGTCTACAGCTCACCACCCTCAGACTAATGGTCTAGCTGAGAGAATGATTCAAACTCTGGAAGATATTATTAGAAGGTATTGTGCCTTTGGATTAGAATATAAAAACAATGAAAGATTTACTCATGACTGGGTCACTCTATTACCTGGTCTTGAATTTGCATATAATAGCACTGTTCATTCTGTCACTGAGAAAAAGCCTTTTGAGCTTTAGTTAGGTTATGTCGCAAACACTTCTGCTCAGATTCTCAAAAATAAATTACCTAAGTTGGAACTACACCCTGGTGTAAAATCTTTTATGCAAATGCAACAGCTATGCAGAAAACATGCTCAAAGCTGTATTGATAAAGCATTTGAATATGAAAAGAAAACATGGGATTAATCCCATAAAGAATACACATTTAACAAGGGTGATGAAGTGTTGATATCTACTGTCCATTTCAATTTACAAGGTAACAACAAATTAAAATATCCTTTTTTAGGACCATTTGTTGTTAAAAGAATAGTTGGAGATAATGCAGTAGAGGTTGTATTGTATTCTCCATATGATAGGAAACATCCTGTTTTTCTCATTTCTTTTCTTAAGCCTTATACTTCCAACAATGAATTATTTCCCAAAAAAAGGGGAAGACCTAAGAAAAATCCTCAGGAAGTCACAGAAACTGCAGAAATTGATAAAACTCTCAATGATAGAATTATCACTTCTGAAAGTGGTACTGAATGTTTATTGAGATATAAGAAAAAATCATCTGAATATGATGCATGGATACCTGGAAAGGAGATTTCAAATCTTCCTACTCTGTTAAAAAGTACAAAAAGAAAAAATCTTAGCATTTTTTTTATTGTTTTTTTAGAGTGAGGCAGTGTCAGCCAGGCTATACCAGGAGCCCAGTAAATGATATGTTGATTTATTAGACCTGAAAGAGGGCTTAAGAATTGCATTTCATGTATATAAATTAATATTTTATTGCATAATAAAATTATATAAGTATCTTATGAAATATATGTGTTATATTTATTTTATTGTTATATAAATTATTTACACATTTAAATTATACAAAATATATTTTATATTCTACAAATAATGGCCCATTTTTTATGTATTTAATAATTATAAATTTATATTTAATTAATTAAAAACATATATTATAATTATAAGTGTAAAATTTACTTATAATATAATTAAATTAATTAATTATATTTATATATTAAATATCATTTTTATAATATTAAACCATAAATAATGACGCTTCTTTTGACCTATAATTGTGTCAAGAAAAACTAATTAATACTGATTTGAAATAAATTACATATTTGTTGCGTCAGAATATTTTGTTTCACTTAAAAATCCTTAAATCAGACTGTACCATCTGTTTTGAATGATTTTTCTCATAGTTCCTATGTTCCAGGCTTGTTTAGCTATTCACTATTTTTACTTACTGATTTGGGAATTAATGGCGGGAAAATTGGATTCTTAATTGGGGTTTTTAATTATTTGTTTCATATTTTTCTCTACATTGTTATGTTTCACTTACTCTTTGATATACTTGTTTTATCCTATTATAATTATTGTATTTACAAATATAGTGGCGCTTCAGAGGACCCATTGTCTATAAAAGGGCCTTGGATAATCCCCTGTAGCCTCATCACTTATTACACACTCAACAATTTAAAGATAATCTTATTACGCTTATTATTATTTTTATTAGTATTAAATTCTAATTAAAAATTCTAAATAACAATTTAAAGGTTGCCTTAAGTCTGATAGTAATCATAGTGTTTTCCGCGCAGAACTCTTACTTAAATAATATTAATATTAATAAAACCAATTTGGTGTCACCTCTTAAATCACTCGTCGTTGCTTTCTCTCAAATAAATTAAATAATTTCATTTGTTTTTATTTCTTTTATTTCTAAATTACTATTTCCTTCTTTTTCTCCTCTCTTTTCTTCCCTCTTCTCTTATCTCTTCTAGACAACTGACCGACACTTATAGTGAATATATCCAACTTTAAGTGATTTAAAGCACACTTATCTATTATTTCAAATTAATAATAAAAAATCAGCTTTTAGACCTCTTAAAAGTTTTGTAATTTTATGTCCAAGGTTATTAAGAGTACCCTAAGATATTAAACCCTAATATTAAGTACATAAGACCTATAAAAGGTGGATATATGCATGTATTAATGGTATTCTAATGGCATATATTGTATTAAATGACTTATTTTATGTATATTGTATAACTTCACTTATTGTCCCCATGTGTAAAACATGTGTTTATATATTCTATATGCATATTTTACTGAGTCCTGTGAATATCCAGGCTGACACTTTCCCACACAAATAAACAATTAAAAATGATAATATATACATTTTATTTTCTTTATTTTTTAGGTATTCAGAAAAATATGTAGCATTAAAAAATAATTCTCTAAATAAATAAAAATAAAATAAAATACTATGAGTACTAATTTTTATATCTCAGATTATTGGATAGAAAATTATCTCTTTTTATATTTTTTAAGAAGTGGGAAAATATTTGAATTTTTTTTTTCCCGGTATCCACCTAACAAATTCACTTGATTTACCCTTGTATCTTAACAAATACTCATCTCCTTTCTATTTAGTAAGAATTGTTTTCTTGAGTATTGTTTCAATATCTTATTTTTCCACATGCTCTTCAGGCTGTTTTTAGGCTTTCCTCTTCTTTTTGTAAATAAAACAGCATCATTTGCATGGTAAGGTTTTAATAATGAGAAAGGTAAACCTGGTTGTTTACTATCATATGGGACTTATAGTATGATTTACACAGCATATTAACAACCATATTTTTTACTAAAAAAGGTTTCACAAAAGTATCTATTTAATTTAAAACTACCTTGTAAGTTGAAATGTGGTGTTGAAATAAGGACTACATCTCCTTTTTTTAAATTCAAATACTTTATGGGATTTATCCCATATTTTCTTTTCATACTCCAATGCTTTTTCAAGAAATCCCCCAGAATGCTTTCTACACATTTATTGCATATGAATAAAATATATAGTACCAGGATGTATGTCTAATCTTAGTAATTTGTTTAAGATATTTACTGGAATATTTGGGACATACCCAAGCCAGATTTCAAATGGTTTTTTCTCTGTTAAATAATGAGTTGTGCTATTATAAGAAAATTCAAGGCCAGGAATGAATGTTACCCAGTCATGTGTGAATTATTCATTGTTTTTTTATTCAAATACAAAGGCACAACATCTTCTGATCATATCCTCCAGATTCTGTATCATACTCTCAGCTGGTCCATCAGTTAGTAGATGGTGCACTGTAGACAATTTAAACTGACATCCTTATACTTCTTTAAAAGATAACAAGAATTCTGAAATAAATTTTGGGTCTGTTTCAGAAATGATGGCTTTGTGGAACACAGCAGTATTCATCATTTGAGTCCACCATATTAATGCCAAGTCATGTGCAAATACCTCTCTATGGGTATGAATAAATTTACACATTTTTGTTAGTCTATCCACAATTACCAAGCAAGAATTGAAAATTTGTTTTCCTCCTAATGGCAAGCCCATGAAAAAATTCATGTTTATAATTTCCCATGGAGCTTTTGGCTGCTCTATTTGTTATAAAAACCCAGCTCTCTTCCCAGTCAATCTTTTAGATTTTTGACAAGAGTCACATGTGTCAATGTATTTTTGTACATCTTCTTTCATTTTTATCCACCAGGATGTATTTTTAACTCTAGTTAATATTTTTTTAAAATCAAAATGACCAGCTAAGATGTTATCAACACAAGTACTTAATATTAACTCTTTTGTCGAAGGCAGTATAACTACTACATTACTAAGCTTTTTCCTGTAATATATGAATCCATCTTCAATTGGCAATTTACCTTTTTCCATTGCATTTTTATACTTTTAAGGTAAAGTTTTAATTCATGCACTCATTGAGGCATTTTTTGGATCATTTAAGATGGTTGTTAACTTAGAAAAATCTTTATCAGGTGAATAATTTTCTAATATTTTTTGCAAAAATTTCTAATCTAAATCCACTATATGAATCCCAAATATATGAATCACCTAATTTTAAGGCACATATTCTGGGTTGTCTGTATCCTTTGGAAAAGGACTTCTAGATAAGAAATCTACATTAGGATTCAAGTTTCCTTCTCTATGTCTGATTTTTGTCCTCCCTCTGTATTATTGTACAGCTAGTTTATATCTAAACATGTGTCTATTTTGTGTTTTCATGATTAGTAATGATTTTACTGCACTAAAATCTGTAATTAGTTTAAACTTTTGGTCTCCAGATAGTAATGAAGCTTCTCCAGGGCCCACACAACATCTAAACATTTGAGTTGATTAGCACCATACCTTAATTCCATTTTTCTTAATGTTCTGGATATATAACAGAATACTACTTCAGATAATTTACCATTTATTATCTGTTTCTTCTGTAAAGTAACACATAACCCTGTAAAGCTTGCATCACTATACAAGATAAAAGGGATGTTAAAATCTGGCAGTCCTAATATTGGAGCAGAAATTATAAATTCCTTTAGTTCATCATAGGAATGTTGTATTTCATTATTCCAACTAAAAGACTCAAATTTCCAATTTAATGATGCTATAGGGGCTGAAATGTATTGGTAGTTATTTATATACTGCCTATAATATACACACATACAAAGAAATGTTGAACATTTTTCACATTTAAAGTATATCAATATTTTTATTGCTGCCACTTTATTTTGGTCAACAAAATTTTTTAATCCAGATGCAACAAGACTAGGTACTCTCAAAGATTGAAATCCAAAAATTAAATTTTTTCAATGCTATCAACATATTAGGGGGTATCAATGTTGACAAATCCGCAATTAAATTAATTTCAGATAAAAATCATTATACCCCAATTATCTTCGGCAATAATTTTTTCTAATAATTGGGTTATTAGACCTTTTCAATGCCAATTCTCACCTCTATCTGACATTTTTATCCTCAATTTTTCATAAACACATCTTGGACAACTTTCTGGATGTTCCAGCCTCCCTACCTTTTTACGCACTTCTATCGGTTTAGAACCCCTCCCCATCTCATCTGTTTATTTCTTCTACTTTTCATCTTCAAATATCTCAACATTCCTCTTCATCATAGATCTTCTCAAATAAAGCCTTCCCCAGTTGTTCTTCAAATCTCATTACTCCCTCTTTACTCCACTCAGCTGAGAAATAAAAGACTTTTCAACTAAAAAAAGATGATCATCTCATACTTATCAACTGGCTGAGAATGAAAACAAATTATGATTCTTGTTTTGGTACTGAGAATGCAACTAAAGTAGGACGGCCCCCTGCATCAAAAGTTGATGTCTATCTTTTAATGGCCAATGAATTAAGAATTAAGACAAAGGGAAAGGATTGATCTTTTGCCTAAACAGATGTCTGAACTCTTCAAGAACTATTGGGCTTAATACAAGAAGGCTAAGAGTCTTTCTTCTTCCACTTATTTTGGTATCACTGACCTTGATTTCAGTAAGTGAATCAATTCTATAAACAATAAAATTGATTATTTATGTTCTTACTTTAAAGTGATGGATTCCATATTTGGAGAGCAAGCAGATTTTAATCCTGCAAACATGTTGGATGCTGAAGATGCTATCTCCAAACGTGATGTTGAAAAAAATCATTTCACATCCTCTTCCTCCACTCAAGCCTCCCCTATTCTAAGTTCAACAAATCTAGATATATTTCCAATAGATCCTTATGCTGGTATAAACCAACTTGATCCCACTCCAGTAAGATTTTATTTCTTGTCTTGTTGTTTTATTTTTTTATTTCTAAAATGCTAATGAACCAACCCAGGATCCTCAAGCAAGTGAGTCTGAAGCTAGCATCAATGATGAAGAGGAAAAATTACCTCCAAATAAAGCAAAGACCATCTGCTACTTTGGATTTCAACAGTCAAAAAAAACAAAAAAGAGATAGTTTTTCCCAAAACACTTTTTCTTCCATTGATGATTTTCTGGAGAAATGTGAATCTGGTAAGTGATAGCATACCTCTTGATAATTAAGTGAGATTTTCTTTTCTTTTGTTAATATTCCTTTTCAACCTAGGTAAAGTTGAAGTTGCAAGAGATACTCTCAAATTTCAAAAGAAACAACACAAGCTCTCTTTACCAAGGGATGATAAGGCACAAGAATTGGAGGTGAAGAAATTTGAGCTTTCTTTACAGAGGGATGAAAGGGAACAAGATTTGGAGGAGAATAAATTCAAACTTTCTTTAAAGAGGGATGAGAGGGCACATGAATTGGAGGAGAAGAAATTTAAGATAAAGAAAGAGGAGAAGGCTCTTGAGTACAGTTTCCTATTGGATCAAATGAAACTCAAGTATAAACTTGAAGATGTTTCAAAAAAGAAAGATTTTTTGAGAGAATGTGTTAAAGATAATAAATCTATTGAGGAAATTGAATGCTTAATGAAAATATTTGATAACTAGTTTTTTTATTTTGTTTACTAAGTTTTCTTGATAGAATGCATTTAAGCTAATAATAAATCCTTGACACACACTCCTCACTGAGATTTGAAACATTTTATTGCAACATTTTAGATTATTTGTTTTTTTTGTTAAATTAATTTTGTTTTATTTCTTTTTGGTGATAATTTCATATATGCTGACTTTTTAAAGGTTTTGATTCTAGATGATATTATTTTGCAAAAATTTGAAAAACTCATACATTTTTTCTTCTTTAGATTTAAATCATTATATTTACTTTTCTAAATACAGCTAAGTCAACAAAACTCTATATCTTTTTTGAAAATTTTGAAATACCATCCCCTGCATTTTATTGAAGCAAGGGGTGGGTATCACCAAACTATTTCTAAGTCATCAATTTCACATGTCAGATTTGAAATTTTGGCAATACCCTCCCTTGCATTTTATTGAAGTAATGGGTGAAAATCACCAAAATTTAACATAGTTCCATAAATTAATAAATAAATATATAAAATATATCAAATTTGCTAGTTTTAAAGCAATGACAATTACTCAAGCCAAAATGAAGACCAAGTCTATAAACTAAGTTTGGAAATTTTCACAGGTAAAAGTCAGATGAGCCCAATGAAACAAATTAAGGTTATCATGATTACTTTTTATACAACTCAAGGTTGTTGGCCTATCACTTTAGTTTAGTAAATTGAAATATCAGATTTAATTATTAAAAATTTATGAAAGAATAAATAATATTTGATGACCTTACTAATCCCCACACTGTTTAGATCTACTTAAAGTTTTTTTAAACTTATAACGTTTACCTTCTTTTTTTACCTTGTTGATTTGTTGAATTAGTTTTTAACTAATTTTTAAGGAGCAGCTAAAATGAGTAAAGTTGTGACAAGATTCCAAACTAGGGGGAGATTTGGTTGTTTGGTGATTATCTTTAGAAGAGTTCCATATTTTTTTGATCACAACATTTCCTAAACAAAAATAAATCATGCACTGATGGTCTGGAAAATATAATCCATGTCCTTTGATTTTAGCTGGAGATGGAATTTGTTGGCCAGTTACTGGATTAATATAAGAGAAAATCCCCAAAGTAAGATAATTAGCATCATTCTTATTGGTATGAATATTTTTATGAAAACCAGAATGAGTATTTATAACATTAGAGAGTAATAGATAATCACTGCTAATCTCTTCCAACTTGGAGTCACACCAATTTGGAATCCCAACTTTGGTTGAAAGTTCATGATTGGATTCAAAGGCTTTGTTACAGAGTTTTTTGAGTCAAAGAGCCAGAAAAGAATTAAAGGACGTTAAGGAGTCTCATAATCAAAAATAATTATTTTTTTCCACTTTAGATAAATTTATAAGTAACAAATAGATGCTTATAGAATTAAATTGAGTGAAAAATATTAAGAATGAAACCAAAAAAATTATTTGACTTACCAAGAGAATAAACTTTAATAAACCCCAGTCTCCATCAAAAACCAATCATGATACCACCCAACAAATTCTTATTTTTAATTGGTAATTGAACCAATGCTATTTGATATAGTATAGACATGAGATCAGATAGTTGATTAAGTCTTAATCTTTTACTCCTTCAATTGAATGATTTTGATAAATAATTTGAGGTTTAAAAGTATTACTGATTACTACCTTAACTTCATCACCTCCTAATTTAGTTAAATATTTGATATCTTCTGGTAACTTCCTGGGATATTTATCTTTTTTATTGACTTTATTTTTGAAATACTTGATTTTTGATATATGGCCAAACAGAAGATGCAAGTAAATTTTCTTTTTTAAATATCTTTTACATAGATAAGATTGATCATAATTTTTTATTGTTAAAGGTTTCAAAGATTATAAAGAAGTTGAAATCAAAGAGGATGATAAAAAAGATAAAAATGAAGATAGATGTATAAGGCTTGAATTAGAAGAAGTAGATATTTTTTTTCTGGAATTTTTTTCAATGAATTTTCCTTTTTTGACAATTTTTCTGAATTTTTCTTTGATGATTGAAATGAAGTTGAAATTGAAGAATATAATAAAGATTAAAAAGATGAAGATAGATGTATAAGGCTTGAATCAGAAAAAATAGACATTTTTTTTTTCTGAAATTTTTGTTTGTCAAATTTTCCTTTTTTGAAAAATTTTCTGAATTTTTTTTGATGATTGAAATGAAGTTGAAATCAAAGAAGATTATAAATAAGATAAAGATGAAGATAGAGGTTTATAGCTTGAATCAGAAGAAACAGACACTTTTGGTTTGAGGGGATTATAGGGGAAGTTTGAAGCAGGTGTAGGGGGGGGGTTGAGGGAGTAATAGGGGGAAGAAAAGGGGGGTTTGAGGGAGTAATAGGGGGGAGGAAATGGGGGTTTAAGGCAGCCAAGAAGGAAGGAAAGGGGGGTGAGAGGCATCCAAAGAGAAGGGAAAGGTGGAAATGAGAACACCAAGGAGGGGGGAAAGGTGGGATAATGACCAGGCTAAGAAGGGATAAAGAGGGGATAATGGAGAGTAAAAAGAAGAGAAAAAAGGGGGAGAAAAGTCAATTTAACCTTGAAAACCACAAATAGAAAAACTTACAAAAAAAAGAAAACAGAAAAAAAAACAAAAAAAATTATGATTAGCAAACAAAAAATTAAAAGAAATGAATAAAATGACTTACCTGGAGAGATAAGATGAAAAAAATATGTGAAACCAAATTTTTTGAGTGATGTTTGAGGAGAGGAGGAAATGGATATGAGGGATGAATGAAAAAAAGAATCAGTGTAAAATTATGCAATTGCAGAAAATATGCGCTTTCATGTTAAGCTGGTGAATGAAAAGAAATCAGACATCCAAAAAAGAGATATTCACCATATATTCAAAAAATGAATATGCAAAAAAAACACCAAACCAAGTAATTTAAGCATAAAAGTTGAACATTTGAAGATTATGAAAAAAAAAATTATAAGTGTTGTGTTTCAAAATGTTGGAGGGTGATTGGCATAATGACAGAGCATATGCCAGAGGAAAGAATATTTTGTGATTCAAGGGAGTAGAGAGCTAGAAAAGGTTCAGGATCATCCTCTTCATAAAGATCATTCCACTTATCTTTTAAATCAGCTAGGATATTGTGCAGTAGAACACAAGTCATTATCCATTGATTTGCAGTTTTGATTTCCATTTTTTTGAAATTGAATTCTGAGTTCCTGTTGTAGATAGTTCTAAAGTACTAAGCAGTAGACACAATGCGAGATGGGTTGGTTCTTCTTTTCAATTTCTAAAAAGAAGCGCCTGCCACTCTTATTTTTAAAGACAGCGCAATAATTTTTAACACTAATATTTGATAAGAAAGTTTATAAGTTGAGAGATGGGTTTAAAAGATAAAAGAAAACAAGTATTAATATCTTGATATTTCTATTCTTAACAAGCCCTAATATCCACAGCTACTCCCTCTTGAAGCACTCTCTTTGAATATGCCTTATTATAGCAATGAAATAACTCTAGTAATAGTCAATTCTACTGAATCTATATATTCTCTCAAACAATTAATCACCAAGAAACCTAATATATTGTACTTTATTCTACTATTATTAACTACTTGTATGTTAAAGATCCAACTAGATTTTTCAATACTTCTCTTCTAGTTCTATGTTGCGCAGCTTCCTCCTTTTATATTTTTCCAGTGCTCAAGACACAGTTTCCTAGTAGATCTCTAGCGCTGACTTTAGTGCCATATTAGTAAAAAAATAACTAATCTATTATTAAACTATGTACACCTCTTGTAACAACTACAGTGCCTAAAACATACCCTATGCTTACTAACACTAATATTAACTTGTTTTACTCATACTCCACATACCTGCTTCTGACTGTACCTTTGTTTTGTTTCAGTGCTACTTCCAAGTTTGAATCCTTCTAATGCTCATTCTAGTTTCCTTGACTCTTGGGTTGTTTTGTGATTGAGTCCTTACTCTCCTTACTTTATTACTAAGTCCATAGTTCTGAAAACTCACTTAACTAGTTAGCCTCTTACATAACCTGTTTCGATAAGTTACCACACTAGCCGCGGTGTAGTATACTATGCACTTGAGTCCTTCCTTATTGCATAACACACAATTATTGGAAAATCCAAATCCATATTGTTCAGCGCTTGAAGTCCTAAATTGATAACACACAATTCCCCATTGTGCAGCACATCCTGCTGTAAGATCCAAGCGCACAGAACCTGAATCCTCTTCCGCGCATCTATTTCCCTTTGTTCTTTGAAACAGGCAAATACATATTATATTTTAGCACTACCTACTGCGATATGAATCCCCTTTCTTCTTCCTGGGCTACGCAAACTGATTGGTCCGAAATCAAGCTACCTGCGAGGCGTGTACCACATCCTCCCTCTACTTGCAACTGTCCCCAGGAGCCTATTGATACCCTTATTCTCACATCTTTTTCTTCCTCCATCTTCCTCCATCTTCCCTTATTCAATCAAAAATACTGCTAACTTTGTGAACGCAATCCAACAGTTTGTCCGCACACAGCCACCTGCTGCTCCTCCTATGACACCAATAACAACACTGATGGGTGAGACAAGATGCACCTGTTGCATTGAGAATTGCATAGCTCCCTGCCACTTCTCAAAAGCCTGCTTTAGAAATAATTTCTTTAATGTAAATTTTCTTCACTTCTCTTCCTTCCTTAATTCCTATTACTAACTTCCATATCTTTTTTTCCTAGTCATGCAATTACTGTAAAAAACGCAAAAAGAAGTGTAGTTATGATGGACCTCTCACTTTTGCGCGCCTGGAACCCAATGCTTCTACAACCAATATTATGGGTCAGATGACCATCAGGCGCCCAGTGACAACTCCTACCACACCTCCTGACAACAACCAAGTCAAGGTTGGTTACCGCGCACCTACACCCAGTAGTGTCGCTTCTGTCCCTAAATCTCTCTTTTCAGAGGAGAGTGCAGTAAGTCTTCTTCTCCTTCTTCTCCCTCTTCTGATCTAACACTAACATTCTATCTCTCCTCTTTTAGAATGCGCCAGCTACACCTTATGATGAAACGCCTCCCCCTCTTTTTGTTCTTTTATTCCTTCCAGCCTTGGAAGAAGATCCCGTCTGGGATACTGAACCTATTCCGGAATGTACTCCTTGTATTCCAACTCCTGACTGGACTGCTATGCAGCCAGTTAGCAACGCCATCATCCCGGATGATTGGCCAACCAATATTTCTACTAACATCAACGAGAAGGAGCCTGCCATGGCTCAAAACTGGGAATTTGTGGAGAAAATTGCCTGAACACCATACGATGCAACCATGCGTTGTATGAATGACATGATAAGTGCCATTGAGGAATTTCTTGAGGCGGTCCCGGTTTATACTTGGGCCAAGTATAATAAACGCAAACAGCTAATGACTACCTTGCAACAGAACATGCAAGAGGCTGTTGACAACTGGGCCTTCTGCGTCCCAATCTTTGATGACACAGAGTACTAAAAAAATTCTTCCTTGTATATATTCCTTATAAATTGTACATAGCCTTGTAGAAAAAACGCAATAAATTTTTCCTTCTGCTTGACCCCATGTCCTTGTGAGAACCCAACATCTGCGAGATGAATTGCCCAAAAAAATATCATCCTTTCTCCAAACTTGACAGCGCACCTTACTATTAAGTGCCTATGAAACAACAAACAAAAAATAAATTTGATATTGATGCTACTTCCCATAGCAGCAAATACATCCCTTGCGTCATATACGCATGCTTTCTGGTGAAATCTTCAGATCTTTGCAATAAAAGACTTTCCCTTGACCCCAACAGCTTTGCCTTTCCTTGGGTCCCTCATTTATTTATTTTATTTTATTTTATTTTATGTTTAAAATCCTTCACATCCTTCTTAGAAACCATTCAGTGCTCAAGTCAGCTATTGCGCAACTGATTTCTCTTCTATAATGCCATTATTAACCTATAAATAGCCCATCTAATAACCTGGACTGCCTTCATCCAAACATCATGACTCAATATCGCACAGTTCCCAGAGATCAATCATGCTCATTTTGTAAACGCTGCAACTTTCATTGTAAATTTTCTAGACCTCAGGGTATGCCTCCTTTAGACCTTCCTATGACAACTGCTTTAGATACTACAAAACTTGCAATATCTCTCTAAACCAAAATACTCCTCAGCCTACTGGCTATATTTGCTTTCCACCTAGCTCTACCAGTAGCGCCTCCATAATCACAACCACTAGCCCCACTAACGCCAATTCTTCTACCAATAATAAAGTTCCTTATGAATCACCATTGCTTCCTACTTCTTCCAGGCGCAAAATATCTATCCAGCCTAGCACTGTGCCTTCTTCCACTCCGAGCTCTAATGCTTCCATGCGCTCAGGCTCCACTATTGCTGCTCCTGATGGGGTTACCGTTTCTTTGCCATCAGTGCGCCCACAAAACTTACTAGCAAGTAAGTACCCTTCATTATACTTACGCTTTCATAACCTGCTGACTCTTTTTCACACTTCAATGAATACATCTCCTTGGGTTGGGTTCCTATTCCTTTATCCTTTGTCCATTCCATGCAAATGTTTTCCAGGATTTGCCTTATATATGAGGCTATGTCTCTATCCTATTATAACGCACCAGCTTTTTCTGAAGCTGAACTTGAAGCTTGCTACACCCATATAGAAATGATAGGTCAAATAATGAACAAAATCAGCTCACCAACTATTCTTGGATTTCTCGCCGATCCTTGTTGTTTTTTCATACCTGAAGACTGGAAGGGGTATCCTAATAGTTTAGCAAGGACACTGAATAATCCACTAGTGCTTTCCATTATCTCTGTACATAGTCTTCATCTTTCCCTATGCCTCTAAACATCCCAGACACGGTGCGATTCTTCTAAACCTCTTCTTCCATACTGCCTGTATTTTAAATTTAGAGTGCCTAACTTTGCTCCCTCTACTTTCTTTAAAAGACTATAGACCCTAAAAAATTCATAAAATAAACTTAAAACATTATAAACTTTTACTTCCTAGCTGTGATACAAAATACACAATGTAAATAAGAATTGAAGTATAGAGTGCTCCATCTATAAATTGTTATTCCACTCTTGGCTAGTTAACTCATTAGCTAAACTCCCAGCGTCTTTTGCATTTACATAGTATGCATCTCCTTAACTCCAATTGCCTATTTCATCATGTCACCTTGAACAATGAAACTATAAGATTTTATTTTCCTCTATGTCCCCATCTGAGTGCTTATGCCAGTTGCCTTATTCATCCATAGTCCACCTAACTTCCAGTTAACGCCCTCTATCCATCAAAATTGTTAATTTAACCTCTTCTCAGAGGTAAAATATAAATCATAAAAGAACATTGATAGTTTTATCCTCTTCCTGGAGGTTAGTCTGGTAGTTTTCCCTCGTTCTGGAGGTTATCTTGTATCACTGGAACACCCCTTGGGTAGAATCTTTTGATCTGATCTGCAGCCAAACATCACTTCCATTCAGTACTATCCAATTCCTCCAGTAAGTAAGACCCTCCAGTTATCTACTTCCTTATCCTATAAGGACCGTTCCATCTGTCAGAAAACATCTTCCCCCATTGGCTTTCTAAACTTCTATTATAAAACAAAACCAAATCTCATGGGTTCAATGGCTTCATTAATCTATGCGCTAAAGGCTCATCCCAATATTTAACTGATTTGTCCTGGATCTGCATCATTCTATCATATGCCTTCTCCAAATACTCATCTTTCCTTTCAAGCTGCGCTACCCTTGCTAGAATCAAATCTTCAGTCAAGCGCACTTGATCCCAGTCACACCCTAGAAAAGATCCAGCCTCTAGATCAATAGGTAATACCACCCTTTGACCAAACATAAGTTCATACAGTGAAAACCCTGTTTTCCTTTTAACTGAAATTCTGTCTGCAAACAAAACTAATGGCAAGTAGTTCTTCCACTTCGTCTGATTATTCCCACATAATTTAACTAGCACATCCTTTATAGCTTGATGCCCTCTTTCTACCATCCCCTCTTCTTCAGGATAATATGGTGTTGCAACTCATAACTTTGCGCCAATGCCTTTGACAACCTCTTGAAACTCTCCAGAAAATTCTGTGCCAACATCTACAGTCACCATCTTCATTACCCCATACCTATAAATCCATTCTTTCTTCAAGAATTCAGCTACATTACTCGCCTTAAGATTTACCAACGGCGCTGCTTTGACCCATCCTGATAGATCATCCCTGGCTACTACCAAGTATTAAAAGCGTCCTTCTTTTATATGAACTGCATCTAAGCTGACCCTACCAAAAACAGTATCTTTTCCCGTCGCTCTACCTTTCTCTTTTGGCTTTCTGTAACTCCTATACTGATATTCAGGACAAGATTTAACCCAATCTCTTACTTCATTCTTCATATTGGGCCACCAGAATCTTTCCCTAACTCTGCAATACGTCTTGTCTTGACCTCTATGTCCTAAATTCTCATGTAACTCCCTGAGTATCTTCTCCTTCCTTTCCCTAGTTTGAACAACTAACTGAGGGAGTGTAGCTTGATTCTTCCATAACTTCCCATCTTTAATAAAATAGCCTTTAGCGTGCTTCTCAATATTGTGCCAAACCTTTTTATTGCAAAAATATTGTCGACTACTACCTTCCAGATATAACCTTAACAACTTTACTCCCTCATCAGTAGATGCGTCTTCTTCAAAATACTCCCCCTCTTCTGGATGAGTACTACTATCTTGACTTCCCCTTGAATCATCTTCATCATCTGACTCTTCCACTGCCTCACCTAGTGCACTCCTTGTTTCTAAGTTAGCTTCAGCGTTCCCTAAATCCAGTTGAAGACTACCTTTACTACAAACATCCTTTGCATCATCAACACCTAGTTTTATGTCTTTACGGACATTCCACACTAATAGTTTATTGTCATTGTGGACGACCTTGCTAAATCTTTCATAACAATAATCTATCCCGTTTACCCATCTCTTATCTTCTTCAACTTTGTTGGCTTCTGAGTCTTCTACACACAACAGTCTTCTAGATAATGAATCTGGCATAGTGAACGACTTTCCTGGCTTATGGACTAAATCAAAAGAAAATAAATTAATCTGCACCACCCAACTTGTCATGGGCCTATTTGGTAAACTCGGGCTACTAATCATTTGCACCAATGATAGCCCATCCACCTGAAACTCAAAATGTTTCCCTTAAAGCATCCATTGTAGCTTCTTAGAATCTTTGCTACTCCACATAATTCCAGCTTAGATTGAGAGTTCCTAGACTCTAATCTAGTAAAAGTCTTAGATTCATAAAGGAAAGGTCTATCATTACCTTCCTCATCCTCCTGCATCAAAACTGCGCCCACTGCAGACACACTAGAATCCACCTCTAGAGTAATTTTCCCAGCTCCTGGTCCATACTCCAGTCTCTTCAAAAGGATATCTTTTCCTACAATCTTTTTCAACAACTCAAATGACTCATCCATTCCTCCGTCCAATCACATACAACATCTTTTCTCGTTAAGCGCCTTAAAGGTAAAGAAAACAAAGCAAAATCTCGAATAAACATTCTTACATATGTACAAATGCCTAAGAACCCTCTAGCTTCCGTATTATTTCTTGGTCTTGGCCATGTAAGTACCTTATTCTTCTGCTTTTCCGTAATAATCCTCCTTTTCTTGCATACTACATGTCCCACTATATCTAGCGCTGGAACACAACAAGCAAACTTGGATCCAGAGATTGTTAATCCTTCCTCCTCTATCCTAAATAGCACTCTTTCTAGAGTAATTGCATATTCCCAAACAAAACTTCTAATATACGGGTTCTCCTCTAACACTTCCCCATCATAATCACTGGCTGGTCCTTTTATACCGCCATCATCAATGAAAATTCCCACATGTTCAGGAATTTCATCCTGCAATATCCACATCATCTGTGCTTGATTTACTGCCACAGAATTTTTTTCCTCTTGCGGTAACCTTGTCAACCTGAAGCGCCCCAGTGGTGTTTAAAATGTCCTCATGGATCTGGATGATTTGTCCCATTTGCGCTCATCGTATCATCCCATAATATCACCTAATCCATAACATGCACGCCCCGCAAAATAATCCAAAAACTCCTTCAGCATTGGTGGTATTCCTGTGTCTTTACCTTAACCTTGTTCATCTCCCTAAGATCATGAACAACCCTTAATTTACCATAATGTTTAACAACACAAAACACTGGACTTGAATAACTAGACATAGACTGTTAATACAAGCCAGAACTTAACCTTTCCCTCATTAATTCCGTATACTCTTCTCTTATAGCTGCTGGTATTGGAAAAGCCTTCTTCTGCCACGGCACATGAGGTATAACTGGAATAATATAAGGTTTACCATAAGAGTGTTTCAACAAACCTCTTTCCTCTTCTGAAAACGCAATAGCCTTCTCCCTAAGAACCATAACATGAAACAATAACTTCTTTTTTTTCTGAGATAACCAATACTCTGGTCCAAAATTAACCATCTGAAGCCCTTCCATCGTGATTCTATTAGTAGGTGCAAATTCAGGTGGAAACTTTGTTAAAGGAGTATCATAAGGATTCCTAGACAGGGCCAGCCTCTGCAAAGGAGGATTAAAATCAGGCATTGGTACATTTACTGGTTTAACCTTGACAGCTACTGGTTTATACTTTGATGCAAAACAGCTCTTGCTGCTTCCTTCATTACTTAAAATCAAACCTTTTCTAATATAAGTACAGGTTGCAGCTAAATCCTGTTTTTTGGCTTTTCTTTTTAATATAAGAATAACAAAATCCATATTAAAAGAAATCAAAAATTTTAGGTATAATACATTCTACTGTAGTATTCCCAAGACACCTATGAGTTACCTCTCTACGTATCCCTTCTTGTTGGACTGACTGATCACTATCCGGGTTCCTCTCATCCTGGGAGATAGTAACACCTAAAATGCCAGTCTCTAATAAAAATGTTGGTGCCTTCCTGGCGGTCACCCTATCTCATCATCTGAGATTTCCTTATAAAAATCTCTATCTTTCTCTAATTGGGCAGCTCCAGAGTACTTAGTTTCTTACCCACCATCCTTAAGCGCTACTAAGACTGCTGTTACTGAAACACCATCATCACCCATAATTGTTCTTCCAATAGTCTTATTCAAACAATAATCAATAGTTTCAGAATAATCCATTAAAAATGGTGTGTTTAAAACTGGTTTAACTATACCCATTGGAACATAAAAATGTATATCCCTCGTTGCTCCTGCAACTCTAGTGCGTACATACTCTGCTACACCTATAACAGGCAACCTACCTCCACCAATTCCTGCGACAGTACCCTCACCTTCTTTAACAGGAAGTCCTAACTCCACAGCATCATCTACTGATACCACATTGATTCGTGAACCTGTATCCACTAACACCCTAATCTGTTTACCACTTACAATAATTGTCAAATACCCCAAAGGCCCTGCATAATGTGGTGCCCTAGGCAATCCAACAACTGGCTGAAATGACTGCTCCCCTATATCAAACTCAGCGCAATTAGCAATCCTTTTCTTCCTGCACTTCTCCACAATTCCATTCTCTACATCTGGTGCTACTTCCGTCAGCACCCCCAATGGAACCAAAAACGTAGCCTTCAAACATTGGGAAACTAACTCCTCTGCTGCTTTAGGAAAATAAGAGTGAACTGGGAGCTGCATCTTCTACTTAGGTTGAGTTGCCTTTGCACCAGTCTTTTCTCTTCCAGGTGGATTCTTTGGAGTATTATGCCTTGCCCCTTGCATTCCTTCAGCAGGTACCTCTCTTCGCTGTACTACCTCTGACTCTTCCATCATCACTGGTTGTTCTTCTACCTGATGATCCACACCATAACCAACTGGTTCCATACCATTCCTTTCGACATCCCCAATAGGTGCAGGTGTATTCTCTCTTGTAGTATACCCTACTTCCTCCATCTCCTCTGGATTCGCATACCTAGCACCAGCTCTTCTCAGCCTACTAATTTTAGGTGGGGCCATTTTCTTGTGCTTTGCTGAAAACATATCCAAATGCGCTGCAGTAAGTGGCGCTGCAACCACCCCTTATTTTACTTTAAAATCCAACACTGCGCAAGTAACTGGAAAATTCACTGACTTTGCATCCTTGCCTTTCTCCTTAGCTTCAGACTCCTTTCCCTTACTCGACTTTCCCTCCATCGACTTCTTATTAATATGATCAATAACCATGGCTTGCATCCCTCGCTCCTTGTCTTCAACAAGCTTAGTCCCATCTTCCAGAATAAGCATAGTTCCATCCTCGTAAACTACCCTTTCTTCTTTATCTTTTTGAAGCTCATTACAACTCATCCTAGTATGTCCCTCCTTATTAAAATAGTAACATGCCATAGTAGCAAAATGCAATGGTTGAGGAGAACTCTTGGGCCTAAAAAATTCTTTTGCCTTCGCTGCTTCAATCATTTTCTTCTCCAATTCGACAATCCTTGCCATAACAGAATCCAGCTCTTTTGTAAGAACTTTAACTTTAGAAGACAAAATCTGAGGAGGAAATCCCACTCCAGACGCTGTAGAGCATTCTAAATTACTAAGCAGTAGACACAATGCAAGATGGGTTGGTTCTTCTTTTCAATTTCTAAAAAGAAGCGCCTGCCACTCTTACTTTTAAAGACAACGCAATACTGTTTAACACTAATATTTGATTAGAAAGTTTATAAGTTGAGGGATGAGTTTAAAATATCAGGAAAAACAAGTATTACTATCTGGATATTTCTATTCTCAATAAGTGCTAACATCCACAGCTACTCCCTCTTGAAGCGCTCTCTTTGAATATGCCTTATTATAGCAATAAAAAAACTCTAATAATAGTCAATCCTACTGAATCTATATATTCTCTCTATGTTACATTCTTTTACTATACTATATGAAATCCACACACACAGACACAAAAATGACAAAAGACTCAGAAATATCTCTAATATATTCTCAAAAAATTGATCGCGGAAAATCTAATTTCTTATACTTGACTCCACAATTATTAACTACTCGTATGCTAACTAATTATTTTTCAATTTTTATGTTTACTTTCTTACTAGATGCGACACCCTATCCCTATTGAACAGTCCTCCTTTTTATATTTTTCCAGTGCTCAAGACACAGTTCCCTAATAGATCTCCAGCGCTGACTCTAGTGCCACATTAGTAAAACAATAACCAATCTATTAGTAAACTAAATACACCTCTTGTAACAACTACAGCACCTAAAAACACCCTATGCTTACTAACACTAGTATTAACTTGCTTCACTAATACTCCACATGTGCGCTCCTGACTGAAACTTTGTTTTGTTTCAGCGCTACTTCCAAGTTTTGACTCCTTCTAACGCTGATCTTAGTCGCCTTGACTCTTGGGTAGCTGTGTGATTGAGTCCCCACTCTCCTTACTTCATTACTAAGTCCATAGTTCTGACAACTCACTTAACTAGTTAACCTCCTACATTACCTGTTTCAGTAAGTTACCACACTAGCCGCAGTGCAGTATACTATGCACTTGAGTCCCTCCTTAAGCCATAATTCCTTCTTTAATGCATAACACACAATTATTGGAAAATCAAAATCCATATTGTTCAGCGCTTGTGATCCTAAATTGATAACACACAATTCCCCATTGTGTGGCGCATCCTTCTGCAAAATCCGAGCGCACAGACCCTGAATCCTCTTCTGCGCTTCTATTTCCCTTTGTTCTTTGAAACTCACAAATACATATTATATTTTTGCACCACCTACTGCGCTATGAATCCCTTTGTTTTTCCTGGACTATGCAAGCTGATTGGTCCAAAATCATGCTACCTGTGAGGCGCATACCAAAATGCATCTTTGTCCATCTCCTCCTTATCCAAAGAAACTCTAGCTATGCAACGCTCAACTCAATGCAACTTAATTTCAGATTCCATAGCTGTCTCTACTTCCTCTAATCCAGGGTACTTATAATTTCCGTCCCTCTTTTTCACCAGCTTTCCTTTGTTATCCAAGCGCCTCTTTGCCCATTCTTCAACTTCTGGTGCTAGCAGTTCACAAAACCAAGGCAAAGATGCATTAGCATTGCTAAAATTTTTGTTACTGACTAAATATTCCACCATTTTATCAAACTCTTCTCTGAAACTTTTAAATTCCTTAGGGTCTCAAACACCCCCTTTAGCTTTGACCCTCTTTACCAAGACATCCAGATCCTTTATCATATACCTAGTTACCTCGGTAATCTTCGGCCATCTCTTGAGCATCTTTTTTTTTAGCACTGACCAATTACACTCTTCATGCCACTTTAGATCCTCTAAATTGTCTTTGCACTCATTAGAGACAAAGAAAAGCACTTGACGCACCATGTCATACTCAGTCGCTCCATGCACTTCAGCTTCTTGTTCAAACCTTTGTAAGAACTTCTTGGTATTAATACCCACAAAATGCAAACTTTCATCTTTACATCTAATTATTGTAGTTACCCTCTGTGGCAACAATGCCGTTGAATTAGGCAATTTAACCTTCTCCTGACATCCCTTACATGTAGTCGCAGTAGGATCCATTTCCAAAATACAAAGATCAAAACAGAATTCACAAAAATAATAAACACACACTCGGTAGTTAAACCCAACTATATCCGCAATACAGCCCTACGCTATCCTCTGATAACGGCTATTGATCCACTTGTTGTGGACCCTACAACTCTTCCGTTGAAGCGCCAGCTTGATCACCTCCTCTTGACAAAACCCTGAAAACCAAACAATCTAATAAAAACACTAGTTACAATTAGGCCACTGTTGGGACACCAATTGTAGAGGGTTCTAAAGTACTAAGCAGTAGACACAATGCCAGATGGGTTGGTTCTTCTTTTCAATTTCTAAAAAGAAGTGCCTGCCACTCTTTTTTCAAAGACAGCGCAATAATGTGTAACACTAATATTTGATTAGAAAGTTTATAAGTTGAGAGATGGGTTTAAAAGATAAAAGAAAAAAAGTATTAATATCTGGATAATTCTATTCTTAACAAGCCCTAATATCCACAGCTACTCCCTCTTGAAGCGCTCTCTTTGAATATGCCTTATTATAGCAATAAAATAACTCTAGTAATAGTCAATTCTACTGAATCTATATATTCTCTCAAACAATTAATCGCCAAGAAACCTAATATCTTGTACTTGATTCGTCAATTATTAACTACTCGTATGTTAAAAATACAACTAGATTTTTCAATAATTCTCTTCTAGTTTTATGTTGCGGGCCTTCCTCCTTTTATATTTTTCTAGCGCTCAAGACACAGTTCCCTAGTGGATCTCCAGCTCTGACTTTAGTGCCATATTAGTAAAACAATAAGTAATATATTAGTAAACTATGTACCCTGATTATAACAACTACAGCACCTAAAACATACCGTATGCTTACTAACATTAATATTAACTTGTTTTACTCATACTCCACATATGCACTCCTGACTGTACCTTTGTTTTGTTTCAGCGCTACTTCCAAGTTTGACTCCTTCTAATGCTGATCCTAGTCGCCTTGACTCTTGGGTAGTTTTGTGATCAAGTACCCACTCTCCTTACTTTATTACTAAGTCCATAGTTCTGAAAACTCACTTAACTAGTTAGCCTCTTGCATTACCTGTTTTGATAAGTTACCACACTAGCCGCGGTGTAGTATACTATGCACTTGAGTCCTTCCTTATTTCATAACACACAATTATTGGAAAATACAAACCTATATTGCTCAGCGCTTGCAGTCCTAAATTGATAACACACAATTCCCCATTGTGCGGCCCATCCTTCTGCAAGATCCGAGTGCACAGACCCTGAATCCTCTTTTGCACTTCTATTTCCCTTTGTTCTTCAAAACACGCAAATACATATTATATTTTAGCACTACCTACTGCGCTATAAATCCCCTTTGTTCTTCCTGGGCTACACAAACTGATTTGTCTGAAATAAAGCTACCTACAAGGCACATACCGCACCAGAGACTAGAAAATCTTCCCTTTAAAATCCCAATAGCATTTTCAATCTGTACTCTTGACTACAAAAGGTGATAATTAAAGGTGTTTTGCAGTCATTTTCTAAAGTTTCACCACAGAAAGCAGGTATAATGTACTTTCCACTTGCATCTGCTGAGTCTGCAAAGAGGTACTGAGATTTTTCAAAGTATGAGTCAGGAATTTAAGAAATCCTCATTCATTGGAAGACGGAAGAGTCATGACATGAGCCGGCGTAGTATGCTGTAGACAATCCTATAGTACTAGCTATAGGCCTTGACCAAGGGAGTTGGAGAAAAACCAGAGGGAAAATCCCTTGTCCCTTTAGAAAAATAGAGTGAGATTTACTTGCTAAAGTAAGTTGGTTCCTGTTTGCTAAAGCCCCTTTTTCAACACACTTGACTGCTTGATGAGCCAAGAAAGTAGTCCCCAAACAGACTACCAGACCAACGAACTGAAATGTAGACCAATGTTCACACCAGAGAAAGCAAAGATACTTGATGTAGGCTGAAAATCCACACCAGAGACAGCAATAATACTTGATATAGCTTGCAAGACTATACCAGAGAACCTGTTGCCAAAGTTGAGTTAAATGAAGAACTAACCTTGCAACAAACACAGCCAATTGTGGCCAAAAAATAGTGAAAACTGAGTGAGGAACAAGGATATCACCTCTGTATGGTTTTATGATAATTAAAGTTGCCCCAAACTGTCTTATTCACTATGTACAAACAGACCACTATCTAAGAGCCCATGCACACCAACTAATTTGGCGCCTGTACCAGCCAAATTGAATAAAATCCCTCCTAAAGCGCTCCCCAATCTTCTAAAACAGAGGGGGGCAGGCCGCCCAACATCAGAGGTGCCGCCTGAGGCGGCCTGGCCTTCCTGAAGCCAGAAAACCAATAAAAACACCTAATCTACTTAGAAAAATTAACTACAACTACTAAAACCCTTAAAACACGGAATTACACTATAACAACATTGAGACATGAAATATAGAGCTAAATTAGCCATATCCAATGGTACTAAGTACTTAACACTAAGACTTAAGGTTAGCCCGTAAAACACAAAAAACAAAATTAAACAACTATCTTTGTAACTGAAGAATGAGGAAATGACCCTTTAAAACTTAGAATATGAAAAATATTATCAAGACATGAAATATATAGAAAACCCGGGGCTATCTAATGATAGTACTCACATACCCGCAGTCCCAATATTCACGGAATAAAACCAGAAAAATACCCAGTTCTTCAACTTATGCCAATTAAGACATGCACAACCAGTGCCAAACCACACAACAAAGGCCCCTGCCAATGTTGGAAGACCAAATCCTCCCTCCGATTCAGAATGTCCACATTCTTTCATCATCAACCCACCATGTTCAACCTTCTTCCCAAATCTACCTCTGAAATGGGTCCTTGCCAATACTGCATTGACAATAATCTAATCTGCACCATCACACCCCCTGTCCATCCATATAGAACGTCCTGCAATGTCTGCCAATCCAGAAAGAAGACCTGCTACAGACCTGGTCCATTATCTTCTGCAACAGCCTCATCTCCACCTCAACCTGGTCCATCTTCTACCAGAACCAAAAGATCTGGGCCATCCATCTTAATTCCCAGATTAATCAAAAAGCTACACCATTCCCAGAAGAGTGCCAAAACCACTAAAACAACAAGTTCCACCATCCCTGGTCCATCTGATGGTAAAAACTTCCTTTTCTTCTTTCCACTTTATAAAACTGATGACTTCTCAGTTCCATCATCTTCTGACAGTGATGATAACAATGTAGGATCCATTGAACCAACAACACCAAACCACTTGCCCACAATCAAGGCCAAGTTCCAACCACACACATCTCAACAGAAACACCTTCTGCTAAACTACTTCCAAACCACCCATGCTAGAGATCCACAGGACATTGAGAACAGAAGACACCTCATTCACCAGTTCAAGGCTAATTCTGAACACTTCATTTCATCTCTTGATTCCCTCTGTAATTCCACTAGTACTTGAGTTTGATTCAGAAAAGAAAAATTGACCACACCCTCTATAGGATCTAACCACAAACAGCCCTCAGTTTTAAGTCTTGGGGGACCATCCTCATTTTATATTCTTGGGGGACTCAAAAACCCTCAGTTTAAAGTCTTGGGGGACTCAAAAACCTAAATCATAAACCCAGAACCAGAGATCAACCAGATTAAGACACAGAGAAAAAACTAACATTCTGGGGTAATTGTGAATAGAGCTGCCAGCCCATCAATTACCCCCAAACTTTCCTTTGCTAAATTCAGAGGCTCCCCCTGTGGATACCCTCTGCCAATCTTTCTAACCCATTCCAACAACAAAAACCCATTACTCAGTTTATAGTCTTGGGGGATTACACCATCAAACAATCCTCAGTTTAAAGTCTTGGGGGACTAATCTTGAAACCATAGAATTTTCAGTTTAAAGTCTTGATGGACTATTCTTGAAACCAGCCAGTTTAAAGTCTTGAAGGACTGCCAGAAACCAGATTTCAGTTTAAAGTCTTGATTGACTGACAGAATCTTGAATAAAATAGACACAGCCAATTTCATACAGAATACACCTACAGCCAACCTGCTGAACTTCCACCTTCACTTCATCATCTACCCATCACTGAAAAAAATCTCCTTCTTATCTCTTTCCATCATCTTTTCTCACCACAGATCATGGCTGGATCCCCTGAGGTTTACCCCTCCAATCTTCCTTGCTTCACTGCTCCCAAGGACTATGCCTGAAAACAGTGCATACACATGTGCAGACCTTGCACATTCACTCTTCCAACTCCTGAAGCCAAATTGTACAACAGGGCCTGTGATTCTTGCTACTCCAAAAAGAAGAAATGTGACAGAGATGCCATCTACCCAATTCCTCCTCCTTCACCTTCTCAAAAATACCTCTCCAGATCCCCTACCAGATCCCCAGAGCTTGGTCCAGCCTCTTCATCTTTATCCTCAACACCATCCAGAAGATTCCATAACTCAGCTTCCAGAACTCTCCCAAAAAGGCCTGCTTTAACTCCCCAAGAAACAGCTTTTATCTCTGCTAAAATAGCTCCAAAAGCTTTAAAATCAGCTCCCAGGCTGCTATACTGCATCAAGGCGGCCCGCCCGCCTCACTAGACAGTGAAAATCAGGCTCAAAACCTCCAAAAACAACCAGAAAACAGCCAAATTCCTCCGATCAACAAAAACAACTCCACTCAGCCACCTCCCACTGCTCCCAGAGCAATGCAGCCAACCTCTCCAAGGTCCAAAAACTCCAAAATTTCCCAAAATTCTAGGAGACCTGCCAGAGGACCCCAGGAAGAAAATAGAGCACCCAACACCGCACCAAAGCAACAACTTTGCCCCCAGTTAAGGCAACAAAACTACACCTCTCCTATGTCAGCTAACTATTCTTCTGACAGTTCCATTCGTTCAAAAGCATCATCCAGAAGAGATCAATCCGCTTCCAGATCACCCTCTCCTGCCCCATCTTATAACAACTCTGGTACTCCATCACCAGCACCTCATCCAACTGAATCAAGCAGAAATATTAACAACAGCAACAACAGACCTGCTGTTCCCACTAGGCCCCAGGAACATAAGCCTCCTAGTTCACCTTCTCAAAACCTTTCAGAGGAAGACCAAGAGAATCCATATCATTCCCTGATTGATCCACCTACTATCACCATTCCAAAATCTTAATAAGTCCAAATTACGGCCGCTTACAAATTTTATGAGCTTCCAATCTGTAAGTACCACATTAATTCATCCCATTTCTTCAACAAAAATGATTACTGATCCAATTCTTCTTGTCCAGTTAGCACCCTTCCTCCTGAATCTACTATTGGAGTTGGCCAACCTCTAAAAACTTCTTTGACCCTGGATTATGGAAACATGAAACAAAACCTCAGCACCATGTGTTCAAACATGCTGAAAGCATTTGCCCTCCATGGACCTTTAAATGACTTTGTGAAAACCTTGAGGAAACAACTATTAGACAGCCACTAAAAGATGTCTAGGATCATTAAGCACACCTTCCAACAATCCATTCCTGCCTCTTCTTCTTCCTCTTCTGAACTTCCATCAAAACCCATTCCTGCCCATTATAATCCATATAATCTCTCCAGCAGGATGCACTTCAAAGAACACAGTGCTTCCCACAACCCCTACAAAAAACAAAAATGACATCATAATCCGGACCAGCCTCCAGAAACTTCATCATCCAGACAATGAGCTCCTGCAAAAAGATTAAAAACATAACAATAAACAAATAGTAAAAATTAATAACTATAAATTCTAATTTTTTTTTAAATTCTACTAACATACTAAAATTAAAAATTGATAAATAAAATAAAAAATAAATGAAATAAAATAAAAGATAAAAAATAATACAAATGGTATCCCCCAGCCAATTGATGAGCCAATCCCCTGATACCTTGCCCACATCCAAGTGCACCTTGATGTGGATACACCTTAAATAATTTAAATGATTTGAAAAAAGAAACATAAATTAAGAGTAATAATGAGAATAAAAAATAAAAAAATAAAAAATGACATTAATGAAAATAAAAATAAAATAAAATAAAATGATAAAATAGCATTGCCAGGCCAATTGATGAGCCTTTCCCCACCAATGCTTGCCAACATCCAGGTGACCTTGATGTGGTAACACCCTATATTTTTGATTTTATAATTTTCACAACCCCCATAAAAAAATTAAAAGAAAAAAAGAGAAAAAAGAAAATAATCTGAAAATACTATCTAGAAAAATCATAACTAAAAAATCAAAGAAAGTCCAGCTCCATGGATGGTCCAGTAAGAGAAAGTCCAGTCCATAGAAATGATCACTGGGTGGGCTCCCTCCAATAAGTAAAAATGATGGGAGACCACCAGTGATCCACCACCAACCCAAAAAAACCAAAGATAAAGAAGCCAGTCCCAAACCATTTTAAAGTCATAGTGGACTTGAAACCTGAATAATAAACAACAGAACTAGAATTCAACTAGGAAAAACAAAAGACTTGAGACAGACATTCTGGGGTAACTGTTCTACAGAGCAGCCAGCTCATCAGCTACCCCCACACTTGCCAAAATAAAATCTAGAAGCCCACCCTGGGTACCTTCTAACAAAAACACAACATCCAACACAATAAACCAAAACCAATAAGAGTGAAGAGTCCAGCACATGAAAACCAAAGGTAATTCCAGTTTAAAGTCATAGAGGACTAAAACCTGTGAAAAGAAACCAATTCTAGGGATCAACAAATTGAATAGAAAGGGTTGGAAACAGACAATCTGGGGTAACTGTTCTATAGAGCAGCCATCCCATCAGTTACCCCTACACTTGCCAAGATCAAATCTAGAAGCCCCACCCATGGGTACCTTCTAACAATAAGTTTCCAACACAAAAGTTGCTCTGCAACACCGAAAATTCCAAAATTTAAAGAACGTTCCATAGTTTATCCTCATTGTGGAGTAAATCTTCTTCATGTCTAGTGCCTCTGGGATAGAACCTCTTCACCTGGTCTGCAGCCACTCTCTTCTTTAAGACTGCACCATCCAACTCTTCCAAAACATAAGAACCTCCAGACACCTGAGATCTGACTCTGTAAGGTCCATTCCATCTGTCAGCAAACATTTTTCCCCACTGACTCTCCAAACTTCTATTATAAACCAAAACCAAACAACCAGATTTCAAGGGATTCCTGAGTCTATGAGCCAACTTCTTGTCCCAGTATCTGACTGATTGATTCCTAATCTTCATCATTCTAGAGTATGCCTTCTCCTGACATTCCTCTCTACATTCCAACTGTTGCATCCTGGCACAGAGCAATTCTTCTGTTGAGTGCACCTCATCTCAATCAATTCCAAGATAAGAGACAGCTTCCAAGTCCACTGGTAGCACAGATTTCTGACCAAACATTAACTCATAAGGAGAATAGCCAGTTTTCCTCTTCACAGTGACCCTATGAGCAAATAACACAAAGGGTAAATAATGCCTCCACTTTTCAGCACTATCCCCACACATATTTACCAAAGCATTCATGATAACTTGATGGCCTCTTTCAACCATGTCTTCAGCTTCAGGATAATAAGGTTTAGCCACTCTAACTTTAGAACAAACACTAGCCACAGCTTCTTTAAATTTGGCACCAAACTCTGGCCCGCCATCAACAGTCACCAACTTCGTTAACCCGTACCTATAAATCCACTCCTTCTTCAAAAACTCTGCCACATTCTTGGCAGTCAAATTAAACAGAGACACTGCCTCAACCCAACCAGGCAAATCATCCCTGGCAACAATTAAGTATTTATACCTCCCCTCTTTGATATGGACAGCATCCAGACTGACTCTTCCAAAAACAGTTGATTCACCAGTAGCACGGCCGACCTCTTTAGGTTTCAAGTGACTTCCTCTTTGACATTCTTCACAAGATTGAACCCAACCCTGCACAGCCAACTTCATACCTGGCCACCAAAATCTGTCAGCTACTCTTCTATAAGTCTCCCCAAAGCCTCTATGACCAAGGTATTCATGCAAAGACTTCAACACAACTTCTCGACCCTTCTTCTGAGTCACCACAACTTGAGGATTAGGATGTCTCCTCCTCATCAACCTTCTTCCTGACACATAAAATCCAGGACTCTTCTTCTTAATTGCCAACCAAGTAACATCATCACAACTATCTGGCCTCTTCAAGGTCAACAGATATTCCGCCAAAATAAAATAAAACCCAGACTGACCCCAGGTCTCATCTTCAAAATCCAACAAAACAACATCCAAGGGTACAACTCTGTCATCAAAATCACCAGTGTGAACATGAGCCAATTTACCAGCCCAACCAGGACACCAATCCTTAAATTTTGGCATATCCTTCTCTTTCCACTGACTCTTGTGAGAATCCAGTTCACTAACAAAAACACCATTTTCCAAATTTGAGCTTCTCCAAACAACAACTGCATCTTCATCAACAAAAACATCCTGATCACCAGAATCAAAATCAGATCCAGCCAGTTTAGCCTCTTGGGGAAGGTCAGAAATATCTTCAGCACCCTTTGTGCTGGCCCTAACCACTGGAACATCTTCATCAAAATCTTCAGCCTCAGAATCTTCATCTGTAGGTGGCCTCCTTGATAATCCATCAGGCATAGTAAAAGTTTTGCCTGGTTTTTGAACCAGGTCAAAAATAAAATGTTGAATAAATTCCACCCACCTAGTCATTGGAGCATTTGGAAGACTAGGCATATTGATCATCTGAACCAATGATTTTGCATCCACTTGCAGCTCAAAATGATGCCCCCACAAAACCATCTGTAGCTTCTTTAAAATTTTTGCTACACCACACAATTCCAACTTAGGTTGAGAATACCTAGATTCCACCTCATTAAACACCACAGACTCATATCTTACTGGCCTTACCCTCTCAGTTTTAACTTCCTGAGACAAAACAGCACCAGCAGCAATATAACTTGAGTCCACTGCCAATAAATATTTCCAGCGCCAACACCATAATCCAACTTGTGAAGAACAATATCTTCCCCAACAACCTTTTTCAACTTCTGAAAAGCCTCTACACACTCTTCAGTCCATTCCAAATCTTCATCTTTTCTGGTCAACCTCCTTAAAGGTGAAGCCAACAAAGAAAAATCCTTAATAAAAATCCTGACATATACACACACACCCAAAAATCCCCTGACTTCAGTAGTATTTTTAGGCCTTGGCCATGACTGAGTTTTATTAATCCTTTTATTTACCATAATCCTTCCCTCTTTACATACCACATGACACAGAATTTCCAAAGCAGGAACAAAACAACAGATATTTGACCCTGAAATGGTCAAACCAGCCTCTTCAATCCGGAACAACACTCTCTCTAGAGTTATTGCATATTCCCAAACAAACCTCCTTATGCCAGGGCTCTCCGTTAACACCTCATTATTATAATCAGTGTATGGTCCTTTAATTCCACCAACATCAATAAAAATACCAGCATGAGTAGGAACCTCATCCTGCAAAATCCAAGCCATCTGTGCTTGATATACTGCCACTGAATTAGTTGCTCCTTGAGGCAACCTAGTGAGCTGAAATCTTCCCAAAGGAGTCTCAAAACTTGTGAGAGGCCTTGAATCCATATGGAGTTCCCTCTCATCATAAACACCCATAATATCACCCAAACCATAACACACCCTTCCAGAAAAAGCTTCAACAAAATCCTCTGCACTTGGTGGCATACCAGCATCCTTGATAGTGACTCTCTTCAAAGCTCTAAGATCATGAAACACCCTCAACTTTCCATTCTGCTTCTTTACACAGAAAACCAGAATTGAGTAACTGGATGTCAATTGTTTTTATAACCCAGTCCTGACTCTTTCCCTAACAATCTCCACAACATCCTCTCTGATAGCAGCTGGAATCGGAATAGGTTTGATTTGCCAAGGTTCATGACAAACCACAGAAATCAAGTAAGGTTCCCCATAAGAGTGCTTCAATACACCCCTTTACTCTTCAACAAAAGCCACAGCTTTTTCCCTTAGCACAATAACGTGCAACAACAACTTCTTTTCCTTTTCAGACAACCACCCATAAGGACCAAAATTAACAACTTTCAACCTTTCCACAGACACCCTAGCCGTCTCTACAAATTCTGGAGGATTCTTCACCAATGGAGTACAGTACAGATCTCTTGACAAAGGAGGTCTCTTCAAGGGCGGATTCAAACCCACAGGCATAGGCTCATTGACAGGCCTAATCTTCTGCGCTACCTTCTTATACTTTGCCGCTCCACCTTCAACTTGAGGGATCTTCAGTAAATCTTCACCACCAGACCTGGAACAAAAACCAAGGGTTTCCCCATTGTTCAAATGTGTGGCAAAAGTAATGTTTTTGAAAGGTGTAGAAGAAACCCTAGCAGTGCACAATTGGGAGGACTTACTTTTAGACCCCAATCTCACCACTCCAAAACTTTTCCGCATATCCAAATCTTCATCTTCACTTCCGTCTTCTAAATCTTTAAATCTTGATTCATCTTCAGAATCAACTCTTTTAAAATTGTGCAGTTTATCCTCATGCTGGAGGCCCAAAAATTGATCTTGATGATCTTCTTTCTTCATAATTTTCTGCAGTTTAACCTTATGCTGGAGGCCCAAAAATTGATCTTGATGATCTCCTTTCTTCATAATTTTCTGCATTTTAACCTCATGCTGGAGGCCCAAAAGTTGATCTTGATGATCTCCTTTCTTCATAATTTTCTGAAGTTTAACCTCATGCTGGAGGCCCAAAAATTGATCTTGATGATCTTCTTTATTCATAATTTTTTGCAGTTTAACCTCATGCTGGAGGCCCAAAAATTGATCTTGATGATCTCCTTTCTTCATGATTTTCTGCAGTTTAACCTCATGCTGGAGGCCCAAAAATTGATCTTGACAATCTTCACAAAAATATTCTGAATCTTCTTTCTTCATTATCTTCAGATTTTTTTCTTGATTTTCTTGAATTATCTTGAAATTTTTATCTTCTTTTCTTGAGTTTTCTACTGACCTACAAAAATAACCAGGGGTTTCCCCAATGCTCACAGGTGTGGCCCAGGTAATATTTTTGAAAGGTGTAGAAGAAACCCTAGCGGTGCACAATTGGGAGGACTTACTTTAAGACCCCAATGTCACCACCCAAAACTTTTCCACATATCTTTCAATAAAGATATATAACCAATCTTCTTCCTTGAGCTTGAATTAAAAATAATTGAGAATTTGAGAGAGAAAAGAGACTTGATAAAAAACATGATGAATACTTGCAGAGAAGAGAAACATTAAAAAGAGAAAGTTGAAAATCCACTTGGTATATCTCCAAGGGAGCTGACCTACTACAACCTGGGATTTCCTCATCTTGGGGAGAGGTTGTAGCACTAGGGTGATTAGCCCTCATTACTCTAAAAAAGACAGACTCTCAATAGAGCCTGAGCCACACTCCAGAAAACAAGAGGTGTCACCAACTTCTTTCCTTCTCCTGCAACAATCTATACACTGGCACATTGAAGATAAACCAGGCCTGGTCTCCCAACCATCCTCTCCAGGGGATGACAATCTCATGTGAAGTCTCCTTTCATCTTCACCAGTCAACTCCAAACTGATTCCCAAATAAAATTGATAACTAATTTTGCCTGAAAATCCATTAAGAATGGCCCACCCAAAACAGCTTTAACCATTACCTTAGCAATGTAAAAATGAACCTTCCCTGAGGCTCCGCCAACATCTAACTTCACAAACTCAGAATTCCCAACCAATTCAGTGACATGGCCACCAATCCCTCTCAAATTCCCACCAATACCAGTTTTGATGGGGAGGCCTAAATTAGTTGCCTCAAACAAAGAAATCAGGTTTATCTGAGAACCTGAATCCACCAATGCCCTTGCCTCCCTGCCATTCAGAGTGACATTGACATAACCCAGAGGAGCAGAAAAATGAGTTTCCAACCCCTCACCAAACTTTTCAGCAGAATCACAAATGTATTTCATCTCCCCAGAAGAAACTCTTCTCCTGGTCAACAACTTTTTCTGTCTATCAGCCAACCCTGAACTGATAGCATATAATTCCCCATAAGTAAGGGAAACCTGACCCTGATTCATCCTTTCCAGGACAGAGTCCATAACATTAACTTGACCAGAAACTACTGGCCTCTCAGATTGAGCTCTTTGCTTCACCAACTTGGTCCTAGAAGCTTCTTGAGGACCAGCACCACCAACAGATTTACCATTAAAAGGAATCAAGCCAGATCCATCACCAGAACCTCTAACTCCAGCATGCTTTGGCAATGAAGCCAAAGGGACATCCTCCTCAGATTCAGAATCAACCTCCATTGGCATTGGCTCACCATTCATGTCCAATGCACCAAAACTAGGGGGGCCCATGTCAGCCATACCCTTCTGCGTCTTGTACAGCTTCTCTTTGCTGTACCTCTTCCTAGCTGCACTCAGCTTAGGATCCACCTTTGAAGCATTTGGCTTTGGTTGGGCCTGAGAACTGCTCTTAGGCCTTCCCACCTTCCTTGCTTCCACATCATAAACAACAGCCAAGAATTCTCCACTTGACTTTCCACCACAGGAATACAACTCCAAACCACCAAAGGAAGTAGAAAAAGAGACCTTATTGACCTCCTTCCCCTTTCCCTTGAATTCATCATCCTCTTTACCAGAAGACTTCCCTTGCTAAGGAATCTCCCCAAACCTTGGCCTCCTTTGATTGAGACCATCCCTTCTCCTGACCAAATCAACAGGAGCCTGCCCCTCACTGGGCTTCACAAATGAACCGTCAGGGAACTTGAAAACCCTGCAATCAAATTCAACCTTTCCTCCAGACACATCCCTGTTCAATGCACAACAATCATTGGAACTGTTCCCCCTCCTGCTGCAATAAGATCAGACCCAAGGATCACTCCTACCAGCCCTCCTATCAAAATCTCTAGGCTGAGAAGGTGCCTTATTGACCTTCTTAGCCTCCTGAACAAAAATATGCAGCTGCTTTGTGAGATCAGCCAACTGCTCCACCACTGGGTCCCTCTCCTGTTTAGTAACCTGCACCATATTCTTCTCCTCCTTCTTCAACCTAACTTCCTCTTCAGACAAAGCCTCACTGACTTTGCTGACATATTTGGCACACCCTTCCTGATAGGTGTCCACAGCCAATAACTTCAAATGGGCCTCAACAGCCTCCTTCACCTTATCCAAGGCAGGCAACTTCTGGTCCCCATTAGAAAGAGTCTTCATCAAGTTTTTCCTTGAAAGCTCCTTCAGCACATCCATCCTGACATCTCTAGCCAGGGCAGACCAAAAAACATCCTTAGCAGCATTTTCATGTGCCAGCTCCTCCACTTCCACCAAGTATTCCACCACAGAATCAAACTTTAGCAGAAACTTTCTGTAACTATGCAAGTTACCAACACCACAATAAGATTGCCATTCACTGACAAACTTGTTCAGATCCACCATAGTGAACCTGACACCCCATCTATCTACCATCTCCCTACACAATAACTTCCAATCCCTCTTTTTGTAGCCAGACATGGCCACAATCTCCTTCTCCACTGCCCTATCACCAATGAAGAAGATAATCTGCTTCACCATTTCCAGGTAAGAAGCACCATCCACACCAGAAGCAGTTTCATATTTCTCCAGAAACCACTTGAAATCCTCCCCATTAAACTTGGTACCATCCCAAGTTTTAATCCTTACACACTCCTTGACCATCACAGCAGGAGGACCATCTCCCCCACTGACTGTCACCACAGGAATAGAGGAACCAGAAGCCATTCCTCCAGACCAAAACACCAAAAAGGGCCAAACAAAGAAAACAGAGATTCCAAAGAACTAGCAAGTTCTACCCTACGTTGGGCACCAGATATGTAGACAATCCTATAGTACTAGCTATAGGCCTTGACCAAGGGAGTTGGAGAAAAACCAGAGGGAAAATCCCCTGTCCCTTTAGAAAAATAGAGTGAGATTTACTTGCTAAAGTAAGTTGGTTCCTGTTTTATAAAGCCCCTTTTTCAACACACTTGACTGCTTGATGAGCCAAGAAAGTAGTCCCCAGACAGACTACCAGACCAAAGAACTGAAATGTAGACCAATGTCCACACCAGATAAAGCAAAGATACTTGATGTAGGCTGAAAATCCACACCAGAGACAGCAATAATACTTAATATAGCTTTCAAGACTAAACCAGAGAACCTGTTGCCAAAGTTGAGTTAAATGAAGAAATAACCTTGCAACAAACACAGCCAATTGTGGCCAAAAAACAGTGAAAACTGAGTGAGGAACAAGGATATCACCTCCAGATGGTTGTATGATAATTAAAGTTTCCCCAAACTGTCTTATTCACTATGTACACACAGACCATTATCTAAGAGCCCACGCACATCAACAAATTTGGCGCCTGTACCAGCCAAATTGAATAAAAACCCTCCATAATCACTCCCCAACCTTCTAAAACAGAGGGGGGCAGGCCGCCCAACGTTAGAGGTGCCGCCTGAGGTGGCCTGGCCTTCCTGAAGCCAGAAAACCAATAAAAACACCTAATCTACTTAGAAAAATTAACTACAACTACTAAAACCCTTAAAACACGGAATTACACTATAACAACATTGAGACATGAAATATAGAGCTAAATTAGCCATATCCAATGGTACTAAGTACTTAACACTAAGACTTAAGGTTAGCCCGTAAAACACAAAAAACAAAATTAAACAACTATCTTTGTAACTGAAGAATGAGGAAATGACCCTTTAAAACTTAGAATATGAAAAATATTATCAAGACATGAAATATATAGAAAACCCGGGGCTATCTAATGATAGTACTCACATACCCGCAGTCCCAATATTCACGGAATAAAACCAGAAGAATACCCAATTCTTCAACAGATGCCAATTAAGACATGCACAAACAGCGCCAAACCACACAACAAAGGCCCCTGCCAATGTTGGAAGATCACAACACGTCTTGCATAAGCACGTGAAAAACGTGTGAAGTGCAGTAATTGCTAAAAAGGGAAATATTGGAACAAAGGGGCTACTATGTCATTAAGTGAAGCGCAGAGAATTATGGGTGTCGCACTTGCAGTATGGGCTTACATGTCAAAAAATGGCATAGTATGGACATGGAGTTCATAGTATAACTATGTGTGTAGCGTAAGGCATGCAGATGGTTATCACGTGAAGCTAGTAGTTCAATATCAAGATAAAGAAGATTGTGCTTCATTAGGAAGAGCTAACTAAGCAGCAGCGCTAGCGCTAGTTAGAAAGGTCAACTAAGAAAGTGCAAAAAGTCAGGGCGAAAGGAGTGCACATTCGCATGAAGCAAATATTGGTGGGTAGCCCAAGGATAATACTTACAAGTAATGCGTTAGTTAGTGAGCTCTTTACTATTAGTCCATCATTAAGTGTGGGCGGTACAGGTTATAGTATACATAGTTTCCTTTAGAAAGCGTAGTGTAGGTATAGCTAGAGCGCGGTAGTAGTTATGAGTCGTTATAGGGTGATAAAGTTGTACATACAGGCTACTAAAGTGAGGGGACTTTAACTTGAGCACTGGAACCTGTAGGAGAAAGCTGATAAGGCAAAAACATAGGGATAATATATAAGGAAAGGGATCTCTATGGGAAAGGATTAAAAAGAGAGATATAGAATAATATATAAAAAAGGAGAGTAATAATTATTATATATAGTAATCAAGTAACAATACTTAGAATTTTTAGGATTGTAGAGTAAGCAGAGTTCTAAATGGTTATTTTATTTCTGCAGTAAGGATAGTATTTGTGTACAGCGCTTCAACAAAGAGCAGCTGAGAATATTAAGCATTTGACTGAGAATAGACAGTAACTGGGCTGTAGCGGCACTCTTATCTCTACTTTTCTAATTTTTCTTATATCCTCACCTTACAATTATCACTTTCTCTTTTCTTAGAGTAGCAGGCGCTTCTTTTAATTATGAAGAAACAACCCATCTTGCGCTGTGTCTATAGCTTAGTATTATAAAACTGTCTACACTGGGGCAGCCACTATGAAAAGCAATAAACTTTTTGTTGATTGCAAAGACAAGTTGAAAAGAAATAAAGTATTTACAAAGAAGATAAAAAGTTAGTTTATGAAAGATGTGAAATTGAAGAACATTTTAAAGAAAAATTTTTTTGTGATCAAACCAATGATTTCCATCATGAGCATGCTTTTGGCTCAAAGGTATAGTTGTACCATCAAAAAAACCTACAAATCCAGGGAAACCTTTGGCTTGAATTACTTGAGATGATTCAAGTTGCTGTTGTGGAGTTGGCCAAGTAAGGATTTGAGACTTGAGAGAAAGGATAGAAATCATGCATTGCTTGGTGTATAATATGACAGTACCATATCTTATGTTAAAGAGATTATATAAACGTCTTACAGCAGCACCATTTCCATTTAAACCAAAGCAACATAGTGCAACAACAAGTTGAAAGGCAGGATTACGCTGTTTGTTATGGGAGTTATTATGAAAGATAGGATGATTGGAGATGAGTTGAGAGAGTTTGAAAAAAGAATCAGTAGATGTTTGAAAAATTTGTGTGAAGTTTAAATAGGGGGTGTCAGTTCTGGCAAATCCGCACTTAACTTAAGTGCGGATTTCAAACCAAATCAGCACTTAAATTTTGCAAAAAAGTCACTTATTTCAAAAATGGGTGTCAGTTCTGACCTCAAATCAGCACTTTTTCCGTGATTTTTTTTTCTAAACCACATGTTGGCCACATCATCCCTTTCTTTCCCATACCATTTTGTACTCTCCAAATGTCCTCTTTGTGTACTTCATTCACTTGGGTTGGTATTTTGGTTTGTTGCATATTCATTTTTTTTTGGAATTTACAGTGAAAATCTTTTTTTTTGGATGGCTCATTGGTTTTCTTTCACCAGCTCAAAATGAAATTGCATATTTTGTCGGTGTGGTCTTCCAACATTGGCAGGGGCCTTTGTTGTGTGATTTGGCGCTGTTTGTGCATGTCTTAATTGACATCTGTTAAGGAATTTGGTATTTTTCTGGTTTTATTCCGTGGATATTGGGTCTGCGGGTATGTGGGTACTATCATTGGATAGCCCTGGTTTTTCTCTATATTTTATGTCTTGTAGACATTTTTCATTTTCTGAGTTTTAAGGGGTCATTTCCTCATTTTTCATTTATAAAAGATTGCTGTTTAATTTTGTTTTTCGTGTTTTACGGGCTAACCTTAAGGCTTAGGGTTAAGTGCTTAGTACCATTTGATAGAGCTAATTTTTCTCTATATTTCATATCTCAATGTTGTTATAGTGAAATTCCGTGTTTTAAAGGTTTTAGTAGTTGTAGCTTATTTTTCTAAGTAGATTAGTGGTTTTTATTGGTTTTCTGGCTTCAGGGAGGCCGGGCCACTTCAGGCGGCATCTCCGACGTCGGGCGGCCCGCCCGCCTCTGTTTTAGGAGGTTGGGGAGCGCTCCAGGAGGGTTTTTTATGCAATTTGGCAGGTACAGGCGCCAGATTGGTGGGTGCGCATGGGCTCTTAGTTAGTGGTCTGTGTGTAAATAGTGAATAAGACATTTGGGGGAAACCTTAATAATCATACAACCATCCGGAGGTGATCTCATTGTTCCTCACTCAGTTTTCACTGTTTTCTGGCCACAATTGGCTGTGTTTGTTGCAAGTGAGTTCTTCATTTAACTTAACTTTAGCAACTGTTTTCTCTGTTATAGTCTTTCAAGCTATAGCAAGTATTATTGCTGTCTCTGGTGTGGATTTGCAGCCTACATCAAGTATCTTTGCTGTCTCTGGTGTGGACTTTGTTCTACATTTCAGTTCTTTGGTCTGGTAGTCTATCTGGTGACTACTTTCTTGGCTCACAAGCAGTCAAGTGTGTTGAAAAAGGGGCTTTAGCAAAACAGGAACCAACTTACTTTAGCAAGTAAATCTCACTCTATTTTTCTAAAGGGACAGGGGATTTTCTCTCTGGTTTTTCTCCAACTCCCTTGGTCAAGGCCTATAGCTAGTACTATAGGATTGTCTACATCGGTGATTTTTTTTCATTCATCCCTCATATCCTTTTCCTATTCTCCTCCAAAATCCCTCAAACAATTTGGTTTCATTCATTTTGTCATCTCATCTCTCCAGGTAAGTCATTTTATTCTTTTTTTTGATTTTTTGATTAATAATTATTATTTTTTTTGTTTTTTTCTGTTTATTTTATTTTTTTTATCTAAATTTTTTTTGTAAGTGGTTATTTTGGATTTCAATGATATAATTAACCTTTTTTTCTCTCCCTCTTTACTTTCTTTTTTAGCTCCATCACCCTACTCTTCATCCCTCCTTGGCATGGTCATTATCCCCCTTTTCCCTTATTTCACTTTTTTTGGCTCCATTTCATTGAAACACATACATTGCACATTCTTTATGCATTTCACTTACTCCATATTCAATTTCCCCACAATTCCAACATCAATCTTTCTCACTCTATTTTTCCTACTTTTCAATCAAGGTAAGTTTCATCTCCTTTTTTTCATGCCTATATGATATCTCATTCCTTTTATGAAAATTTCATACTTAAATATATTTATGACTCTTATCTGGATAATAGTGAACATATAAAACTCCTTTTGATCTCATCTTCAGTACCACTTTTCAAGTTTTTGTAAAATTTTGAAAATCAGACTCGGAATTAGGGTTAGGTTTATTCAAATCTATTTTTTTTTTACCGAAAATTCTCCTGAAGGCTACCTTTCATTTCCTACAAACAGATTTGAATTTTTATTCAGTGGTTGCTGAGATATTGACCATTAAAGTTGAGCCTTTTTTTTCCCAATTTAAATTTTTATTTCAATTTTTTATGTAACAAATTAGGGTTAGGTTTATTTAAATCACATGTCCTTTAACTGAAGATTCTACTAAAGCATATCTTTCATTTCCTTAAAACAGGTTTGAATTAGGTTCAGTGGTTGCTGAGATTTTGACCTTTGAAGTTGAGCCTTTTTTCCAAATTTCACTTGTCTTATTTCACATTTTTATATTGCATATTTAGAGGATAAGGATTCTGAAACTCTTATATGATTATTATCTAGGCATTTCATTTATATAGACATATATTCATTGCTCAAGAATATCACTAAAGCTCAAAAAGATGAAGATTTTTGCTTATGGGACACTCTTCCTTCCTTTAACTCTTTTCTTTCTCTTCAACTCAAAAAGCACTGTAATAAAGCATTTGAAAAAAATCATGAACTTGAAACCAAAGTTGGAATATCGAATTGGTGTGACTCCGAATGGGAAGATATCAGCCACAAATATATTTTATTTTCTAATGTTATTATCACTCATTCTGAATTTCAAAATAAAATTCACACCGATACCAATGACACCAATTTTCTTACTTTTGGTATATTCTCATATATCAAACCGATTACTGGCCAACCAATACCATCTCCAGCTAAAATCAAATGAAATGGTTTATATTTTCAAGACCACCGGTGCATCATTGATTTTGGTTTGGGAAATGGTATCATCGAAACTATTTGGAATTCTTCTAAGGATAATCATCAAACGACCAAAGCTCCTCCTGGTTTGGAATCCTGTCAAGATTTAACACATTTTGGTTGCTCATTTCAAATCAGTCATAAGTTGATTCAAAGAATCAATAAGGTAATAAAAGAAGGTAAATTTAATTGATTTTAAAAAACTTTATTTAGATCCAAAAAGTATGGGGATTAGAGTTGTCATCAATAATTTTATATTTTTTCATAAATTTTTAATAAATATTTTTTATGTATCAATTTCCTCAACTAAAGTAATGGGCCCACAACCTTGTGTTTTTTACCAGACGACCTACTCACAAGGTCGAGGATGTTCCTGAAAGTGAGATGAGGGATTTAGAAACTTCTTCGAAGCACAGAGGAATGATTTGAGGAAGTGATTCGAAGGTCACTCAAAGTAAGAGCTTGTCACCGGACAACCTACGCACAAGGTCGAGGATGTTCCTGAAAGTGAGATGAGAAATTTAGGAACTTCTTTGAAGCACAGAGGAATGATTCGAGGAAGTGATTCGAAGGTCACTCGAAGTAAGAGCTACAGGTTCGAGGTTCGTTCGAGAAGAATTATAAAATAGTTTCAAAGGTAATAGGAATTCTTAAGATCTCACGAAGGGTTGGAAACTCAATAATAAAAGATTTAGGATTTAGAAATGAATATTGAGAAAATAAAAGAAAGATACAATAACAATGATTTAACTTTAAAGATTTACCACTATTAATGTAAATACGATTTATAATTTAATTCTAAGGAATATCGAACCAAATACCCAACCCTTTTATATCCTTTGTTCCTCCTCGCATTGACCTTCCTTCCATCGCACCATTTCCATACCATTGACCATTACTAACATACACTTAGACCCTCTTCGCTAAATATCCGTCCATGCTCAATTTACCCCTTTTTAATTAATTAACAAAACTTTAATGAAAAAAAACTACTACTGTACTATTTCGTTGAACCTAGCGCTGTGCGTCGCTTATTGAAAAGGAGACTAAGGCACCCTATTGGGAGATTGACTAATTTAGATTTAGAGTTTAGGCTAGCGCAGTTAAATAGTAAGTACACAAAGGGGAATCGCAGTTGCTATGGAGAATTGCTTTCTGCGCTTCGAGTACAGATTTAGGACTCGATATTATTGATTTAATGATTTGCTTTTGCCTTGAGTGTCAAGTGGCGCATGACAGATGCCCGGGTATAAGAATCGCAAACTCCTTTGAGCTTGAGCCATCTTCTCACACTAGTTTCCCTTCCTCTATAATTTTTTCCTTACTTATTAATTTCCCTTTTATAATGAACTGCCCTACTCCCACACCTAGGCCTCCACACCCTAAAGCGGATGGGGGAATGATTACACAACAATTTTCACAAACTTGCACAGCTTGTGAAAGCATGGTATGCTTTTTTGTCGAAAGTACGGAAACTCGAGGCCCTCGCCAGAAATGCAAGTTTTGCCGTTGGCCACGAGTGGCATGCGATGCGTTGACAAAGAACACAGAGATCGAACAACGGTTTACCAAGACCAAGTTTTGGGTAATCCCTAAAACAAAAGAGGTGGTCGAAGACATTTGGGATGTCTTGGTTGAAGATGAACAATCGGTGGGGGAGAATGATAAGGAGCTCAATAACGAGATCACAACCTGGGTGACCCAGGCCACGAGTTCGAAGCGGGGTGTCGAGAAAGAGGTCGACGAGTTGGTGGAGGAAGATGAAGATGAAGTCCCTGTTCCAGGGCGGGCACCCAAGAAACAACGGGTGGTCATCGAAGACAACAAGGAGGAAAGAGAAGCAGAGGTAGTAGGAATTCTTAAGATCTCACGAAGGGTTGGAAACTCAATAATAAAAGATTTAGGATTTAGAAATGAATATTGAGAAAATAAAAGAAAGATACAATAACAATGATTTAACTTAAAGATTTTACCACTATTAAATGTAAATACGTTTTATAATTCAATTCTAAGGAATATCGAACCGAATACCCAACCCTTTTATATCCTTTATTCCCCCTCGCATTGACCTCCCTCTCATCGCACCATTCCCATACCACAGACCATTACTAACATACACTTAGACCCTCTTCGCTAATATCCGTCCATGCTCAATTTACCCCTTTTAATTAATTAACAAACTTTTAATGAAAACTACTAATGTACTATTATGTTGATCATAGCGCTGTGCGTCGCTTATTGAAATTGAGACTAAGGCACACTATTGAGAGATTGACTAATTTAGATTTAGAGATTAGGCTAGCGCAGTTGAACAGTAAGTACACAAAGGGGAATCGCAGTTGCTATGGAGAATTGCTTTCTGTGCTTCGAGTATAGATTTAGAACTCGATATTATTGATTTAATGAGCTGCTTTTTCCTTGAGTGTCACGTGGCGCGTGACAGATGCCCGGGTATAAGAATTGCGAGCTCCGTTGAGCTTGAGCCATCTTCTCACACTAGTTCCCTTTCCTCTCTCTATATATTTTTTCTTATTTATTAATTTCCCCATTATAATGAATTGTCCTACTCCCACACCTACGCCTCCACATCCTAAAGCAGATGGGGGAATGGTTACGCGGCAGTTTTCCCAAGCTTGCACGGCTTGTGAAGCTATGGAATACTTCTGTGTCGAAAGTACGGCGACTCGAGGCCCTCGCCAGAAATGTGAGTTTTGCCGTTGGCAACGAGTGGCGTGCGATGCGTTGACGAAGAACGCAGTAATTGAACAACGATTCACCAAGACCAAGTTTTGGGTGATCCCTAGAACAAAAGAGGTGGTCAAAGACATTTGGGATGTCTCGGTTGGAGACGATCAATTGGTGGGGGAGAACGATAAGGAGCTTAACAACGAGATCACAACCTGGGTAACCCAGGCCACGAGTACGAAACGGGGTGTTGAAGAAGAGGTCGACAAATTGGTGGACGAAGATGAGGATGAAGTCCCTGTTCCAGGGCGGACACCCAAGAAACGACGGGTGGTTATTGAAGATGACAAGGAGGAGAGAGAAGCAGAGGTATGGTGGCTCCAAGGTTGTTCTTAGAACCTGACCCCATCTTTGAAGTAAGTTTTAGTTGTTGTTTTTTTTTTTTTTTTAGGGATGAGGTTACTGATGAGTTCTTGTTTAGACATCAAATACCATTGAAGACCCAATTGGGGAACCTGCGTCGCTTTTGCCAACTGAGGCAAACCCTCTGGTCACGGTGTGGTAGCCTAAATTTTAGTATGGCACCTAAGTACGTAAATGGAGTTATTACGGCATTCAAGATTGGTGTTATTATTTTTTTATAAAAGGGTTTTATTTAATCTATTTGAGTTTTAAATATGAAGAAATTGGTCAAGAGCAAATGCCTACGCATTTATTTTACGGAGAAAACTTATTTTTACGGTCTGAAGAATTTATAAGTATCAAGTCGAGTCACTCAACAACCTTGGGAAATTTTCCCAGAATTTTTACTATTTTTATTATATTTTTAAATGAATTTTAAAGTTTTATAGAAATATTTACATTTTTAGAAATTACTTAACTTTGATGAATTTTCACGGGGTGATTAGAGCTGCGCAGACTACGAAAGTTAGTTTGGAATGTAGAGGGGAAGTGGCTCTATTATTTGTAATTTTTCTAGATTTTTTATTATAGTTTTAAAGGTTCTAATTGAGTCCGGATGGACTCTGTTTGGACTCTGTACGGACTCCGCTTTGACTCCGTACGGACTCCGTACGGGCTCCGGATTGACTCTGGGTGAGCTCAGGAGGGGAAAACTTAGGCACGTGACTAGGAATACTTAAGAGCCTCTCAAACTCGAAATTGAGAGGGGGGGATACAACATACAGCTTAATCTTTAACCACCACGGTCTCATTTTTTATTACTTAACAAATTAAATAAATTGTAATACCCTTATAACTTTTTATTTTATATATAACATTTTAGAAATACTACTCAACAATTTAAATCACACTTCATACAGGGTATCTTTAGAAAGGTCTTCATCACTGGGACTTGATTATTGCTGTCTCATAAAAATTCAAATTATTATAAAAACATAAAAGTCAATCTTTTCAGATCTTTCACTGGTACACCTTAATTTTTGTAATCAGTATTTCTTTCTCAACAGCCACTTTTATTTAAATCTCAATAAGTGTTTAATTTTTCAGAGTTTCATTATTTTTATCAATCAGATCCAAGTAGACTGGTTAGCTTAGTGATTTAGAATTCCCATTTTGTTATTTTTTATTGGAAGGACGGGGTTTTCAGCTAAATCCACACATCTCCTCCGGATTCTGCTTACAGCAAGGCGACTGTAAGAGTTTACCTTACCATAGTTGGTGCCTAACATGGGGTTCGATTTCTCTAGCTTTCTTAAAAGACTTACTTGGATCAAGAACGTTCTTAGCCTGCAAGAGGCTTGTTATTTTATCGATTGTTAACGCTTTTCATTACTTATTGGGATGTTTTCTTCTGCTGTTGCTTCTGGATCTTCTAACCCTCTTACTCCCTCAGTTAGGATTGTTTCTTGGGATGGCCCAAAGTTTGATGGGGAGGAGGTTAAATGGTTCATTAGCAGGTATGAAGCTGCTGCTGCTGTTGATGGTGCTTCTCATGTGGATATGGTGAAGCAAGTTAGATTTTTTATTGCTGATAGGGAGGTGGAAAAAGAGGTTATTGCTATGCAGGCATTTAAGGACAAGGATTGGGTTAAGCTTTCTAAAGCTATGGTTGATAGATGGGGTGTTAGGTTTACTATGATGGACCTCAATAAAATTGTTGGAGACTGGCAAGCAAAAGGTTGAGTTTTTTCTATGGCTGACTTCAAAAAGCTCTGTGTTCAGTTTGATGAAGTGGTGGAATATCTCATCTTGGTGGATGAGTTAGTGCATGAGAATCAAGCAAAAGATTTGTTTTGGACAGCATGCAGCAGGGATATTCGTATGGACGTCTTGAAGGATCTTTCAAGAAAAGATTCGATGAAGGAACTGCCTAATGGTGAGCAGAAACTTCAGGCTCTGGAGGTTATCAAAGAGAACATTCAGGGCCATCTCAAGTTGTTAGCATTGGACAAATATCAAGAGTCCTGCACTCAATATGTTAGCAAGGTTAGTGAAGTTTTGGCCGAAAACAATGATATTATGGTCAAAGCCCAGGAGGCCAATAAGGCACAAATGGGATTACCTGCTGCTAAAGTTGAGGGCAATGTAGATAATAAGATGGTCAATCACTTGGCCAATTTAACTAAACAGTTAAAAATATTTGTTCAAGAAACCCAGAAGGCTAACAAGGCCCCAATCGCTTCTTCGTCGACGTCAACTTCTTATCAGTCTAGAGGGTATTAACGTCGAAATTATAATGGCAATAACAATGGTAACCTCTTCCCAGGCAATGGGAGAAATGGTGGGAATGGTGGTAATGGATATAAAGGTGGCTATGATGAGCCAAAGGTGTGCTCCTATTGTAATAGGAGGGGGCACAGAGCAACAGTTTGTTTTGCTCTTGATAAGGATATGGATGCTGGGCGAGTTTTATTTGATTTTAAAGTTTATAAATTTCCTGATGGTTTGTTCATCAAGCCCAGTGATGGACAGTCTCCTTCTGATTTGGTCAGAAGAAGTTTAACGGCTGAAAGGAGAGCCAGATTTGAGGAGGTGACGGATGAAGATGTTAATGCCAAGGGTGGCAAAAATGGTAATGGTAATGGTGGTAAAGCTGACAAGGGCAAGGAGAAAGAGGTCAGTAAAGCCACATTTTCTACTTCTTTTGGAGGTTTAGAGCTGGCGACGGTTGCCCAGGTGGAGGGTAGCTGTATGGCTGGCAAATACGATGTTAATTCTTCTAGAAGAGCAGCTGCTACTAAGGCGAAGAGTAGCATTCAGAGCCAATTGAGGGCCAATCCTGGCAAGGCCAATAACAAAGTGAACCCTTACTGTAAGGACAAGAATTCTAGTGCTCAAACTGCCACCAACAAATTGAACCCTTACTCTAAGGACGAATTATATAAAATACAGAAGGGGATTGCTGATATGGGGCCCCCTAGTTATGGCAAGTTTGATTAAAATGGTGAGCCTATGTCAGAGGATGATTCGGATTCTGAGGAGGACATACCTTTGGCGTCTCTACCCAGACCAAGTTTTACCGGTCCCATCTCAATGGAGGGAGTAAGAAGGACTAGCGATGGATCAGGATTAGTGCAAGAAGCTGGTGACGGAGTTAGGGTTATAGAAAGTGAAGATGGCTCGGTTGGACCTCAAGAGGTACCCAGGGCCAAGGTTGTTAAATCAAAGGTCCAGTATGAGCGGCCAGTAGTTTCTGGTAAAGCTAATGCGATGGACGAAGTTTTGAATAGGGTGAATCAACTGCAGATTCCCTTATCTTTGGGGGAGTTATTTACGATTAGTCCGGCACTTTCTGAAAAGCAAAAGAAGCATTTGACGAGGCGTCGGGTTTCCACTGGAGAGGTGGAATATATTTGTGAAAATGCTGAAAAGTTTGGGGAAGATGTAGATACACATTTTTCCGCTGTCCTGGGTTACCTGGTGGTAACTCTAAATGGTAAAGAAGTAAAGGCCTTGGTCGATTCAGGGTCTCAAATTAATTTAATTTCATTGGAGCAAGCGACAAGTATAGGCTTGCCAATTAAAAGTGGGACTGGGGGAAACCTCAGAGGTATTGGAGGGCATGCAACAGAGCTGATGGGCACAGCTGAGCATGTCAGGTTAGGCATTGGTGGATCTGTTGGTAAGGTTCAATTTTATGTGGCCAGAGGAGCAGTCAAAACTGTTCTTGGTGGTCCTTTTTTGATGGATTTTGAGGCCAGGATAGGGTATCAAGCTGGCATGGGGATTAGTTTGGAGATCACTGGTGAAGATATGCGGAGGTTACATATGCGGTTAGCGCCTCCTGGAGATGAAGGTTGGGAAACACGGCCAGGGATTACTACTCTGTGCCAGTGTTGTGTTTTCACCAAGAAGCGGCATATAAAACGGAAGGCTTCTGGTGAATTATGTTTGTTGGAAATGGATGAATGCCCTCATTTTTTGGGGTAGCTGGGGCTGATCACTCTAATGTTGTAATCTCTCCTCAGGATGAGATCCCGGATTGCAATAGGTCAGCTCACTTGGAGATAATTCAAGTGGATTCTCAATTATTTTCTGTTAATATTACTTTGGAGTGCAAATACGTTTTAGACTTTTCTATATGTTTATTGGATTTATCCTGTTTTTCTATTATATTTAAAAATGGTAAAAAAAGCAAAATGGGCCAAATTAGGTTGGATAAAAATTGGAAGGGTATGTTTTATGACCTCCAGCAAGAGGCTAAACTGCAAGTATCTCCTTTTATTTTGGACCTCCAGCAAGAGGGTAAACTGCGAAAATCTTATCAAAACCCGATTAAAAATCTTAGTATAATTAAAACACAAAAAAATAATTTATGTGAAAAGGTTGTTCCAGACCTCCAGCAAGAGGTTTAACTGCAATTATCTCCTTCTATTATGGACCTCCAGCAAGAGGGTAAACTGCAAAAATCTTATCAAAATCCAATAAAAAATCTTGGTATAATTAAAACACAAAAAAATAATTTTTGTGAAAATTCAATTCCAGTCCTCCAGCAAGAGGTTAAACTGACAACTTTCTTTACGGGTGATTTACTGTTGGATAAGGGAAGCAAAGGTGTTGGAAAATCTGTTTATAAATTAGACGAGGGAAAGGAGAAAAGGGTAAAATTCAAAAATGAAATAAAATATTTTTCTAATTTTTCTTATTCCAATTCTGGCGATGAAGAAGATTCATTTGATGAAATATGTAATGGCAATACAAAAGTAAATGTTTTACCTCAAGTTTATTTAGATGTGGACGCAGCCAAATATAAGAAGGTAGCAAATAAAGTTTGACCTATTAATGAACCGCTACCTGCTGAATTAAATCCTCATTTGAGAAGACCAAGGTTATCAAGAGATCCTTATGAAAATCCCTTGGTAAAGAGTCCCCCTGAATTTTCTGAGACATCAAGAATCATTTTTGAGAGACTGGGTGTTGTTAATTTTGGACCTGATGGTTGGTTGTCTGGAGAAGAGAAGAAGTTGTTGTTGGATGTGATGGTCAAGCGAGAGAAGGCCATTGCTTTTGTAGAAGAGGAGAGGGGTGTGTTGAAGCATTCCTATGGGGAGCCTTACAAGATTCCTGTGGTATGTCATGAACCGTGGCAGCAGAAACCGATTCCTATTCCAGCTGCATTAAAAGAAGCCTATATTGAAGTTGTCAGAGAACGGATACGCACTGGACTGTATGAGCAATCAACATCAAGTTATTCTAGTCCGGTATTTTGTATCAAGAAACCAAATGGCAAGCTTAGAGTTGTTCATGATCTTAGGGAATTAAATAGGGTTACAATAAAGGATGCTGGGATACGGCCTAGTGCTGAGGAGTTTGTCGAAGCGTTTGCAGGGAGAGTGTGTTATGGTTTGGGAGATATTATGGGTGGATATGATGAGAGAGAGTTACATCCGGACTCAAGGCCTCTCACTAAATTTGATACACCACTTGGACGTTTACAGTTAACAAGATTACCTCAAGGAGGAACAAATTCGGTTGCAGTTTATCAAGCTCAGATGGCTTGGATCCTTCAAGACAAAATTCCACAATATGCTGGGATCTTCATAGATGATGGAGGAATTAAGGGACCAACAACCGACTATGATAACCAGGTGTTGGAAGAGAATCCCAGGATACGCAAAATCATTTGGTAGTTTTCAATTACATTAGAAAGAATCTTGTTTCAAATTGAAGAGGCTGGTTTAACGATTTCAGGTTCAAAATTTTCCTGTTGTGTGCCAGCCTTAGAAATATTAGGCCATGTGGTATGTAGAGAGGGTAGGATTATGTCCAAGAAGAAAGTTAACAAAATTCAGTCCTGGCCAAGACCCAAGAATATGACCAAAGTTAGAGGGTTTTTAGGCGTTTGCGTATATGTTAGAATGTTTATCAAGGACTTTTCTTCATTGGCAGCTCCATTGAGACGGTTAACGAGAAAGGATGCAGACTGAGAGAGGGATGAAGAGTGTGAGAAGGCGTTTGTGAAGTTGAAGGAGGTTGTGGGGAAGGATTTAGTCCTGCACAAGTTGGATTATGGAAAAGATGCTGGTAGATTTTATTTAGCAGTTGATTCAAGTCAGGTTGCAGCTGGGGCGGTTTTGTCTCAGATGGATAAAGCTGGTTACATCAGGCCAGTTAGGTATGAATCTGTAGTATTTACTGAGGTCAAATAAAGATATTCTCAACCAAAATTGGAATTATGTGGTGTGGCGAAAATACTGAAGAAACTTCAGCATATTTTGTGGGGGCAACATTTTGAGTTGCAAGTGGATGCAAAATCGTTAATCCAGATGATTAATTCCCCAAGTTTACCAAACGCACCCATGACGAGATGGGTAGCTTTTATTCAACATTTTTCATTTGATTTAGTTCATAATCCCGGCAAGACTTTTACTATTCCAGATGGTTTATCAAGGAGACCACCCACAGAAGAAGATTCAGACTCAGAAGAGTTCGATGAAGATATACCTATTATCAAAGCGAGCACTAAAGGAGCTGAAAACTTTCCATACCTCCCCCATGAGGTTAAACTGGCAGGACTATTGTGTTTAGATTATGGTGATGATGACCTCCACCAAGAGGATAAACTGGAAAATAGTTTTTATGTTAATAAAGATGTTGGAAAAGGTGTAGATAAATTCGGTAGAAAGGAGGTAAAAGAAGATGTGGTGTATGTAGAGGAAGATGGATTAGTAGTGTGGGATAGTAGTAAATTAAGGAATGGTGTATATGTTGGAGAATAAGAGAATTTAAATAAAAGGGTGGATAAAGAGAAAGAGGTATTTTTGAATATGGTTTACAAAAGATCCAAAGGTTCAGATGAAAAACGTCGACATAGCTCGATTAAAGATTTATTTAGGGGTCAACAATTATTGGCTCATTTATGTGCAGGTGATATTGGTGATAGAGAAGTCCCTATTGATGTTATATTAATCGATTTTCAAGATGAAGTCTGGGGTCAGACTGGTTTTTATTTTTTTTTAGTCAAATATTTGTTGACTTTAGAGAGGCCAGAAGATTGTGAAGACGATGAATGGGTGGCTATCAAGAGGAAGTCATCTACGTTTTACCTATCTGATCGACGTTTAATGAGGAGAAGGTATACAAATCCTCAAGTAGTTATAACTCAACAGAAGGGGCAAGAATTAGTTTTGAAATCACTGCATGAAGATCTTGGGCATAGAGGCGTTGGAGAAACTTTTAGAAGAATTTCTGATTGATTTTGGTGGCCTGGCATGAAGATGTCTGTTAAACAGTGGGTTCAGTCATGCGAAGAATGTCAAAGACGAAGTTATTTAAGGCCAAAAGAACCTGGACGCACAACCGGTGAATATACGCTCTTTGGGAGAGTTAGTTTAGATGCCCTTCATATAAAAGAGGGACGGTATAAATATTTAATTGTGGCCAGAGATAATTTATCTGGTTGGGTAGAGGCAGTGCCTCTTATTAATTTAACTGCCAAAAATGTGGCAGAATTTTTGTTGAATAATTGGGTATATAGGTATGGGGTGATGAAGTTGGTGATGGTAGATGGAGGTCCTGAATTTGGGACAGAGTTTAAAGAGGCCTTATTGAAAGTTGGATCAAAGGTTAGGGTAGCAACCCCATATTATTCTGAAGCTAAAGGCATGGTTGAAAGAGGGAATCAAGTTATTAAGGATGGTTTAGTTAAAATGTGTGGGACAAGTGCCAAAAAGTGGAGGCACTATTTACGTTTAGTTTTATTTGCTGATCAAATCACTGCCAAAAGGACAACTGGATTTTCACCTTATGAACTTTTTTTTGGACAGAAAGCAGTTTTACTGGTTGATTTAGAAGCTGAATCATATCTTGGAGTTGACTGGGACACGGTCAAAACTACTGAAAAATTATTGTGTGCAAGAATGATGCAGCTAGAAAAGAAAGAAGAATATTTAGAAAAGGCATATTCGCGGATGATGAAGATCCGAAATCAATCAGTCAGATATTGGGATGAGCGGTTGGCACATTGATTAAGGAAACCTTTGAACCCAGGTGATATGGCCCTGGTGTATAATAGGAGTTTGGAAAGTCAGTGGGGAAATATGTTTGCAGATAGGTGGAATGGACCGTATAAAATCAAGGAGCAAGTTTCCGGCGGTTCATATGTGTTAGAAGAGTTGGACGGAGTAGTATTGAAGAAGAGGGTAGCGGCCGATCAAGTGAAACGGTTCTATCCTAGAGGCACCAGGAGTGCCGAAGTCTACCTCCGCAATGAGGATAAACTATGATATCGACAAAATTTTATGGATACCTCCGCAACGAGGATAAACTATGATATCAACAAAATTTTATGATGACCTCCGCAACGAGGATAAACTATCTTCTTTTTTATCAAAATACTTTACTGTCGTTACACTGCCTATGGGCGACGAAACTTTGATGAAACTTAACGAAATTCAAGAAAATCTTCTTTGAAATTTTCGAAATTTAAAATTCTTAAAATATGAGTGAAGATAGTGTTGGAAAATTTTTAAAATTTATTGGAAGAAGTGTTCACAGGGGAACCTTCTTAATTTAATATTGGCAAGTGTGGGAGTAATTGATGGGCTGGCTGCTCTATACACAATTACCCCATAATGTTTGTTTCCAAAATTTTCCCTGTTTCTAGTTGAATCCTGGCTTTGTCTTTTAATTATAGGAAGTCCACTAAGACTATAAACTGGAACAAATCAAGAGACACCGCTCTCAACGCCGGATTCAAGATTCTTTTATTTTATTTTGTTTTTGATTTTTTTATGTTAGATTGTGATTTCTTTTCTTTAATATATATTATGAATTGTTGTAAAGGTGATGCTCACTGGTGGTCTCTAATCATTTTTATAAATTGGAGGGAGCCCACCCAGTGATCATCATTATAAAAATTATCTTCTAAAAACTTTCATTTATTTTCTTTTCTTTTCAATTTCTCAAAATTGTGTAACCACATCAAGTTACACTTGGATGTGGGTATGATGTCGAGGGTACGGCTCATCAAATGGCCGGGGTCATCTTTTAAAAATTTTATTTTGAAATTTTTTTATTATTATTACTTTTTTTATCTTTCTTTTCACATTTGTTTATCTTTCTTTGAAAATTAAATTTTAACTTTTATTTCAAAACTATCTTTTCTAAAATCTTTTATTTTAAATTAAAAACAAATTAAAATTAAAAATAAATAAAAATAAAATAAATAAAAATAAAAATAAAAAAAATTAAAAATTAAAAAATAAAATAAAAATAAAATAAAAAATAATAAAAAATAATAATAATAAAATAAATAAAAATAAAAATAAATAAATAAAAATAAAATAATAAAATAAATAAAAAAATTAATTAATTAAATCAAAAATTATTATTATATTTCTTAGTTTTATTTTTCAGTCTTCATTCTTTTTAGTTTTATTCATTTAGTTTAGACAGGAAACAGGGTCTAGGGGAACTCAATACCTATGGGATTTCACTTCAAGACATCTGTTTAGTCCTCCAAGACTTTAAACTGGCTACTTTTCAAGACGTTCTTTAAGGTTTTTTTATACCTATTTTGGATCTGTTAGTCCTCCAAGACTTTAAACTGGCTACTGTTCAAGACGTTCTTTAAGGTTTTTTTTATACGAATTTTGGAGCTATTAGTCCTCTAAGACTTTAAACTGGCTAATTTTCAAGACTGTCATTAAAGATTTTATATTGGAGCTGTTAGTCCTTCAATACTTTAAACTGAATTTCAAGCATGTTTAAGATTTTATGGATATTTTTGGAGACCGATTTTTTTTATATATAAATCAAATGTTAGGTCCACCAAGACCTTAAACTGGAGTGTTATCAAATGTTAGGTCCACCAAGACCTTAAACTGGACTATTATCAAGCTGTTGGGTCCACCATGACCTTAAACTGAATTTCTTATCAATCAAATGTTTGGTCCACTATGACATTAAACTGGATTATCAAGTTTATTCAATATTTGGTCAAGCCTAGGCCTTACTTAGGAATATTTCAAGTTATTTATGCACTTAAACAATCTTTGGTCCACCAAGACCATAAACTGGCAATCAATTATATGTTTGGTCCACCAAGACTTTAAACTGGAATGTAAATCTTGTTTGGATAACTCAATTCAATCTTTTAATTTATCACTGTCCACTAAGACTCTAAACTGGTTATTCAATTATTTCTGGAATTGGGTGCTGATAAGCTTTAGGAGGTTAAAATTTTAGGTGGTGATGATGCTAAGGAAAGAATAATGGTTAATTAGGTGAAATTTGTGGCGCTTTAACATGGTCTAAAGTTAAAATTATTATTGGAAGCCTGGCAAAAGTATTTTATGGGTTTGCTGTATAGCAAAGTTTGAAAATTGTGATGAAGGAATCAGAAGTTAGGATGGTAGTTGGATTTTAGGGAATGATTTTTTTTTAGTGCCTCATAGTTAGGCCATTTTTTTGGTGTGAAGCTTGGAGGACCTTATGGTGAGATTGGAATCATAGAATTCGGCTCAGTGGGGGGCCCTATGAGGTTGGAATCAGGAGTATTCGGCTCATAGGAAGATCCACTCTCTCAATGCTGTGACAAGAAGGAAGACTGGTATATGGGAGTCTGAAGGGATTCAAACCTTGCTCTCAGTAGTAGAATCATCACAAGATTTATATTATTTTATTTTATGTTATATCAAGCCAGAGAAGAAGAAACAAAGTTTTTATTACAAAGAATTAAAAGAAGACCAGCTAAAACAAATTTATCAAATTATTTTATAAGGAAAGATAATTCTTTTGGAATTGCTCAACCACTTATGCAAAGTTTTAAGAATGGGGACATTCTCAATTGAAGGGAGGATGTGGTAGCCTAAAGTTTAGTATGGCACCTAAGTACATAAATGGAGTTATTACAGCATTCAAGATTGGCGTTATTATTTTTTTATAAAAGGGTTTTATTTAATTTATTTGAGTTTTAAATATGAAGAAATTGGTCAAGAGCAAATGCCTACGCGAAAACAATTTATTTTACGGAGAAAACTTATTTTTACGGTCTGAAGAGTTTATAAGTATCAAGTCGAGTCACTCAAGAACCTTGGGAAATTTTCCCAGAATTTTTACTATTTTTATTATATTTTTAAATGAATTTTAAAGTTTTATAGAAATATTTACGTTTTTAGAAATTACTTAACTTTGATGAATTTTCACGGGGTGATTAGAGCTTCGCAGACTACGAAAGTTAGTTTGGAATGTAGAGGGGAAGTGGCTCTATTATGTGTAATTTTTTTATATTTTTTATTATAGTTTTAAAGGTTCTAATTGAGTCCGGACGGACTCCGTAAGGACTCCGCTGTGGCTCCGTACGGACTCCATACGGGCTCCAGATTGACTCTGGGTGAGCTCTGGAGGGGAAAACTTAAGCACGTGACTAGGAATACTTAAGAGCCTTTCAAACTTGAAATTGAGAGGGGGGGATACAACATACAGCTTAATCTTTAACCACCACGGTCTCATTTTTTATTACTCAACAAATTAAATAAATTGTAATACCCTTATAATTTTTTATTTTATATATAACATTTTAGAAATACTACTCAACAATTTAAATCACACTTCATACAGGGTATCTTTAGAAAGGTCTTCATCACTGGGACTTGATTATTGCTGTCTCATAAAAATTCAAATTATTGTAAAAACATAAAAGTCAATCTTTTCAGATCTTTCACTGGTTAGAGTTTCATTATTTTTATCAATCAGATCCAAGTAGACTGGTTAGCCTAGTGATTTAGAATTCCCATTTTGTTATTTTTTATTGGAAGGACGGGGTTTTCAGCTAAATCCACACATCTCCTCCGGATTCTGCTTACAGCAAGGCGACTGTAAGAGTTTACCTTACCATAACGGGTGGAATCGAAGAACCTGAGGAAATGCTGGACCAGGTGTGGTCGAAGAGTTAGGTTCGCAGAAGAGTTGTGTGGGGAGGTCGATACAATTATCGACGCTGCTTCCTTCGACGTGGCAGAGGAACTCTTGGAGATTGGAGAGGTTGTTCGGGTAGGAGAGGAGGAGGTATTTGAGAAATTCAGGAAGGAGATGAGGGTAATTTTGGAGAAGATGAAAAGATTGGTTCGAGAAAAATTTGAAATGAAAAGGAGAGATGTAAAGAAGTAGAAAAGTAGAATTGTATTTTTAGTTTTATTTTATTTTATTTTATTGTATTGTATTTAAGGTGAATATTATTATTTTTTATACGATTTGGGAGAGAGAGAAAAAAAAGTTTTAAATAAAATTTTGCTTTAGAATTTGAAAGAAGAAATTTAAATAAGAAAGATAGAAGTTATTTAATTGAAGGAAGTTTTAAGTTTTTAAAAGAAAAATTTATGTAAGAGAAGAGAGAAAGAAAAATAATGGTTGGTGATTGAGATTAGTTTGTTGAAATGAGAATTTAATGAAAGAAAAATTTGTTATTTGCGAAAAGTTGTTTATTGATTTTTTTAGGAATTTTAGATAGTTGAAAAGAGAGGAAAAAAAACAGAATTTAGAATTTAAAGAGAATTTGAAAAAGAAGAATCATTTTTTCGAAGAATTTTATAGGGAGATTTAGAGGTTGAAGTTAAGTTCGAGGAAATGGTTGTGTCGTACAAGATTTTTATGATTCAAAGGAAAGAAAGTTTAAAGAGAGAATAAATTTTAGAAAAGAAAATTTTAAAAGAATTTTAAATTTAAGAAAAGAATGTATTTAGAGAATTGAAAAAAGAAAAGAGAAAGAAAACATTTAGAGAGATTTAAATGTTTTTTTTTTTTTTTTTTTTTTTTTATTTATGTTTATTCTATTTGTTTTATTTTTTTTTATTTTTTGTTTATTTATTTATTTTATTTTTAATTTTAATTTTTAATTTTTAATTTTATATTTATTTATTTATTTATTTTTTTAATTTTTAATTTTGATTTTGATTTTAGTTGGTTTTGGAGAAAATTTTTATAGAAGGAGAAGAAAGAAAAGAAGAGAAAAAAAGAAAACAAGGCTAAGAAATACAAGAGGTGTTTTAGATTTTTAAGAGAAAGAGAAAAAAGAAAGAAAAGAAAAAAAAGAAAAAGAAAATTTAAAATAAAAGAAATTTTAAGGTTTTGGTTTTAAAGGATATTTCAAATGAAAAGATTTTAGAAGTTCAGTGCACCACGGGAAATCTAGGGGTGAATTGCTAGCAATCCCCTCTCTTGAAATTTAGAGTGTCCCTTAATTATGCCAGGTTTATGAATACTTTATAAACATAAGTAAATTAGAGTTAGATCTACATTTATTCATAGATTGATTATAGACAGAATATCAACTGATTCCAAATTATGCACAAGTTGATCCTCCAGAACTTGATTTTGGTCCTCTGATGAGAACAAATTGAGCACAAATTGATCTAACCTAAGCTTATGCATATATAATAATTCAGGATACTTGCTCTATTAAATTTGATAATAAAAAAAATATTGATGAATTTATATAAAAAAAATTATTATGTAAGATATTAAATTATAAATTTAGGCATCATAGGAGGGCATGTAATAGAACTTAATTATACTATGTGACACCTTAATACTGTATCACACAGTTTGAAACATTCAAAACAAAATGTGTCATGATGGGCAATGAAATTGCTTGGACAGACTCTTTCAAAATTAATACTGACCATAATACACAAGTATGAAACCTTGGCATCTATCCAATAAAAGATTTTCCTTCTGATAAATGGATTTTTCTCAGTTACTACCTGCTAAAAAGTGTCCTTCTGTGGTTTGTCTGACATTCAGGGGGGTAATTTTGCCACATCACACTACTTCTATTTCCATGATTGACAAAAACATCATCCTCATTCCCATCTAAAGAGTTGATCTCATCTGACTGTGGCTGATCAAAGGGGTCAACCACAAGTTTAGCCAAAATTTTGGTGAACACTTTTTTGATGGATAGTGACTAACTGGTGCTTTCCGAAATTGTCCACCTCAAGTTAGGATAAACTTCAGGAGGATAAATTTATTATGAATACCAAATTAACTGAAGAATACTTTTTCCCTAGCTACTCTGCATCATAAAAGTGTCCAACTGAGGTTTAGCCATAATTCAGGTAGACACTTTTGAAAAGGCACAGTCTGATGGGTTTAATATCTATATATGGCAATAAGTATCAGTTTTTAATCAACATGGAACTATAATTAATTTAATATGGCCAAAGTGTCCACCTGAAGTTTGGCCAAAATACAGGTGGAAATTTTTATGAGGATTACTTGATGAAATGAAGAAGACTTGCAATTACTTTCCATCATAAAATTTTCAAACTTAAGTTTATCAAAAATTGTGGTGACACTTTTTCCAGATCCAGTCATATGAGATCAACTCTCTACATGGCAATGAGAATCAATTTTTAGTCAATCATGGCATTAGAAGTAATTTTATATTGAAAAACTTTCCACCTGATTTTTGGCCAAAAATAAGTTGGAAATGTTTATGAGGAATACTAGATTAACTAAAGAAGACTTGCACCCTACTACTGTCCATCATGAAAGTGTCCACCAGAAGAATTCTCAAACTTGTGGTTGACACCTTTGGCATGGTCCAGCCATATGGGATCAATTCTGCATATGGAAATGAGGATTTAATTTGGTCAATCATGGTACTAGAAGTAATTTGATATAGATAAAGTTTCCTACTAAATATTGGAAAAAAATCAGTTGAAAACTTCATTTAGTTTTTCAAAAAATCAAATTAAGTAAAATTTTATTCATGATGATGCCCATTTTATCCAACACCTCTTCTGAGCCTTGAAAGTAGGCATTTAGCTTGAATTTTGAATTTCATATAAAATCCCTATTATTCAACCTATTTCTTTTTATCCCTTTTTTTTCTTTTAGATATCAATTAATTTTATGTAAAACAAATCATTTTCATAGTTTTTTACCTGTATTTAATAGAATTATTAAAGGTTTAACATCACCCTGTAAGCATTTGGCACATGATTTTTTGCTATACTAATAAAAATAATAATATACTGGTAACAAAAAATTGATCAAATGATAAAATATTAATAAAACAGAAAGATCAAATACCAGTGGATATGTTTAAAAAAAATACCAGTTGCACTGAAGAAGAGCTGCACCCTAGATACTCACCATCAAAAAAGTGTCCAGCACAAGTTCGGCCAAACTTGTGCTGGACACTTTTGGTCAGTTGCAGTCATATGAGATCAATTTTCACTATGGCAATGAAAAAAATTTTTTGGATAAAAAACTTCACTAGAAGTAGTTTTACATAGCCAAATTTTCTACCTAGATTTCATCCAAACCACAGGTACACAATTTTTTATCTTTAAAAAACAATCAATTAAGTACAATTTATCCCTGACAGCTCTCATTTGCTTCAACATCTCTACTGGCCTTTGATATTAGCAATAATACTTGGATTTCTTTTTTCATATTTGATCGCTTTAAATTAATTTTTTATTCCTCATATTGCGCTTGGATATCAATTAATAAACTTTAAAATAAATTATTTTAATATTTTTATACATTTTTTTAATAATATTATAAAATGTGTAACATCACTCAGTATGCATTTGGCACAATATTTTTTGCTATACTTAAATAATTAATAATATAATTAAGACAAAAAATTAATCAAACAATATGTATGAGTGAGGCACAAAGATAAAATACCAGTAGACATGTTTGTAAGAAATACCAGATGAACTGAAGAAAAATTTTACCCCAGCTGCTCTCCATCATAGAAGTGTCCAGCACAAGTTCGGCTGAACTTGTGCTGGACACATTGGGTCATGTGCAGTCAGATGGGATCAATTCTCTGTATGGCAACAAAAAATTTTTTTTATCAAATTTCACTAGAAGTAGTTTGGTTTAGCTAAATCATCCACCTGCTGTTCTGCCCAATATCAGGTGTATAATTTTTTATCTTTAAAGAAAAGGTCGCTTATTACAATTAAGCCCTGATGGCTCCCATTTGCTTTAACACCTCTACTGGCTCTTGATAGCAGGAATTTTACCAGTATTTTTTTCATGTTTTAACTCTTTGACTTTTATTTTACTCTTTTATTCCTCTTTTTACTTTTAAATTTCTATTTAATTTTTGTAAAACTATTCCTTTCCATATTTATTTACATCTATTTTAAAAAATTATTGAAGGTATAACTTTACATGGTATGCATTTGGCACACAAGTTTTTGCTATACTAATAACATTAATAATATAATGGTGATAAAATATTAATCGGATGATAAATATGAAAGATACAGACTGATCAAATACCAGTAGACATGTTTATGAGAAATACAAGATGAACGAACTGAAGAAAATTTCCACCCAAGCTACTCTCCATCATAAAAGTGTCCAGCACAAGTTCGGCCAAACTTGTGCTGGACACTTTTAGTCACGTGCAGTCAGATGGGATCAGTTCTCTATATGGCAACAAAAAACATTTTTTTATTAAACTTCACTACAAGCAGTTTTGTTTAGCTGAATCATCCACCTGTTGTTCTTCCCAACCTCAGGTGTATAATTTTTTATCTTTTAAAAAAAGGTCACTTATTACAATTTAGCCCTGATGGTTCCCATTTTTTTCAACACTTCTACTGGCTCTTGAGAGCAAGAATTTTTACTAGTATTTTGTTTTTCATAATTGATCTCTTTGAGATTAATTTTACCTTTTTATCCCTCATATTTCTTTTGTATATCAATTTATTTTTTGTAAAACAAATCATTTTCATATTTTTTTACCTTTATTTAATAATATTATAAAAGGTGTAACATCACCCGGTATGCATTTGGCACATGAGTTTTTGCTATACTTATAATATTAATAATATAATGGTGACAATAAATTAATCAAATGATATATATGAGTGAGGCACAAAGATCAAGTACCAATGGACATGTTTATAAGAAATACCAGATTACCTGAAGAAAAATTATACCCTAGCTACTCTCCATCATAAATGTGTCCAGCACAAGTTCGGCTGAACTTGTGCTGGACACTTTTTGTCACATGCAGTCTGGTGTGATCAATTCTCTCTCAATCATTGAACTAGAAGTTGTTTGATATGGCTAAATGGTTATGCTGAAGTTTTTTTAAACCTCAGATTGGCACTTTTTTGTTTTTCAAAAAAGCAATTATAGTCCAAGTTTAGCCTCACTGGTGGACATTTGCCCCAACATGTCTACTTGCTCCTGATGGCAGTATATTTATTATAATTTTTTATTTCATATTTGATTCCTTAAATTTTACCTTTTTATCCCTCATATTGCTTTTGTATATCAATTTATTTTTTGTAAAACAAATCATTTTCATATTTTTTTACCTTTATTTAATAATATTATAAAAGGTGTAACATCAACCGGTATGCATTTAGCACACGAGTTTTTGCTATACTTATAATATTAAAACATAATGGTGACAAAAAATCAATCAAATGATAAATATGAGTGAGGCACAAAGATCAAATACCAGTGGACATGTTTATAAGAAATACCAGATGAACTGAAGAAAAATTCCACCCTAGCTAACCTCCATCATAAAAGTGTCCAGCACAAGTTCAGCCGAACTTGTGCTGGACACTTTTGGTCACATGCAGTCTGATGTGATCAATTCTCTCTATTGCAATGAAGATGAATTTTTCTTCAATAATTGCACTAGAAGTTGTTTGATATGGCAAAATTGTCATCCTGAAGTTTTGGTAAAGCTCCAGTGGATTTTTTTTTATTTTTACAAAAAAGAAATTATAGTCCAAGTTTAGTGCCACTGGTGGGCGTTCACCCCATCATGTCTACTTGCTCTTGATGGGAGGAATTTCACTTTAATTTTTTATTTCATATTTGATCCCTTTAATTTTACGTTTTTATCCCTCATATTGCTTTTGGATATCAATTTATTTTTTGTAAAACAAATCATTTTCATATTTTTTTACCTTTATTTAATAATATTATAAAAGGTGTAACATCACCCGGTATGCATTTGGCACATGAGTTTTTGCTATACTTATAATATTAATAACATAATGGTGACAAAAATCAATCAAATGATAAATATGAGTGAGGCACAAAGGTCAAATACCAATTAATCAATAGTACTTTTTAATATTATAAATTTTTTGATTAAATAAAATGGTAATAATGAGTTATATTTTTCATCCACAATTCCACTCTAATGATTCCCACTGCACAAAAAGGGTTCACGTGGTCCTTTCTTTACTGCTTGTGCATATATTTTATTGCCCACAGTACTACAATTTTTTGTAGTGATTATCCCACATCTGATTCAGGAATATTTTTAAACAATATAATTTTTTTTAAAAAAAGACCTTATCATATCCAATATCCCACAAAAAATACAACCTGTTTTTGTATTAAAGCCCGTTAATTATTAAGAAATTGTTAAAATAATTAGATTAGACCCTGGCACAGCTAGATCCATACCAACCGACCTAAAGTCTTTTCAATATTGAAAACAATTAAATAAAATTATGATATCATACTAAATTATGGGCACCAACCATAATTCAGCACTTCTCATTTGCTCTGCTACAAAATGAGTGCATGTAGCATTTTTCTAACGTCGGACTGTTTTACTTCCTTCCCTCACACCTTTAGTCCAGAATGAAAATTTAGTATGAGTTTTGGTCAAAATGGTTTGCCAGTGTTATCTGTATGCAATATGAATTCATATTGCATATTTCTATTTATGCATAAAATATACTCGTTAAGCATCATTTTTTTGCATTTTTCAATCATTATGCATATTCATTATAAAGATTTATATGCATATTAATATATTTTATTCATATACGTATATGCACCTTTTTTTGCATATTCAATATGCATATTTTTAATGCATATTTTTATGCATATTCAATATGCATATTTTTTATGCATATTTTTATGCATATTTTTATGCATATTTTTATGCATATTTTTATGCATATTTTTTATGCATATTTATTCTTCATAGTCATTATGCATACCCTTTGGATAGGCAATTCACATCAATTTTTAGCATGCAATAAGTATCCACCATGCAAATTCAAATGCATATGCATCTATATCATACACGCAACATATATTCAAGTTTAATATTTGAATATTAAGGTATGCTAACTGATGTTGTTCAACCTCTTGCCAAACCTGAGATTAACTGATGTTCAATGTGGTTATTAAGCTCTGCTCAAGGAGGGATTGTTCTGGATTCAATCTGTGTCAGTTTATTTTTTCAATGTTTTTTCATCAGATTTAAAAACATCTTTCTGACAGTTTCAGGATGGTATCCCAACAGTTTCCTGAAAAATTCCTAATAGTTTCAAAAAGAGGGAACTGCTAGCAGTTCACCCCCAGATTTCCCGTGGTGGGGGCGTTAGAAACATTGATGGCTGGTTCCCAGGATGTTTTGTCTGAGTCATTGAGGAAGCCTTCCCATACCACGAGGTATTGAAGTTTCCCCTTGCGCATTGTTGAATCAAGGATACGACTTACTTCCCACTCTAGATGATCTTCTACTTCGACCGGTTCCGGAGGGGGTTGGTTCTTGCCCGGGTATATTTCTCGAGCCAGTTCCAGGAGAGATACATGGAAAACAGGGTGAATCGCCTGCCATTTAGGAGGTAACTTGAGTCGAAATGCAGTTTTAGAGACTTCAGAGTCGATTTCGAATGGTCCCAAGTGCTTTTCAGCCAGTTTCTTTGATGGTCGTGTTGTTCAAATGTTTCGTGCGTCGAGCCATACTTTGTCGCCTGGTTTAAAGGAAGGAGCAGATTGTCGATGTTTGTCGGCCTGTTCCTTGTATCTTTGAATTGCTGATTCCAAATTTGTTTTAGGTTCTTCTTGGAGTCGTGATATAGTTCGGAGATAATGTTCCGCAGGATGATTAGTTCCTACATGGATTGAGTTGAATCGAGGATGTCGTCCATAAATGGTTTCAAAGGGAGATTGTCATGTCGAAGAATGAGTCGAGTTATTATAAGCAAATTCGGCCAATGGTAACCATGTGGTCCAATCGTCTTGTTGGTAACTAACATACATTCGAAGATATTGTTCAAGGATTTGGTTAACTCTTTCTGTTTGACCGTCAGTTTCAGGGTGATAGGCCGTGGAGAGGTTCCTCGTGATATTGAGTTGTCGACACAGTTGGGTCCAGAATGTGGATACAAACAATGAGCCTCTATCTGAAATAATATCATTTGGTAAGCCGTGTTTGGAAAATACATATTCTAGAAACAATTTTGACAAATCTTCTGCTGTAGCAGTAGTAGTGGTTTTAATGAAAATAGACATTTTTGAAAATCTATCTACTATTACTAATATAGCATCAAAATCATTAGAAAAAGGAAGTTGAGAAATGAAATCCATCGATAAAGATTCCCAAGGTTTAGAGGGAATAGGAAGTGGTTGAAGCAACCCATGCTTCCGGTGACGGGGAGCCTCATTCCTATTACATTCGTAACAAGTTTTTATATAGGCCTTGATTTCCCTGGTCATACCTGGCCAGAAGAAATCCCTCGCTATTAAGTGGTAGGTTTTATCAACACCAAAATGACCAGCTAATGGAGAATCATGTCAACTGTTGAAAATCCATAATTTTATCGCATTTTTGTCGGGTATGACTACTCTACCTGATTCAATACTGAATCTTTTGGCCCCTTGCTTCGAGAGTATTTTGTCTTTTAACCCTAAACAATAATCGTCCTTTGACTGGGCTTCGAGGATGTTGGATAGTGGATTTCGAAAAGATTGAACTGTCATCGAATTAAGTTGATGAGTCGTTAACATTGATTCGTTGAAAATTGATTGCACATTTGCTGGGTTCTTGTCAGCAAATGCATCCCCCCGCTGTGGGTAAACGTCGTCCCGATGTGACAAGATATCTGGGACAATGCAGTTTTTACCTGGGCGATAGGAAATAGAGAAGTGAAATTCAGATAAAAATTCAGCCCACCTGGCTTGACGCCTGGTTAACACTTTGAAAGACATGAAGTATTTTAAAGCATTATGATCTGTTAAAATTTGAAAAGGACTATCTCGGCTGAGAAGAAAAGAACGCCATTTTTTAAGACAATGGATAATAGCTAAAGGTTCTTTCACATGAATTTCATAATTTAATTCTGCGGCTATGAGTTTGCGTGACTCAAAAGCAACAGGATGAAACAAATTTGTTTCAGGATTTAATAGGGAGATGACCCCTGCAATAGCATAATCGCTCGCATCTGTCTCAACTATTGTCGAAGCAGAAGGATCAAAATGTCGAAGAATTGGGGCTGTGGTGAACACCGTTTTTAGTGCTTCAAATTCCTTTCGTGCTGTAGGAGTAAAAACAAAAGGAATGTCTTTTCTAAGAAGAGAAGTAAGATTGGAAATGGTTTTAGAGTAATCTTTAATAAATCTTCTATAGAAGTTTGCAAACCCCAAAAATCCTTGGAGCGATTTAATGGTTTTGGGCTCAGGCCACTCCAGGATTTTCTGGACTTTTTTGTCATCCATGACTAAACCGTCAGTGGACAACGTAAAACCCAAAAAATCAATTGATTTGAGGTGGAATTCACATTTATTATGCTTGGCGTAGAGACCATGATCTCGAAGACGATTTAGGACCTGTCAAACATGATGAATGTGTTCATCTAGTGTTTTCGAGAATATTAAAATATCATCTATATAGACGACTACAAATTGTTCAACAACATCTTGAAAGATGTCATTAACAAAAGTTTGAAAAGTTGAAGGTGCATTACACAATCCAAAAGGCATAACTAAATATTCAAAACTACCAAATCTAGTGCGCATTGCAGTCAGTGGTTCATGACCTTCTGCAATGCGAATCAGATTGTAAGCGCCTCTAAGATCAATTTTAGAAAAGAAATTAGCACCATTTAAAAAGGTATGAAGTAATGACATAGGAGGAACAGGATATGCATTCTTCTTAGTGACTGTGTTGAGCTTTCTATAGTCAACACACAACCTAAGACTACCGTCCTTCTTTTTTACAAAGAGGACAGGGGAGCCGGTTGGAGATTTACTGGCTCTGATGAAACCTTTGGCTACATTCTCTGCAATTTAGTCTTGAAGAACTTGTGATTCGTCCTTTGACAAAGAATAGACAGGACCTGCCAGAGGTACTGGACCTATTAACTCTATTTGATGGTCGTAGGGTCGATGAGGTGGTAACTTATCGGCCTTGCGGATTGAGAAAACAACAAGGAAATTGTGTAGATTTCAGGTGGAGTTGATTTAATGGCTTCAAAGTTGATTTGGTTGTCCTCTTCATCTTCGAGAGAATCTGTCAAGGGGATACCTGAATTGAGAGAGCAGAATTCAATTACTTCGAGGCAATTTAAATCCTCTTTGAGTGAAGTCATCGAGCTAGAAGGGTTAGCCAATTGTTCATTTAGAGAAAGATCAGATGCTTGCAAGTCATCTGGCAGAGATTTGTCCTCTAGCAGGACGTTGTCAGGCGGGTTGTTTAACTCCCTATTGACCTGCATTGAAGAATCAGAAATATACTTAGAGCGTGGGGTGATCAATCCCTTAGTCCAATCAATTTTGGGATTCCAATGCGTTAAAAAGTCATGGCCAAGAATGGTATCTTCCATCCTTGGGGCGTCCAAGACTGATAATTCCCACTCGAAGGGGGGAAAGTTCGGAAAGTTGAAAATCCATAAAACTCTCTTACTGAACCAATATTTGGGTTCCTTTGATTTGACCAAATAAATTGGAGTTCTATCAATATCTGTAAATTTCAGCTGTCACTTCTTGGGAAATGATAAAATGACAAAAGAAATTGAAGCTCCAGAGTCTATAAGACAACTGAAGGGGGTATCCTCCTTGAAAAGAATGAATTTCAAGTGATTTAAGGCAACTCCAGTCCTTCAGAAATGGAGGTTCTGTGCACTGGGAGAGATAAGATAGTTTGCTTTGCACACAAGTAAACTATCTACTAGTTTTTTGACTTCGAAATAGTACCTTCTCTTTCTTTCAACTTTACACAGTCTTCCAACTTGTGCTTACCCCCACAATACATACATAACCCATTATCTGCTCGTCTCTTCCTCCCAGCTTCTTTAAGTTCCCCTTTAGGATCCAGTACTTTGCTGATATTGCCTGGAGTCGAGCCTTTTCGTCGAGGTTTATCCTTTCCCTTATTGGGTTTGGATTGAGTCAAGGAGGATTGATTTGGTTGTGGGTGTGAAGAAGATCCCAATTTGAAGTTTAGGCCTTGAGATTTGTTGGCGTATCGACAATGTTGAAATTGTCCTTGATAAACACCGTCAAGTTGGAGGGTTCAATCCATTAAATCTGTTAAAGTAGTCATCTTTTGACCGTGAAGATTTAATTGATCCAGAATCCTTGAAGAAAGTCCTTTCTTGAAATGATACTTAAGGGCAGCATCATTCCAACCTACTCGAGTTTGAAGTGCTCTGAAGTTCGAGATATATTCAGAGGCTTTACCATTATCACTCATGCGAAGAAAATCAAGTTCAATTTCTGCGTTGTCAGTTTCATTAGGGTCCCCAAACAACGTAAAAAGTTGGTCTTTGAATTTTTCCCAATTATTAATAAGTAAGTGGGTTTCTGTCGAAGAAAGCATGAGCAGATAAGGTTCAAACCATCTTTCTGCTTTCCCGGCTAGGAATGAAGAAGCGTAAACAACATTTGATCGGTCGCTATTAAAGGTTCGAGGGTCATTATGGAACAGTAGCTTGCAGGTTTGCAAGAAGGGTCGCAATCTGTTGGGGTGATCTCCGTCGAATTTGTCAGGAGATTTCATAGAAAGAGTTTTGAACTTAGATCCCTCTGGAGACGTTGGATTTGAAAGGGTTTTCATGAAAAGTCTCATGAAATCATCCAGAGAGTTAGATGGTCCAGGTTCTGAGTATTGACCAAAAGGGTGATTGGCAGGGGCAGATGGTTCCTCGTGCATTTTATCCTCTCCTTCTTCTTCATCACTAGAATCCTCAAAATCTTGTGGGATGTCTTCTACAGATTGAACTGAATGTTGCCGTTCCTTAAGGTTGAGTGGTTTCAAAGAGTGAGTGCAGGAAACAGACCTTGTGGCTGTTGGCCTGCCCCTAGCGCGAGCTCTAGTAGTAGCGCCCATAGGAGGAGTGCGTTGAACAGGTGCCATTTTAAAATTTCAAAAACACCTAAAAGGACGTAGTAGTGCAAAGAATGAGAACTACAGAGAATTAAATTATACTGTTACCGGACGACCTACGCACAAGGTCGAGGATGTTCCTGAAAGTGAGATGAGGGATTTAGAAACTTCTTCGAAGCACAGAGGAATGATTCGAAGTTCACTCGAAGTAAGAGCTACAGGTTCGAGGTATGTTAGAGAAGAATTATAATATAGTTTCAAAGGTAATAGGAATTATTAAGATCTCACGAAGGGTTGGAAACTCAACAATCAAAGATTTAGGATTTAGAAATGAGTATTGAGAAAATAAAAGAAAGATACAATAACAATGATTTAACTTAAAGATTTTACCACTATTAAATGTAAATACATTTTATAATTTAAATCTAAGGAATATCGAACCAAATACCCAACCCTTTTATATCCTTTATTCCTCCTCGCATTGACCTCCCTCTCATCGCACCATTCCCATACCACAGACCATTACTAACATACACTTAGACCCTCTTTTCTAATATCTGTCCATGCTCAATTTACCCCTTTTAATTAATTAACAAACTTTTAATGAAAACTACTAATGTACTACTACGTTGATCATAGCGCTGTGCGTCGCTTATTGAAATTGAGACTAAGGCACACTATTGAGAGATTGACTAATTTAGATTTAGAGTTTAGGCTAGCGCAGTTGAACAGTAAGTACACAAAGGGGAATCGCAGTTGCTATGGAGAATTGCTTTCTGTGCTTTGAGTATAGATTTAGAACTCGATATTATTGATTTAATGAGCTGCTTTTGCCTTGAGTGTCACGTGGAGCGTGACAGTGTTGTATAAATGGTAATCATGATAACATTTATTTGTTTCATGGGGTTCCTCTAGCCTATACCTGTGGAAAGTCCCAAACTTTCGTTTCTAGACTTGGTCTGCATTTTGGCTTGAGGGATGGTCATTACTTTAAACTAGGGAAAGTGATATATATTAGATATTTATTTAATAATTTACATAATTATATTAAATTTAGATGACTTCCACCACTTACTTCAATAAAATGAAGGGGGGGTATTTCCAAATTTTCAAATCTGACATGTGAAATTGATGACTTAGAAAAATTTTGGTGATAATCACCCCTTGCTTCAAAAAAATGCAGGGGAGAGTATTGCAAATTTTTTAAAACAGATATAGAATTTTTCAACTTGTAAATATTTTGGTGAAAATTTTTGACGAGAATGTGAAAGTAATTGTTTCCACCTTGAGCAGGTTTCTGGCTCAAAGGAATAGCAGTACCATCAACAAAACCAATACATCCTGGGAATTTCTCTGCTTGCATAACCTGAGATGATTCAAGTCGCTCTTCTTTTGTTGGCCAGGTGAGAAGTTGAGATTACATGGAGTTGATGGCAGTGATAAATTTTTTGGTATAAGTGTTAACTGAACCATACCCTAAATCAAAGACATTTTCTAAACGTTTCAAAGCGGCTCCATTACCATTTGAACCCAAATGACATAGTGTGATGGCCAATTGAATTGAAGGATGTTGTTGTTCTTTTTGAGAATTATTGTGAAATATGGGATGATCCTGAATAAGCTCAAGCAATTTAATGAAACATTCCTGAGAAGTCCTTAACAGCTGTCTAAAACTGGGTGTAGATAGTTTAAGAAGTGTTTGGATGTGGTACTTGGGGGTATGAAGTACTTGAGGCCTTCTGGGAAGAAGGTAACGTTTCATGGCCATTTTTGATAAAAAGACAAAATCTTCTTCTAGATGCAATCAGAGTCCAAGAGCAGTTCAAGAGCCATGAAAGTCATTGCTTTATGTAATTTATCACGATTTGAAAGTGAGGAAGGCATGACTCTTAAATGATATGATACAAAAATGTAAATGATGTATGATGTTTTGAGTTATGAAGTGTTATGCTGTGGAGTGCTTTGTATGAATTGGATGATTCTGACAAATCAGTGAAATGGGACTTGATGGTGAAATCAGCACTTTTGGTTGAGAAAGTGCAGATTTGAGTGAAATAAGTGCCTTATTTCATTTTGAAATCCACCAGTATTGGGACTAGTGTGTTTTGGAAATTTGCACTTATTTAAGTGCGGATTTGGTCAAATTTAAGTGCGGATTTGTAAGTGTGGATTTGCCAGAACTTACAACCCCTAATGAGGAATTTCAAGAATTGAGGCAAAATTATATCTGGGATCATGATAAAGATTTGGCCCCCTTGGGATGATGTAACACTTTTTGGAAAGAGAAGAAATATAAGCTAAAGTGTCTTCCAAAACAGAGTCATAATCAGAGTCAGTGGCTAAAACTAAAGTGATAAAATTCATAGCTGAGCAAAGTTGCATCCTAGTAGAGAGGTGCTTCATTAGTGTTGGTAGAAGGTTTAGGTGACATGCGGTAAGTGGGAGTTCACCACCAAATGAGCAGGTGGGGGGTGTAGATAGAGAAAATGTTATGTGTTTTCCACCATAATTAAGTAGAATAGAGTGAAAAGACACATAATAATGGCATCTACAAGTATATGTAATATGACATTCTTACAAATCAATCATGGATGTGATGACTTTGGGATCAGGAATTAGGAACAGAAATTGGGGTATAAGAGGTGCGATAATGCATTATCATGGATTACTTATCCACTAGCTCCAGGCCTAGTGGATAAGAATTATCTGCAATTAATAATGTCCAATCCCAGAAAAAAAATCCCTGATCCATAATTATGGATCCCAGAACATTGATACCCCCTATTGATTTCATCTATTTTTGAAATGCTCTTCTCAGGGGATAAAAATCTTCATCATATTTTTTGGAAAACACTATGATGTCATAAATATACACTAAGAGCCATCATTCAACCATTTCCAGATGAAAAACACTATCCTTCAATTTTCAGAAGACTGAAGGTGCATTATTTTGTCCAAAAGGCATTCTCACATATTTATATATTCCCACATGTGTTTTTATAAGTTAGTAACTCTGAGAATTCTAATCCACAGGGATCTGGTGGTAACCTTTGTTTCCATACAGACATGAAATATATTTTGCTCCTTGTAAGGTAGCATGGATAGAAGCTATCCTTGGAAGAGGTTTAATATCATCCACAATGAATACATTTAGAGCTCTATAATCACCCATCACAGAAAAAATGGGGGGGGGGTATTGCTAGCAATACCCCTCATTTAAAAATGTTGGGAAGTGGTTGGAAAGCTGTTGGAAGGCTGTTGGGAGTTCATTATGAAACCAGATTTAAATTAATTGGAAAAAGATTTGGTAATAAGTTAGACCTAGGTTCAACAGAAATCAATCACAGGTTTCTTGGAGCTTGGTGATTACTTTGATTTTGAGCTGAGCACATATTGAGCAAAGCTTGAACATATCACTTAACATATCATAATATTCACTTTCCCATCTTGGGGAAAGCAAAATTTGATATTCATTCTAAGAATATCTACATATATTTTCTTGCCAAGTTGGTAACAGAAGGTTAAACTGTAGTATCTCAATTATTACACTAGACTACATAGATATTTGATAAAAAATACAATTCAAATCAATTTTAATATTATTGAGATCACCATAAGTGTCTTTCCAAAGACTTACAAAAAGTATGTTAGTATCAAGACATCGTTCTAGGTAGTAGTTTCAATTTCGATTTTGAACTGACATCTAAAGCATTTTACTATTAGACAGAAACATAAATAAGTGTAATAAGAGTGAAATTATTCTATTTTCTGATTATAATGTAACAATAAAGCACATTTTTATTGAGAAAATTTTTCTTCCTCCACAAACCAAAATTTACTCTATAGGCTCAAGATTTATTTTTAAGCCATATTATTCATTTCAGTTATCATTGATTTACTTCCAATATTTATTAAAAAGATAATAATAATACATGTGAAAGAATTATGAGCTTAGCATAGCATATGCTAAAAAGTTATTTTGTCATTTTATTCAAAACTGATTATTCATTTTTTGCTTCAATTCATCTTTTAACAACCACTATCTTCAGATACTATTCTTACTTAATATGTCAAGTCTCAGATGTGTTGGACAGTTCTCAATAACGATTTATCAAATTTATATGAATGTAATTTCAAGATTTCAAAACTCACCAACCCTCATGATTTTACAGCGAGGCCATTTGAATGTTCATATTTTTGGACTATTTGAAGAAAGAAAACCAACCCTTGTCGGTAATCTTTCTCAAGTGCAGAGTCAGCACATTGGACCACTATTGGGTGACATTGGCTCTGGATCTCACCATTTAAACCAAAGAAGTGCCTTGAATCCTATGAAGCCTTTCTATTTTCATGCTTACTTGGTTCCAGTTTTTGGTAATCAGTATCAACTTTGGGGATGCCTCTTTTCTTCAAGTACACTAATCAGTCTTGCTAAAGAAGCATTTTCTTCTGCTCAAATCAATTTATGTCCGATCCTGAACTACGACTCCACTATCTTTTTTAATATCCCACATGTAATTTTTGAAGGCTCTTTCCAAATATCTCAGAGTACTCAAGATTGGAAAGCTGATCAACTTATCCAAGGAATCAAAACAGTTCTCAAAACACATCAACTTCAAGCAATAAATTTTATGATTAACAATGAACAAATGTTAAAGGAAAAGTTGGATATCATGTGGAGGCACCAGGACAACCATTGGCTTAGAACTGAATTCAATGACTATAAAGATCAATTTCCTAACAATCAATTAACCCCTGAAGGAAATGGGTCAATACTTGCTGATGATATGGGTTTGGGAAAGACGCTTTCAACTCTTTCTCTTATAAGTGCAACTCAAAGTGAAGCAAGACAATTCCAGGTATCAGAAAATCAAGAAGGTATTAATCGGAGTTCAGCCACACTGATTATATGCCCCCTGGCAACACTATCGAATTGGATCAATGAAATAAGTGTGCACTTTGAAGATAATGCGCTTCCTTTCAAGGTTCTTTATGGGAAGGATTGTCAAAATACTAACGTCAATGAGCTACAGGACACTGCTATTGTTTTAATGACCTATGAAACAGCTAGCCCAACAATGTCAAAAAATCAAAGCCAAAAAAAGATACCAGTGACTCAAAAGCTTTTTTGGTATAGAGTTGTTTTAGATGAAGCTCAGTTAGTGCCCATTTCTATATCTAAAACTTAAAACTTAATTTTTATAATCAATTTTTATAAATATTCTTTTAGTTACATTAAAAATCCTTACTCGCAGAGGGCTCAAACAATATTTGACTTGGAATCCCAACACCAACTATGCTTGACTGGAACTCCACTTCAGAACAGGCCCACTGACCTTCAAAGTCTCATATTTTTTCTTAGAATTGAAAAGTGGCAAGAAGATTGGTTATGGAAGAATTTCCTTTTTCCAGGTTTACAAAAAGGAAAGGCTAATTCTATTAAATCAATCAATCACTTAATGAAAGTCATAAGCCTACGTAGAACAAAGGATGCAATTTTGTCTCTTCCAAAAAAGATTCAAAGGGGGATATTGGTTCAATAAGCAGATCCATGGAGGTCTAAAATTGATGTGCTTCAAGAAGGATTCACTGAGCAATATGGGCCCTCCAGAAGCACTGACATCCCTTGGGACTCATCTGAGTTTCTAAGAGAGCTGATGATTTTAAGAGAATTCTGAAACCATCCAATCTATGAAAATCTGGATGAAACTCCAACTTTTGATTTCACCTGGCAGCATTCTGCAAATATTTGTCATCTTATAGGCCACTTAAAAAACTTTTTGTCTGGTGAAAGGGGTATAAATTTTCCAAAAGCTGTTATATTTTCCAACTTTGCAGACTTTTTGCATATGTAAGTGATTCTATAATGAATTGTTTTACAAAATTGTGTTGGCTTATTAAAAACAATTTTCTAATATTTCAAAATAGAATAAAAATGGCTTTAGATGACCACAATATTAGGTATACCCAGCTTACGGGTGAACTCAGCAGGACAAAGTGAGACAAAAATATGCATGAATTCCATTTTAATAAAAATTGCCAAGTTTTGGTTGGAACAATTCAGGCTGCAGGAGTGTGTATAGATCTCAGGTGTGCTCAAACTGTATATATAATGGTGAGCTCAATGTCTTTTATTTCATATTAAGAACAAAAATATTAAATTTTTTATACGTTCAATGTTGAAATAGGAGCCAAATTGGAATCCAGCAGTTGAGCAGCAGGCTGTTGATTGGCTGTATAGAATGGGGCAGCAAAATGAAGTAAATGTTTTGAATTATTTTGTACAAGGAAGTATAGAATTCAGCATGTATAAGATTCAAAGGAAAAAAATGGAGCTAACAATGTAAGCCAAATTTCATTTCTATAAATTTTAATGATAATAGTAATCATTAAAATTATGTTTTTGTTTTCAAGGCTAAGTGTCCCAAACAGTGGAAATGAGGAGTATGAGTGTGCAAACCTATTATTAAGGGAGTTTGTCAATCACTCACATTAGAGGAAGAAAGAATTTCAAGGAGAGCAGGTAAATTTATGGGATTTTGAGGATTTAAAAGTCTGAGTTGATGAGGATTTAGAGATGCAAGAAATAAGGGAGAATAACAGTCATTCGGCAAAACCCGGGGGACATGAGAAGGATTAAGGTTAGGGGATAATGTTGAAACCAAACTGATTCTTTTGTACAAGGCTAAGTCCTTTAGCACACTTCCAGAGTAGGTTGAAGTATCTCGAATATCAAAGTGTTGTTGGTCAAGATATTGTGCAACTTTAGAAAAATCTTCAGACCTCCATTGCATTAAGATACATCTTAACGATCCATCATTATCAATTTCGGTGTCTGAGCAACACTTGATGTTTGTGAAAAGGTTGTGATAAGTTTCGCAATGTGGAAGTTGTTTAAGAAGTTTAGTTTGGTTAACTGAATTCTAAGAATATTTGTTATTTGAAATAAAGGTCATAAATAAAAACGGTTGAAAAAAAGGGGATTTTCATACTTTTTTTTATTCTATATTTATGCTTTCTCACTTTGATTATTTCTTGAGAGCTATGAGAATCCTTCCCAAGTCTTAATTTATCAGCATGACCTAAAAACCAACGGTGAAGAACTCCCATTTCATTTGAGAAGCTTATTTGAGTTGAGTCAATTGGATATGCAATCAAATTATTGGTTTTTAAGGCATTGTCCCAGTGTTTAATGAGAATATTTGCCAAGACCTGGTTTCATTTGTCAAACCAATCTAGGTTCCAAGCGAAAGTTGATCCTGGGAAACCGCACATGCAAAGGTGCTCAATAAAAGATTCATGGAAAATTGGTGGAAACTTTTCCGAAACCACTGAATTTGATTCTGGATGAGGTAGTTCAAAGGCGATGTTGCAAGAACTCATGTTGAATGATGAAAATCTGTCTAATTGCTCTTCAGTAGGGTTATGTTTCCATCCATTTGATTCTGGTGACATATCCAAAAGTGAATGACAAAAATTGTGTATAGATCTAAAAAAGTGAGAATTGAATGGAGGCAAAGTCTCATTAAAAATTCTATTAAGTGTTCGTGTGTTTGTGGGCAGGTTTCCATGAGGAAAGTAAGAGCTACTAGGGTTCATAAAGAATTAGATTAAGAAAGTGTTCAATTAAATTAAACAAAGAGGAAGGATAAATTGTTGAGCTCCAAAACTTTATGATCAAAGTTGATTTAAGGAGAAATATCACAAAAATTAAGAATAAGATATATTTCAACTTTATGGCATTATAATATGCATAAATTATATTTTTATATGCAATTTGAACTCAAAAGGAATGGTATAAAATGAAGAGAATGATTATGTGATAAAAGCAGACTCATTTGAGAAACGGATTTTTTTTTCTTTTCAAAAAATTCTTCCACAAAAATAATTTGATAAATGTGAGGCTATGTTCATTTTTTGATTACCAAAAAATTATTTTTGGTCCAATATGATAGTAATACATATTTGATTGAGTAATTTTTTTTCAACCTGAATAAATAGACTAGAGTGTCACTTCATCACATTTATGTATGAAAATTTATACAAGGTTTCAGCTTTTTTGTAATGCTTTAAGGTTTACACTTTTGTAGCATCTATTATTTGAGTATTTTTGATTTTTTCTTTATCGAAAATTCTACCTAGTACAGACCAATTTTCAAAGTGAAAGAAATATGTTTGTGATTGTTTTTTATAAAATATTAACTTTATTTTTGGGTTTAACTTTGATTTTTGGGGTAATTTTTTAAATAATTATGTTAAAAATATGGATTACTTTTCTTATAGTCCATAACTAAGAATTTTTATCAAAATCAAATAATTATAGGGTAGTTAGATATAACTCAGAAGGCATTTGATAGAAAAATAATAAAGATACTTGTGCGTACAATAGAATTTTTTCTATGATAGAAAATATTCTGATAAACATGCATGCATTGTTGTAAAAATGCAGAGAGTATACAGAATACAAATAAAGTAGACTGCATAACATTTAATTAATATATAAATTATCTGATTAAAAATTAAACATTTAAACTTAAATAATTTCAACACATATTCCATCATATTCTTTTGATAAAAAAATGTAGCTTATATTAGCTAGTTCCTTTCAAAAAAAGGAGTACCTTCAATCGGTAACTTCCAATAGCTAACTTATTTCTACAATTATCACAATTACAATGTTTCCATTTTTTCATGTATGTCAATGTCAAGATCTTGGATGTGTCAATAGAAAGTATAAAACTTCTTCTGGGTCCTTTGAAGTTGGTATGGCTTTCAAAAGCTCTAATTCTTACGAAAAACATCAAGAGGAAAGAAATAGGAAGGCCCAGATGGTAATTTCTTTCAACAATCCACTTAACATTGGAAGTTCCCGCTCCACAGAAACAGTAAGCTGTATATCTATAGTTCAACGTGAGAATTAAAGTCTTTATGATGTTTCAATGATTTATTACATAGGGGCAGTTGCTATTAGGGGCAGAAGTATCTTCAACAGTCTCTAGAAACTCAAATCTTGGGGAATGGTATAGCCAAATAATTATGTGGCAGGCAGAAAAGCTTTCTCTGATTCATCATTTGAGCAAAGAAGGTTGTACTCAATTTTTGGATGAAGAAATTAAGAAGCTCAAACTTCTAGGTGATAGTGGAATACTGGATTCTGATAGCATTGTCCTCCTGATCCCACGCTCGATAGATACAGTTCTTAGTCGATTAAAGCTCAATCAATCATTTTTCACTAAAACATGCTGTCCTGAATGCTTTGCTATTTATGAGTATAGATCTGAATCTCAACCATCTATACTATGTTGCAATCAACCGTTTCTTTCATCATCAAAGCACTATTTAAAAAGTTTTGGAGCAGGACAAATTGCAGTTAAATGTTATGAAAGGCTGTATTTGATGGAGGAACATCAAGAACATGTAAAATACTTATCTCTTAAAACATTTCATCACCATTCTTTTATCCACTGGCTTAAGGAAAAGATCAAACTGTTCAAATTTGAGCTTTTGATTGAGAAGAAAACCCCTGTGGCAGAACATGTAGAGTGTGATTTGATGAAGGATGTTTGTGATGGTTCAATATGGAAAAACTTTCCCATTACCACTCCAGCTCTGGATAGCAATGATGATGAATATACGATAACTTCAGGAAACTTAATGTTTACTTTATATGTCAACTGGTTTAGGCCTGGTGGCAATAGGATTGGAGGTTATCAGAAGTCTGTAGGAAATATTATGATGGTGTGTATGAACCTACCTCAAGAAGATAGATACAAAATGGAAAATCTTTTTTTGTATGCTATTATACCTGGACCAACAGAACCCACAAGTTAACAGCTTAATCACCTTCTAAAATCACTTGTAAATGATCTACAAACTCTATGGGATGGTATATTGATTGAAAAGACACATCTTTATCCACGAGGCCGGAAAGTAAGAGTTGCATTGTTCTCTTTGATAGGTGACATTCCTGCAAAACGAAAATTGGCTGGCTTTTCGAGTCACTCTGCAAAAATGTTCTGCTCTTTCTGTAATATCTCTAAAGATAAAATTAGTGAAAAGAATGTGGGAAATTTTTCATTACGGAATCATGAGGATCATATGTGCTGGGAAACAAAGTGGAAAAATTCTAAGTCACATTGGGAGCGTGTATCAATTGTTCAGAATCATGGGGTACGATGGAGTAAGCTGAATAACCTTGAATATTGGCGTCCAACTGAATATTGCACAATTGATGTTATGCATTCACATATGCTTGGCAACCTAAAAGATCACAGTCTAAGCTATTTTCAAATCCAAAATTCAGCAAAAGATCTAGAAAGAAAGCTGGAAAAGGATAAAAATTGGCATGTAAGAGAAGAATATGACAATTTCTTTTCTGATACTTCACTGCAAAAACATTCGAAAAAACGTAGAAGTAGCTTAAGCACCACGAATAATGATGATGATGATACATGGCACACGAGACAGCACAAGCGGCAAAGACGTACGAGTTCAAGACAGTCATCAAGTCATCATGGACTAGATAATGAAGGATTGGGAACAAATTGATCAAGAAGCCAGAGTAGGTCATCCAGCTCCAAATTTATTCCTCCATATAGCGATTTGGCCTCAATACAGTCTCACAGCAGTGACAGTAGGAATTCATTGTATAACTTAAGGCAAAGGAGCATTAGCATATCACAGAGTGAAGGATCTCACTCATCAAATGAGACAGCTAGAGATGAAGAAAATAAAAGGATAGGTAAGGAGAAAGAAAATGAAGGTAGTAGTAATCCACAAATCACAGCAGAAGAGCTACAGGTTGTATGGAAGATGATTGATCAAGTAAGAAGACCTTCCTGGCTAACACAAGTTCCAAAATCAGTAGGATCTAAAAAGGCAGGATCCCTCAAGGCAGCAGAATGGCACATGCTGTATACTCTCTACTTCCCTTTGTCACTTATACCCCTTTGGTTTGAAAAATTTAAAGAATCTGAATCTTCAGCTTCCTCAGCTGAAAAACCAAGAGAATATTATCTTCTCAAGTCACTTGTAACATTATGCTTGATCACCAATTTTTTGAGATTAAAAAATATACAGACTAATGAGCTTAAAGTTCTAGATCAATTTCTGTTAGAGTATTGTGAGTGCCTGGAAGAGGGTTGGAAGAATATTAATGCAAAGCCAAATCTGTATATCACTCAACATTATCCTGAAATGATAAAGCGTCTTGGTCCACCATCAGGTACAGCTACTTGGTCTGGAGAGCGGGTGAATCATATATTATCTGAAATTCCAAACAATCACCATCCACGTATGTAATGTTTGTAAGCAATGATTTAAAAACTCAGCTGTGCTAATTTATTAATATTTACCACAGGAGAGATACCGCTAACAATGCTCAAACATTGGTATCGGAAGTCTAGGGTATTAGATCTTGGTGAAGCTGAAGATAATGATCAATGTGAGACTAAAAAAATCCATATTGATCTCGATAAACAAAACAAATGGATCCATCTAAGTATGGCATTATTTACTAAATGGGTAAGGGCACGAATGGGAAAAGAAACTTCAAGACGGGCTTTGACACCATCGGAGAAAAGTGGGGATCGGGTAGTTGAAAATTTAGCAAGCATATTGATACATGGAAAGAGGTTTACTAGTTACCATTGACACATTGCTAATTCAAAAATTGAATTCTACTATGGAAAAGATAGACAGTTTGGGAAAATTGATGATCTTTTCAGGTTGAAGGAAGAGAATGATCAAATATATTTAATAGTAAGTCCTTTCAAAGAGCTCCGTCCAGAAGAAACATCAAAGGATCCCTATGAGCTTTTCACACAAGTGCATTGTCAGTTAGTAAGAGTAGCCAAAGCAACTCAAATTGTGATTAAGAAAGATGCAATAATTGCACATGCAGCTACTGTCGAGCACAAAAAAGGAATATTTGGAATCAAAGATGAGGTTGTCACTGCCATTGGACTGCAGACAGTAGTGAGTGAAAAAATTAATCAAATTTATTTTCTGTTGACTAACATCTTTGTGTTAATATGGGATTTGGGAAATTTGTAGGATTGGTGATGTTTGTAAATGGTGAAAGAAATAATTCAATGCTCGATTAAAAAATGCAATGCATCCAACATACCTTATCATAAATCAGTGAAAAATTACTTTGGTTGCTTTTATTGCAAGAGAACCCATGCTTTCAATGAGTTATTTTTATCTTAAATGTAAGAATGAAAGAAAGAAAATCTTGATAATGAGAAATATGATAAATTTTTTACTTAATGAATGATCTTCTTGCTCATTCATCTACTATAAATAGTTTGACCTTTCAACTTTAGCTGATAGCTATATATTATTCACTTTATTTTTCGACAAGATAACATTCATGTTAACAAGAATATATACATAGTATCTTTTTTTACTTTAGCTTTGATAGGTATAAATTTTAACAACTGATTATTTTTATTTTATTTTATTTTATTACAGTTCATTATGGATGATAATTTTGAAGGGATGTCTGTTGACCCAACTGATTCTGATTGTTTTCCACCTCAACATACTAATACTGGAAATACTCCACCACCACCCGCTGCTGATCCACCTCCAGATGCATCTCAATCTGTACCGCCTAATCCTAACCCACCACCTAATCCCAATCCAGGCCAACAGTCTCATTCAGAACCGAGAAATTTTAATACAAATCATCCTTCTGCTCCTGAAAGTGCTGATCATCTAGGAAGAGATTGGGCTAGTGAAGTTTTGAGGGAATTTTTCGGAGACCAATCATCATCTGCTCATCCTAACCAAGGAGCAAGCACAAGTGGAGCTTGTAAGTCAAATTTTTATTGTATTCTTTTATTGAAAAATAACCAATTTAATTAACTTATTTGAATTGTTAGTGAATCCCTCAATCATTATGGGTATCAGTGATTACCACAGACTCAATTCAGCAAAGTCTCATGAACGAGAACGGGGGTTAAGGGCTGTAAGAGGCTTAGTTAGAAGGAATGATGTTCCCAGGAGCTCGAACAGTCTAAATAGAAATATTTACCACTTTCTGAAGTATTGTCTTGGGGTACCAACACAAATATAAAAATATCCTGCGAGCCCAACACCTTTGGAGATTGAAAATTGGAAAGCTTGGAGCCAATTCAAACTAAAAACCATTCAAACTATCCTAACCCAAGTCCAATCTTCTAACCGTGCCAATTCTGCAGCTGATTGACAATTTCTGATAACCAATTCTATAGCCTTCTTGCGATCCAAAATTTGACTACCCGAATTTTTTCCAGCACCTGAGTCTTGAGGACTAAAAGGAGGAGCACCGATCCCACTTTCTGTCAAAAGAAACTTAGAGCGTGAATTTCAAGAAAAAGGTTTTCGGAAATTTGCCTTTGATTGGACTTGCCGTGATTTTTTGGAATCAACTTGGAATCAAGTCATGGGAAGCAGAGTATGCGACCACTGTACCAGGTGGCTCACCACCTTGAATACAATCGATCAGTCAAAGCTTCAGTTCACTCAATTTGTTATGGAGAAATGGTTAGTGAATAAGGGGAAGGAGATGATAAGGCTGTTTGGGCAAGAAGAGGAAAGGGTAGCAAGAGAAAAGATTGAAAAGAGGGCAAGGGCACAAGTAAAACGTTATCGGACCAAGGTAAGTTTTTTATTTTACTTTTCTTTTTGTTATTATGAAGCTGATTTAGTTGGAATTCAGATTGCTAGTGCACGCTAAAAGTTAACAAGAGATCTCTGCATTGATGTGCCAGGTTTTGTTGTGCTTTTTCATGATACTAGGTTCATCTCTGATATCGAGGAAGGCCCAGCACCAGCCCCAACTGCACCTATCTGAGCTATTCCTGGATGGCAAAATCAAGAACTCAATGATTTGTTTAAAAAAATGGATAAGATGACAAAGGACTTAGCCCATACACCAGCTCAAAGAAAATCAGCATTAAAAACATATTCACGGTCATCAGAAAGGACAGTTGCACAAAATGTTATATTCAATGTTCCCAAATACCTCCCCAAGAATTGCTATTCAGCAAAATTTTTGCAAGGATTATCTGTGAATGAACGTGAGTCACTTGGGGTTGGAGCTGATATTGATCTGGTAAAGATTCGGGAATCAATTAATAGAGCATCAACATCATCATAACTTAGGTATAACGGTGATCTTCTGTGTAATATAGCTATCTTATATTGAATTTTATGTATTCTGTTTTTTTTCAAAGCAGCCAGGTAAATGTTATAAAGTGATATTGAGAGAGAGTAACATTTTATTTAAGAAAAACAAATAATGTATGAGATATAAAAAGTATTTTCAACAAATTGATGGTCCATACCTCTTTATGTCACATTTATGTATCCATATTAATTTCAATCAAATTTAATGATGACCAATACATAGTGAATACACGTTATTCCACTTATACTTGCCAGGCATAGCTACCATTAAATATGCCAGTATCAAAAATTAATTTTGATCGAAATTAATGAGCATGATAATCATGAATTTCTGGAGTCAACTGCTTATTTTTATGCATGGTGCCTTGCCAACATTAATTTCAATCAAAATTACTTTTGATACTGGCATATTGCATGTTGTCTATTCCTAGAAAGTGTAAGTGGCATAGTGTGTATTCATTACCTATTGGTCAACATTAATTTCAATAGAATTTAATATTGACATTTGCATATTGAACCCAAACCAGCAAACAACCCAAAAAATTCTTCATAAAACTGCTCATTAATTTCGATCGAAATTAGTGTTGACAATATACATATTGAATGGTAGTTATATCTGGTGTGTGTAAGTTGTAAAGCTTGTGTTCAATGTTTATTGGTCAACATTAATTTTGATTGAAATTAATATTAATGTGTAAATGATATATACATGCTCAATATGCATTGTAATGTGTTTACTTAAGAATAGAGGGCCCTACTTTTCATCTTACAGAAAAATGCTTGGTGGCATGTCAAATTCAATTTTTATTAAAATTAATGTTGACATGTTACCATGCATAACAGTAAGCAACTGACTGCATAAATTGATGATAATCATGAACCTTAATTTTGATCGAAATTAATGTTTCCAAGTGCAGATTGAAAAAAATCTATGCCACTTACACTAGCCAGGCATATTTACTATTTATTATGTATTGGTCAACATTAATTTTTATAGAAATTAATATGGATATGTAAATTTTATATTTACCCTCAACATGTATAGTAAATTTCAATACTTAAAAATACTTGCTGTCCTTTACATGTCATGAAAAAAAGCATTATATCACTTCAACATTAATTTTGATCAAAATTAATGTTGGCATGCCATTATGCATTGAAACAACTGAGTGAAAAAGTTCATCATCAAAATGCTCATTAATTTTGATCAAAATTAATGTTGACCAATACATATTGAATATAAGTAATCTCTGCTTACTCAGACCAGATATAACTACCATTAAATATGTATATGGTCAGCCTTAATTTCAATCGAAATTAATGGGCAGTTCTATGAAGAATCTTTTGGGTTGTTTGCTGGCTTGGGTTCAATATGCAAATGTCAATATTTAATTTGATCAAAATTAATGTTGAACAATACATAATGAATACACACTATGCCACTTACACTTTCCAGGCATAGCTACATGAAATATGCCAGTATCAAAAGTAATTTCAATCAAAATTAATGTTGCAAGGCACCATGCATAAAAATAAGCAGTTGACTCCAGAAATTCATGATTATCATGCTCATTAATTTCAATCGAAATTAATTTTTGATGCTGGCATATTTAATGGTAGCTATGCCTGGCAAGTGTAAGTGGCATAGCATGTATTCATTATGTATTAGTCAACATTAATTTCAATCGAAATTAATATGGACATGGACTATGCATAAAATTCCTATAAGTATAGGTAAGCTAAGCAGTTAGATTAACTGGTTTGATCAAGTACACCATATAAAAATTGATGTTTTAATGCCTTGGTTAATTTCGATTGAAATTAATTTTAAGCCATGCATGTTGAATTTTATCTATGTCTGTGTAGTCCATGTGAAATGGCTTGTATTCAATATGCAGGGGTCTACATTAATTTTGATCAAAATTATGAGGTTCATTGCCTCATAAATTTGGTGGTTTCTGTCAGGGTTTCATGCATGGTGCCATATGATACTTGTTGATTCCTATCAAAATTAATTTCAACACCAATATATTGAATACAAACCATGTCACTTACAGTACTTGGTCATAGCTAAAATTCAATATTCCAGTCTCAAAATTAATTTTGAAAGAAATTAGTCAGGTTCCATGAAGTTTATCAATAGTGTATGAGTTAAGTTTCAAGTCATATGTTTCATCATTTTCTTGCACCCATTTCTAGGTTATCTCAACAATTTTTTTCAAGTTTTATTATATTAATCAAAACTGTGGTAAGTTGTGAAAAATTAGTTAATCCAAATCACAAATTGAATATTATTATTTTAATAATTTTGAATGTTGCTTAAGGTATTTCATTGGGTGATTCATAATAATATTTTATCAACTTAGTAGTCCTATAACTTTTGAAAAGTAACAATATTGGTATAGTTAGGGACAACAATGCAATATCTTGTGCAGAATAAGATATATTGTAAAATAAAACTATTCAATTTTTTTTTCCCCTTAGTTGTATCCAAGTTTATCAATGGTTTGGTCACGGTTCCCACACCCTAGCCTGACACTTCTCCTGTCACTTAAAAAACAAATTCTTATCTTAAATTTTAATGTTACCAATTTTATATTTATAATTCATTTCTTGTTTGATGAGGCATATCAGTAGATATGAGAATCTCGCATTGTCATCTGAAAGTAAATTTAACAAATATTCATAAAGGATTATCCTTTTTTTTCATATAATATACTAATTAAGTGTATCTCCACTGTTTAGGAGTAAATTTTAATTTAAAAAATTTTGTATTTACCCGTGGCAATTTGCATATGGGATATACATTTGTTATTATTTGTTTTTCACACTAAAAGTCCCCTAAGAATTACTAGTATTTTCTGTTAGCTACATCAAATTTCGCTTCAATATAAACAGATTGTGATTAAGCATGTTACTCAGTTTACCCCACTATGAATAATACATGTTAAAAAAAGCTCAAATAATATAAAATCCCCCTCTTTATGTTTTCTGTTTCTTTCATCCTCACTTTAATTTTAATCTTATTCAATTTTTTATCCTATTAAATTATCCTTTTCAATTTTCTAGAATAGAGTTTCTTATAAATATTCATCATATTACATCATAATTTTTTGATATCAAATACTTTTTTTTAATATTCATTAATCAATATGTCTAGTATACAAAATCCTACACCTCCACTTTGTATGTATATCATGTTCCTCTCTCTTAATTTATATATTTCACTTATGTTCTATATCTTTTTTTTTCAAAAAATTGATTTTCCAGCACCCGAATGTGTTTCATCCCACTCTCTGATTGATACTTTCTTTGAAGCTTTTGAGCTTGCACCATGTCTGCCACATGGCATGGCACCTAACCCTCCTGTACTTAGCAATGAGAGGCAGGAAATAACGAGAGTTCAGTATTGCAATTTACTTGAATTGGCTAGAGATAAAACAGAAGAACTTGTCAAGATCCTTAACAATAATCCTTCTCCTTCATATTTATCTAACCCTTGTAATGACTTACTCCAATATGTGAAAAGCCTTGAAAAATGTATGTTCTTCACCTTTTTTGTCACCTTTTAAATTAGTAGATAAGATTATTAATATTTTTTTTTCTTCATATATATTTGTAGCTTACGAGGAGGGTATGATTCCTCCTGATGAAATCATTGTCATTAGGGATGATGATGAGACAGATGAACCATCAGATTTAACTCATGCTTCAACTTCTAAGGAAAATCTTGAAACACCTGTTATCTGCTCCAAGAAAAAGAGATTATACCAAGGCTCCTCTTTTGTTCGACGTATTAAACCGGCTTCTGCTAATGAATTTTCCGATGTATCAAATAATAAATCTCAAAAAAAAAGCAAAGGCTTTGATAATGAGTATATTCTTGTTTCCTTTTTTTCTTATTGTTATTCTTTTATCCTTAAAATTCAATCATATATCTCTTGTCAGCCTAAATATCCTTAGGACTGAGTATTTCTTATGCTTAAAATAAGATAACCTTAATTAGATTAAGCTTATATCTTAAAAATAAGGTTAAAATAATAATATATATTATTTTATTATATATATATATAATTATTATTCTATTATATAATTTATAATGGTTTAAATAGCTTATCCATGGCCTAATAATACTTATTAAGGTGTTAATGGAGTCATAATATACTTATCTTAACTGATATTAAGTAATTATTGACATACATAAGCTTATATGTATACATAAATCTCATATTCAGTGAAATATGCAGTATATTATGTATATTTAGGTATATAAGTGGGTTTTAGCCCCTTAATAGCCTATAACCTTTGTTTTTCTGCTTATTTTAGGTCATATGGACGAAATCAGTGGACTCACAAAGCCTACAGAAGCATAGACACCTATATCAGGCGCATACACCCAGTTTGGACAACTAAAATTACTTCCTTGGATGGTTATTCACGGATTTATGAGTTGGAAATATGTTTTTGGGTTAATGTGGATGCTTGGGGATGTTATTGGGGGCTTGGAAATTTTATTTGTTTCCTTTATATGCTTTTAGTTTCATTAAATCTCTTTTTGATCATTTATTTTACCTGTTTCTTTATGGTATCCGCTTTTATCTGGGATTTCTATTTATGGTATGACTCTGTGTTATTATTAATAGTGATGAAGGGTCCTTACTGGAGGTCTGGGTGTTGAAACTGCTTGAAGTGGACGCCATGGGGAGGTTATGGGCCCTCACAGTGCTGTAATTGCCGGGGATAGCAGTGACATCATCTGGATTGAAGGTCTGTGCACTCCAGTGGATTTGGGTATAAGTAAGGAGGGATTTTGACGGTTTATTATCATCATTCAATTACTACAATTCAAACAAACACTACAATACAATTATTAACATTCAGAAATATATTATAAAGCCCTTATAAATTGATATTATCTTTATAAAAGCTATAACTATATTTTATTCTTCTATTTTCCACCACTAGCACGCATTTAAATCCAAGTATTGTGAGTTTTATTTGAGTATAACTATTCTATTAATCTTCCCCTGAGGTTTAATCACTAAATCATTTATTAATAAGTAGTAGGACCATAAAATAACACTATTATATCATACTTATATACTAGACTGTACTGACAATTGGGGGTCTTTCCTTATATTTTACTTATTATTTAGTATAAGCCTTGGGACGTGATTTTTACCTTAGTACAACTCAAAATTAACCAAATATTTGGGTCTGCTGCATATTAGTGGGTCATCATAACTCATTGATTGCGGAAAAGAACCCTTATAATAATTGTACTAATTTTTTATCATAAAAATTAGATATTTACAGTAGTAACTGTACCCAATATAAACCCAATTTCACTTGGTATTTGGACACCAATATAACACCCAATTAAATTGGTATTTGGCTAAAGCTTGGTAAGCTAATTATTCACCCTTATAGAGGTCTAGTTAAACTTATTATTATATTTTTAACAGATTTTTTCGAATTTTTCTTATATTTTATTTAAATAAATAAAGATATAAATTCAGGGTAAGCTCCATTGCTTTTTTATTAGTAATATAATTACTAATATCTTTTGTCTACTAATTCCACAGAGTTTTTTCCTTTTGTAGACGTAAAATATTGTTATTCTGAACAATATGAGTGCTCCCCAGGATAGTGTAAGTGAACAGCCTGCTTATAATACCAGGTCTAAAGCTAATAAAAACTTTCCAGGACATCACCATGGAGGGACAACAGTACCCCCAGCCAGAAAGCATGAGTATAGAGGAAAAGGACGCCCTCTTAAAAAAGATAACTATCAAAAAGACGTCTCCTCCTCTTCAGGATCAACTGTCCCACCTGGCCAAACAGGTTCTGAAGCTAGAGGAATCAAAATCTCTCATGTTCAAAGAGGTAGAGCAGTTGCAAAACAATTGCAAGGTAGGATTTCAGCAGATGAATCAGGCAATGGCAGAATTAAAGGGAGGCCAGCCCAGTCAATCAAATCAGCAACCCCCTACCCAAGGAGGGTCCACTCACTCCCAGGAGAAAATCCTGGTAGACAAATGGAAATGGGACTGGTTTCACCAACAGTGGACAAGCCACAGTTGCAACAGGGATCCACCCCCTCATCTGACTTCCTCAGCTCACCCTTACAAGGGAAAAAAGCGCCAAAAATCAGGACTGGCAACCATCCCTTGGTAAGTAACTTACCCTCTCAGATTAGACATAATACTGATAATTACAATATAGGTAATTCTATTGATGTTAAATCTGTACAAAAAATAGAGGAGGATTTAAGAAATTTAGGTTTTAGAGTAGATACACCTGACTTGTCTTTTGTCCATAATAACAGTACTATATACAATGATAATACAGTTAATCCTCAGTTGCAACCACCTACTAGTGAGATGAGAAGTTCACAGGAGAGTGAGAGAATTGAAAAGGAGGACATGGAATATTTTAACAATAATCCAACTGTCCATAGAATTGTTTCAGCATTGTGGAATAGAATGACTGATTGTGAGGAACAGACAGTTAACTCACTAGTGATACAATTTCATCCTTAACATTGAACATTTCTCAATTAGCAACACGTAATAAAGAATTAGAGAAAGAAAATTTGTCTCTAACTCTTAAATATGATTCATTGAGTAATAAATATAATGACCTTTCAAACAAATTTTGTGAGTTAGAAAAATTATATGAAACACACTTATTAAAAACTGAATCAAGAACAAAGTTATCTTTTGCCCAGACAAATCAAAGTGTCTCTGAGTTGCTACAAAGATTAACTAAAGTTGAGATTGAAACTGCCAATCTACTAATGAACCAGGATAATCATAAGTATAATCAATATAATAATAATCCTTTCATTGGCAAAAGTGAATCTCATTCCTTCCCTATACCACCACAATTGAAACCATCTGGTGGTAGTGTCAAATCTGAAAATGTAAGTCACAAATCCGTGCAGGAAGAAATACAAGACCATTTATCAAAAGTGAATGAGTTGTTGAATTTACCTAAGATTAGTGAGATAAAATCCAATCAGAAGAACTGGCCTAAGATAGATCAGTACCCAACTTATGATGGGGAAGCCAGCTCTGATTGGCAACATTTTATTCAAAGAATTGACAACTTGAAATTCTCATATAAGTTACCAGATGAAGAGATAACATCAAAATTAATTTCTTTATTTAAGGATGTTGCTTTATTATGGTTTGAAGCTGTCTTAAGTGAGGGTAGAGACTACTCTTGGGCTGAATGGAAACAACTTATTGAAAAACAATTTGGAGGTTCTAAATTCAGGCTTACTCAGCAGAGACTGTATGAGAAGACTAGGTATAATCCGTTGAATGGTGACAAACCTATGGTATTTTTAATGAATTTAAACAAAATATTAAAAGCCATTGAGCCTCATATGGATTTTAACTTATGGAAAGATAAGATAATATACAAATTACCTATATCTGTCAGAGACATTGTTGTAGCTAGAACATTAAATGTTACTGAATATTCTGACTTTATTAATATTTGCAATGAAATATTATTAAACCATAAGTATGAATCAAGGTATTCCACTTATAAGCAAAATGTTGAACCTGTAAAAACTCAGAATTCAAAAACACTTCAGGAGAAGCAGAAAAAACCTACTGCACCTGTAGTACCTAAAAATATGAAACAAATACTTGTTATAAGTGTAACAAACCTTGGGTCAAAGGTCACAAATGTGAGAAAAACATAAATATTGTTGAAAATCAACGTGAATCTGAAACTGAAACTGAAAAAAGTAAAGAATCAAGTGATTATGACAGCAATATCTCATATAGTGATGAAAATGAAGTCTGTATGTTGGAAGATGATTTGTCCATCTTTGAAAATCCAATATTAAATATGGACTCAAATGAATCTTTAATGAATTTTGAGGATGCTGAAATCATTAAGGATATACAAGCTGATAACTTTAGAATGACACCTATCACGGTTCCAGCTATCATTTCTGGTGAAAATGTTAATATAGTATTGGACACAGGAGCTGCTGGTTCAGTTGTTTCCACTAATACATTACAGAAAATTGATAGTGAATATAAGTTTAAGCTTGAACCACTTCAGAATAAAAATTGGAGAGGTTTTGGATCAGTACTACACCCCATTGGTAAATACAAAGCTGCTGTTTTCTTTAAACACCAACATGGTTATGTAAGGGTAACTTGTGACTTTGTAGTAATGGATAATACAAATTGTAGTAACTGTTTTATCATTGGAAATGATATTCTGACTAAATTTGGTGTCAAATTAGACCCTGCTAATAACAATTTTACAATTGGCATGAATGGTAAAAGAAAATTTAAAATAAATTCTTTTAACACAGTCTTACACATTGAGTCAGTAACAAATTCCCCGTCTAAAGGAAGAGAATCCAATGAGATGGAACTTCTGGAAACAGAAATTTCAAAAGCATCATTTGGCACTCAGGTAAGTGAAACTGAGAAAGATAATATTTTGGAATTAATTAAAGCTTTTCCAATGGCTTTTGCACATGGTACAAATGAACTTGGCCTTGTAAAAGAACATGAAATGAAAATTAGTTTAACCTGTGATATGGATAATATTCCTGCTAGTCTTAAAAAGAAACCATACCCTGCTTCACCAATGAAGAGGAAAGACATAGAGGATAATATTAAGATGTTATTAAAAATGAACATTCTTGAGAAGGTTGAAACTACACCAAAATATTGTGTAATATCACCAGTGCTGATTTCTTATGAACAAGATAAAGCAAGACTGTGCGGTGATTATAGAGCATTAAATACATTTACAGTAGATGATATTTATCCCTTGCCAAGGATTGCCTCTATACATGCTACCCTTAAAGGTGCTAAATATATAAGTTGCCTAGATGGAAATAAAGGGTACCATCAAATTCCTGTTGAAAAGAATTCACAGAACTTTTTGTTGATAACAACACACATGGGAATTTATAAGTATGTCAGAATGCCATTTGGACCAAAGAATGCTCCATCAGTATTTCAAAAGTTAATGGATATAACATTCCATAATGAAATGATTGAGGGATGGTTAATGGTATACATTGATGACATCATAGTGTTCTCTAAAAATTTTGATGAACACTTAATCCATTTAAGGAAAGTATTTCAGAAAATGGATGAAATAAAAATGACCCTTGCATTGAAAAAATGTAAATTTGGGTTTGAATCTTTAAAAGTGCTTGGTCATATTGTATCTGGCTTACAAATATGTGTAGACCAAAATAAAGTGGCTGCAATAAAGAATATTGGCATTCCTCAAAATGTGAAGGATGTACAATCTTTTCTTGGAATGTGTGGTTATTATAGACAATATATAAAAAACTACCAATCAATTGCTGCACCACTGACCACACTGATAAAGAAATCAGAAGCTTTCATTTGGAATAATGAAAGACAACAAGCTTTTAATAAGTTGAAAGAATGTTTAATGACAGCTCCTATCTTGGGATTACCAGATTTCCAATTACCTTTTGTATTATATACAGATGCAAGTTTTATTGGACTGGGTGCTGCTTTGCATCAAAAACAACTTATTGAAGGTAAAATGTCAGAAGTAGTAATCTGCTATATTTCACGTACTCTGAGAAGTGGTGAATTGAAATATGGTGCTACTCAACTTGAATGTTTGGCAGTAGTATGGGCTCTTGAAAAGCTACATTATTACCTGGAAAACCAAAAATTTGAGTTAATAACTGACTGTAGTGCAGTTAAGTCACTCTTAAACATGAAAACTCCTAATAGACACATGTTTAGATGGCAATTAGCTGTACAAGAATACAGAGGACGGATGACTATAACACATAGAGCAGGAACCTTGCACTCTAATGTAGATCTGTTATCTAGAGTACCTCTGCCTAATAATGATGATAATCCTGCTTATGTTCCTGAATCAGAGATTATTAACATTTATGGCATTTATATTGTAGATCTTGAGGATGAATTTATGCAATCAATTCTTGATAATTATAATTCAGATCCTGACTTAAGTAAATTAACTACAATATTAAATGATCCATCTAATGCTTCAATGAATGTTTTAATAAAAACATTACCAATTAAGTATAAAGAGGCATTAGAGAAAGGAAAATTTTCCATTGAGGATGGTTTTATATATTACAGGAAAAAATTAAGTAATGTAATTGTAATTCCCCCTTCAATGAAGGAGTTAATGTTAAGTATATGTCATGATGATATATTAGCAGGTCATTTTGACTACCATAAAACATTAACCAGAGTAAAAAACACAGCTTGGTGGATTAACATGTCTGAGGATGTTCAGAAATATGTTGAAACATGTGATTCTTGTCAAAAATCTAAAAGATTAACAGGAAAAAGAGCTGGTTTATTACAACAAATTGAGCAACCAAAAGCTCCATGGGAAATCATTAACATGGACTTTGTAACAGGTTTGCCAATAGCAGGGCATAAGAGTTATAACTCCTGCTGGGTAATTGTAGATAGATTTACAAAGATGTGTAAATTTATTCCTACCCACAAAGAGGTTTCTGCAAAGGACTTAGCTTTTTTATGGTGGACACAAATGTTAAATACAGCAGGTTTCCCCAAAGCAATAGTTTCTGACAGAGATCCTAAATTTACTTCTGAGTTCTGGACATCACTTATGGATGTTTCAGGGTGTCAATTAAAACTTTCTACAGCACACCATCCACAAACTGATGGGCTAGCAGAAAGAATGATACAAACCTTAGAAGATATGATAAGAAGATACTGTGCTTTTGGTCTTAATTTTAAAGACAATGACAAATTCACGCATGATTGGGTAACCCTTATCCCAGGTTTAGAATTTGCATATAATAGTACAGTACATTCTGTCACTGGCAAAAAGCCATTTGAGTTATGGTTGGGTTATGTACCTAATACCCCTGCTAAAACTCTTAATAAGTTACCTAGATTGGATATTCATCCAGGTACTAAATCTTTTCTTCAGATGCAGGAACTATGCAGAAGACATGCTCAAGAATGTATAAATAAGGCTTTTGAGTATGAAAAGAAAAGATGGGATAAAGCCCATAAAGAACAAATGTTCAAAGAGGGTGATGAAGTCCTTATTTCAACGCTACATTTCAATTTAAATGGTAATGTTAAATTGAAGGATCCATTCATTGGACCATTTGTAGTTAAAAAGATGGTTGGTAATAATGCTGTTGAGGTTATCCTATATGCACCTTATGATAGAAAACATCCAGTATTTCCTATTTCTCTTATAAAACCATACCATTCTAATGATACTGCTCTCTTTCCAAGAAGGTCAGGAAGGCATAAACAGCAACCTGAAGAAATAGTGGAAAAAGCAGAAATTGAAAAGATACTTAAAAAGAGACACCTTACTAAAGAAAAGGGAGTTGAGTATCTATTAAGATTTAAAAATAAATCAAGTGAATATGACCAGTGGATTCCAGAAAATGAAATCTCTGATCTTAAAAATCTCTTGAAAAAATTTAAATCTAAATAATACTGTTCATTCAGTATATGTATTATAAAAAATTTTTTTTTTATTATTTCATTCCTTAAGATTAATTAAAATGTCTTAACATTTTTTTTATTGTTTTTTTGAGGTGAGGGAGTGTCAACCTAAATATCCTTAGGACTGAGTATTTCTTATGCTTAAAATAAGATAACCTTAACTAGATTAAGCTTATATCTTAAAAATAAGGTTAAAATAATAATATATATTATTTTATTATATATATATATAATTATTATTCTATTATATAATTTATAATAGTTTAAATAGCTTATCCATGGCCTAATAATACTTATTAAGGTGTTAATGGAGTCATAATATACTTATCTTAAGTGATATGAAGTAATTATTGACATACATAAGCTTATATGTATACATAAATCTCATATTCAGTGAAATATGCAGTATATTATGTATATTTAGGTATATAAGTGGGTTTTAGCCCCTTAATAGCCTATAACCTTTGTTTTTCTGCTTATTTTAGGTCATATGGACGAAATCAGTGGACTCACAACGCCTACAGAAGCATAGACACCTATATCAGGCGCATACACCCAGTTTGGACAACTAAAATTACTTCCTTGGATGGTTATTCCCGGATTTATGGGTTGGAAAGATGTTTTTGGGTTAATGTGGATGCTTGGGGATGTTATTGGGGGCTTGGACATTTTATTTGTTTCCTTTATATGCTTTTAGTTTCATTAAATCTCTTTTTGATCATTTATTTTACCTGTTTCTTTATGGTATCCGCTTTTATCTGGGTTTTCTATTTATGGTATGACTCTGTGTTATTATTAATAGTGATGGAGGGTCCTTACTGGAGGTCTGGGTGTTGAAACTGCTTGAAGTGGACGCCATGGGGAGGTGACGGGCCCTCACAGTGCTGTAATTGCCGGGGATAGAAGTGACATCATCTGGATTGAAGGTCTGTGAACTCCAGTGGATTTGGGTATAAGTAAGGAGGGATTTTGACGGTTTATTATCATCATTAAATTACTACACTTCAAACAAACATTACACTACAATTATTAACATTCAGAAATATATTATAAAGCCCTTATAAATTGATATTATCTTTATAAAAGCTATAACTATATTTTATTCTTCTATTTTCCACCACTAGCACGCATTTAAATCCAAGTATTGTGAGTTTAATTTGAGTATAACTATTCTATTAGTATTCCCCTGAGGTTTAATCACTAAATCATTTATTAATAAGTAGTAGGACCATAAAATAACACTATTATATCATACTTATATACTAGACTGTACTGACAGTATATATATTGTTGATATGGAAGAAGATTTATTGAAATTAATTCAGGATTCATATGAAAAAGATTCTGATTTAAATAAATTAATTACAATCTTATGTGATCCAAAAAATTCTTAAATTCAAGCATTAATAAAAAATCTTCCTCCAAAGTACCAAAATGCTTTGAATTAAGGAAATTTTCAAATTGATGATGGTTATATTTATTACAGAAAAATATAGCTAATGTTATTGTAATTCCTCCTTCCATAAAAGAGACCATCTTAAAACTTTGTCATGGTGACATATTGGCATGTCATTTTGATCTAGGAGAAACCATGGCCAGAATAAAAAACACTGCATGGTGGGCTAATATGTCTGAAGACACAAATTTATATATTGAATCTTGAGATTCTTGCCCAAATTCTTAGACATTAACAGGTAAAAGAGTAGGATTATTTCAACATATTGAAGCACCTGCTTCTCCATGGAAAATCATTAATATGGAGTCTGTCACTGGTTGTTCTGTACCAGGTAGAGACAGTTATACTTCTTGTTGGGAAATAGTGGATTAATTCATCAGAGTGTGAAAATTTATTCCAACCCATAAAGATGTATCCACCAAAGATTTATCTTTCTTGTGGCAGTCATACATGTTTAATATTGTTGGATTTACAAAAGCAATTATATCTGACAGAGAACCAAAATTCTCATCTGAATTTTGGACATCTTTTATGGATATATGTGGCTGTGAGTTGAGACTGTATACTGCTCACCATCCCCAAACTGATGGTCTAGTTGAAAGAATGATTCAAACTCTGAGGGATATGATTAGAAGGTATTGTGCCTTTAGATTAGAATATGAAGATAATGACAGATTAACTCATGAATGGGTTACTATATTACCAGGTCTTGAATTTGCTTTAAATAGAGCTGTACACTCTGTCACTGAGAGAATGACTTTTGAGCTCTGGCTAGGTTACGTCCCAAACACTCCTGCTCAAATTCTCAAAAATAAATTACCAAAGTTATACTCCATCCTGGTGTAAAATGTTTTATGAAAATGCAACAACTATTCAGAAAACATGCTAAAAATTGTATTGATAAGAAAGATGAATATGAAAAGAAAAGATGGGATAAATCCCATAAAGAATACACATTTGAAAAGGTTGATGAATCACTGATATCTACAGTCCACTTCAGTTTACACGGCAATAACAAATTAAAAGATCCTTTTGTAGAACCTTTTGTTTTAAAAGAATGGTTGGTAATAATGCAGTAGATATAGTATTTTATTCTCCATATGATAGAAAGCATCCTGTTTTCACCATTTCTCTCCTTAAACCTTATACTTCCAGAAGTGACTTATTTCCTAAAAGAAAAGGAAAACCTAAGATGTCAAGGTGTACTTTTGGTCTAGAAGATTTGGTTCGAGGTTTTACGAGGATTTTAAAGGTTTTAATGGTCTCTCAACAAAAAGTACGTATTTCTAAATCAATATGATTGTTTTTACTCAAATAAAAGAGGTAGTTTTGAAATATTTAATATAGATTATAGATTAGAATTGCGCTATTGTAAATACTAAGCTTATAAAATATAGAAATAGGTATTGTATTGTAATTGTAGTAATAAGTAATTAATAAAAGAATGTTCTGAAAAGCACAAAGTAAGAGGCCTTTTATAGGCAAAACATGAGGGAATAAAATATACGTAATTTATACCATATACTGTAAGAATGTGAGAAAAAGAATGACTAAAAGGAGTACATATATGACATAAGAAATAAATAACCTGGTATGTCAACAAGGGAATCAAATTTATTAGCAATAAAGTTTGAGTTCCTTGGACTGTCACCATTAGTTACACAATAATTAATTAATTATATTACTTTCACGGGATTCCAGATCTCTCACTGAGGTAATATAATTGTTTTAAAGTTTTTTATTATAATTTTATTATTAAATTCTATTCCCATTGACTTATACTATTGAGCATGGTGTTAGGGAGTAAAATTGTAGGGGACATTTTATTTACACTAATTAATTATACTACTTATTGTACTTAACTAGTTCATTGTAAGTAATACATAAGTAGATAATTAATTATTAGTAAGAAGATGTCACGTGCCACGTGAAACTCGAGGCAAAAGCAGCTCATTAAATTAATAATATTGAGTTCTAAATCTATACTTGAAGCGCAGAAAGCAATTCTCCATAGCAACTGCGATTCCCCTTTGTGTACTTACTATTCAACTGAGCTAGCCTAAACTCTAAATCTAAATTAGTCAATCTCTCAATAGTGTGCCTTAGTCTTAATTTCAATAAGCGACGCACAGCGCTATGATCAACGTAATAGTACATTAGTAGTTTTCATTAAAAAGTTTGTTAATTAATTAAAAGGGGTAAATTGAGCATGGACGGATATTAGCGAAGAGGGTCTAAGTGTATGTTATTAATGGTCTGTGGTATGGGAATGGTGTGATGATAGGGAGGTCAATGCGAGGAGGAATAAAGGGTATAAAAGGGTTGGGTTTTTGGTTTGATGTTCCTTAGAATTAAATTATAAATCGTATTTACATTTAATAGTGGTAATATCTTTTAAGTTAAATCATTATTATTGTATCTTTCTTTATTTTCTCAATAATCATTTCTAAATCCTAAATCTTTGATTGTTGAGTTTCCAACCCTTTGTGAGATCTTTAGAATTTCTATTACCTTTGAAACTATATTATAATTCTTCTCAAACATACCTCGAACCTGTAGCTCTTACTTTGAGTGACCTTCGAATCACTTCCTCGAATCATTCCTCTGTGCTTCAAAGAAGATTCTAAATCCCTCATCTCACTTTCAGGAACATCCTCGACCTTGTGCGTAGGTCTTCCGGTGACAGAAGAAGGGGTGTGGCTTCAACTCAGTTAAATAATTAATTATTTTACTGGTTAAGTCTAGTAGCCTGGCTGACATAAGACAATACCACATGAAGTCCCAGAAACAGCAGAAATTGATAAGATTCTAAACAATTGAATTATAACTTTTGAGAAAGATACTGAATATTTATTGAGATATAAAAATAAATCATCTGAGAATGATGCATGGATACCTGGAAAAAAATTTCTAACCATTTTACTCTTTTGAAAAAGTATAAAAAGAAAAAGCTTAGCATTTTTTATTGTTTTTTTAGAGTGGGGGAGTGTCAGCTTAGCAACTCTAAGAGTCCAGTAGATGTTATGTTAAGTTACTTGGACAAAAATGAGAGACATAATGTATATAAATAATAGATAAAAATTAAATATTATATTAAATAAAATTATATAACCATATTTTTTAACATAATTAAAATAAATGTTATACTAATTCTATTATTATAAAAATTTTATATAAATTTAAATAAACATAAAAAATATATTCTATTATATAAAAATTGACAGATTTCTATGGTTTTAATGTATATAAATTAATAATTAATTAATTAACAATTTATAGTATTATTATAAGCATTAAATGTACCTTATAATGTATAAAATTAATTAATTATATATATATATATTAAACAATAAGAATAATATCTCAAAACCAATAATAATTGGATGCCTTTTTAGCTCAAAATTTTGTCTTCAAAGAAATTAAACAGGTGAAAAATTTTCTTTAATAAAATATAAATGTTTTATTTTAATACTTAGTGATTTTATGAAAATAATTACTTGTTTAATTTCAATAACTATTATACTAGTAGAATTAGTTAAATTACTTAATTAATATTGTTTTATAATACATTAAATAATTATATAAGTTCTGTATGTCACAAATAGTATAATTTTATGTTTCACTAAATCTGATTTTTAATAAAAATAATAGTGTAACCTGTTTTGAAATTACTATGGTTACATTCTCCTGTTTTATACCAAATCAGTATCCCAATTAATCTATTACATTGTTACAGGGCTTAAAAGTGGGATACATTGGGGTTTTTTTTTGTTTTAGTAAGTAGTTACATTTCTACCTTATTTTTCTTTGTTACACTTAATATTCATTTGTTTTTCTTCTTTTACTCTGTATATAAATTTAGCAATATTTCAGAGAGCCTCATTTGCCTATTTAATGGCTTAGGTCTCTCACCTTGTAGTCTGAATTACTTACATTACCTTACAATTTATAAAAAAACTTTTTTTACACTTTAAAGTATCTTTCTATAAATTTTATTACAGTATTTTAAATACTACCAAAATTTAGAAACATAATTATATACAAAGGTTTCTTTAAGAATGGTTGAATTGTTATATTTTGTTTTGTTATAAGCAGAGAGAAAAAAGATTAATTATTTGATTAAATAAAACCCTTACATCCAATAGTTATTTATACAAACCCTTACTTTGTTCTAAGTTTATTTTTTATTGTTTTATTTCTTTATTATTGTCCTTTTATTTCTGCTTTTTCTTATTTTTCTTCTGTAGTTTCCTACTTTCTTCTAGACAACCCTCTGAAAGTAAAAATGCACAATAATTACATCAAAAATATGCATAAAAAATTCACCATAAAAAAATCTGGATCCAGAAAGCAGATAAAATTCCTTCAATGAATTTTGGTTTCATGAATAACTCAAATTTGATGCCATGTGAGCTTAAATTTCAGTTTTCAGTGTGCAGTCCTCTCAGAAAAATTACAGCTGACCCAAGAATGTATCAAGTTAAAGATATGTATTGTAACACGCTATCATTTCTAGAGATACAATTATATTTAAGCACATAAAACAAGTTTATTATATTAATACTGGTATATGTGCATTTTGATCTACAAGAAATTTGAGGGTTAACATCTAGCAGTTCCTGCCCCCTTTGAAATGTTTGTGAAATGGTTTGGAAACTGTTGGGAATATGTTAGGACACTGTTTGAAGAATCAGATGAAAATAGATTTTTAAAAAATTAGTCAAATATTGAACAAAAATTTACCCTAACATAAAGTCAGTTTAAGAATATCAACATTAAATTAGAATTAATTTTGACCCAAGTTAAGCACAGGTTAAGCACTGAATTGATTGTACCATATTATATAAATCTCTAAGGTACATATCTCATTTAATCAAGGATAGTATTCATTAGTAAAGTGACTTCCATAACAACAATTACTTGAAATATGACACCTCAACTAACTTACAGGTGTCTCCAATGGAAAAAAAACTCAAGTGTATTAAGAATTTGCATATCAAGATCTCATGTTGTGTATCTTGTAATGGCATGAATGTTTCAGTGGAGAAATTCTAATTCAACAGGGGAATAACTTTAATATGAGAAACAGTAATGCTGAAAATTATTGCAACATACACTACGCAATATAGGGGGTGGACTTGCTAGCAAGTCCTCAACCTGAACTCAGATGGAACTCAGATGGAACTCAGACTGAACTCACACTGAACCCATACTGAACTCTACTTGAACACCCACCTAAAACTGTTCTTCTGAGTGGTGTTCTTCCTGATTGTATGGCTCCTTTATCAATAGCTCAATGTGTGTTCAATCTATGGTGAGTTTGGGTCCAAGGTTGCGGACTTGCTAGCAAGTCCGCCCCCCATATTGTGTGGTGATATCTTGAATCAATTATAAAAAGTCTATTTCTCAGTAGCATAACATCATTCAGATGGAAACTTATGTTCCTTGTGTGATATGAGCTCTTTTAGAAGCCTTGGTTTGTAAATATTGGCTCCCATAAAACTGAAGATATCACAGAGAATGCCAAAAGTGTCTACTTGAAGGACAGTATTTTTCTGAGAACAAAAGTTTAATAATTCTAAAAAGATATAATGTTACACATATAATTGTTAGACTTTTTCAAGACAACACAGTCTTGTTATTAATTGAGCAGTATAGATGAGCAATAGAAAGGGCACACCTAATACATATACATAAATAGTAATAGTTAAATAAGTAACAATGAAAGTACATACCTTTCTTCAGTACACAATATTTTTAGGAAGAGTTAAGGATAATAATATTAGTAATGTAATAATATTGTAAGTAAACTGAGGATCAGGTGAGAAGACAAGTTGTCTTTTATAGCAGTAATTTTAGACAAATGCATGGTGATTAGGGTTTTTAAATGCATATTTAGAATAACTATCATTTGGACTAGATTTATCAGGTTACAACTGTGTAGGGCATGAATTTGTCTGAGATAAACAAATATAATAGTTGGTCAAGTAAAAAGTAGATTAACATATGTAAGGCCTGGTTGACTTTTTGCAAGAGCATATGATACAGTCTGCTTATACCACCCTAGTGTAACACCTCCTATTATTACCTGTGTTAATTGAATTTGTACATGTTTTAAGACACACACCAATCCTGAAGTATTCATATTTAGGTCAATCTATGGATTTTGTCATGATATCAGCTTTCATTTCATCTGTTTGAAAGTAGATAAGATTAAGGTTGTTTCTGTCAATTTTTTCTTGAATCCAGTTGAAGTGGACTTCAACCTGTTTTGTGCACTTGTGTGAAATGGTATTTTTAGACATTGCTATTTCTCCTTGATTATCACCATACAGGATAGTACCTTGATTTTGCATTTAGCCTAGATCATTCATGATTTTTCTAATACAGAAGCCTTCTTTACCAGTGTCAAGGTACCCTCTAACTTTTTACTCTGTTGAAGAAAGTGACACAACTTTTTGCTTCCTACTTCTCCAGCAGATTTCAGTGCCTTCTAGTAGGAAGAAATAACCACTTGTGGATCTTCTTATTATTGAAGACCTCTTCCAGTCTGCATCATTATAGCCTACTGGTTTGACAATATACATAGTTTTTGGTGTGAAAATGGTTGTTTTTGAGTTCTTGTATATGAATTCATGACTTTTAGCTCCTTGTAGATAGCCTAATACTTGCATTGCAGCTCATCAATGTTGTAGACCAGGTTTTTTTAAGAATTATGAGAGGTAATTTACTGCATGTCTGATGTCAGGTTTAGTGCATTGTGATAAGTATCCAAAACTTCCAATAATGATGCAATAGTCATTACCAGAGTTTACTAGAGTGTGATGCTTATTATCTGTGGAAATTTCTAGTTGAAAATTTGATTGAAGCAGTGTGTTTTTCAGTCTGCAATGTGTCATTCCATGAGTTTCAAGAAAATTGAAAACATATTGGTGTTGATGGAGTTGTATTGAGTGGGCTGGCTGGAAAAATATTTGTATTCTCAAAAGAAATTTTGCTCGATTTAAATCGTGAACTTTTTATTCATTTGATATTTCATTGTAGAAAATTCAGGTACCTTCTCCAACTATAGCAATGTCATCGTCCCAGACAAACACATATAATGGTTTTTGTGTTTTTCTTCTCTGAAAAATAGTCATGGGTATGAATCATTGACTGTGAATTTTTGATTTTTAAACCAACAAGCTACCTCTAAGTACCACCCTCTTGGGGCTTGTTTCCGACCATACAAGGCTTTTTCAAGTTTTAGATGTAGTTTGTCAGAATTGAGCGGTGCTAATTCATTTTTGGACAGAATTATATTTTTAGTACACCATGAGGTGAATCATTCTGGTGTTTTAATGTAAACTTCTTCTAATAGCAGACTGTTTAGAAAAGCAGCTTTCACATCCAGTTTATATACTTCAAGATTTTTAATAGCAGCTAGTGACAGTAAGATTTGGAGTGTTTTTATCCTACCAGTTGGTGAGAATGTTTTGGTATAGTCAATGCCAGGTTTTTTTAGATAGAATTTTACAACAAATATTGCTATATATTTTTTCAAGTTTCCATTTTTCATATATTTAGTTTTTAACACCCATTGAGTTGGGAGTGTTTTTAGCTGTTTTGGTATTTCAAATAGTGACCAGACCTTTTTATTTAAAAGTGAATGTAGTTCTTCATTAATTTCCTATTTGCATTTTATTGATTCATTGAATTTAATTTTTCTTTTGTAATTTTTGGGGTCTACTTTTTTTTGTTCAATAAAATTCAAAATTGTGTTATTCTCAACTTTTAGTTCATTTATTGTATCCCTGGTGTGTTATCTTAGTACTGGTCCTTTATGTGTGATTGTTGGAGTTTCTTTTTCTTTTGGTGGTGGTTGAATTAAAAGTGTGAGTATTCTTGGACATTTTTCGGATCCTTTATTTTCATCTTTGAGATGTCAGGATATTCTAGAGCATGAAGTATTCTTTTCTTAGAGTGCTAATTATTATTGGTTCAATTGATAAGATTTGGAATATTGTTGTGGAAGCAGATTCAGTATTTTTTTAAAGAAAATCATTTTCATTGAATTTGGTGTTATGAGTTATTATGATTCTCTTAGTTTTCAGATTGAGCAGATGGTAATTCTTGTTTCCTTCAGTGTATCCTAGAAGAATAAGTTTTTTTCTGGTAGGTTGAAATTTTCCTTTTCAAAGTATTTTAGGGATCTGATCATATTCTTCACAGCCTATTGGACACAGGTGTTTTGTGTCAGGTGTCTTATCTGTCCATGATTCAAGTGGTGTTTTCATTTGTGTTGCTTTAGTTGCTGTATGGTTTTCAAGGTATACTGCATTACATACTGCTTCTCCCCAGAAGTGCAATAGTAGACCAGTTTGAAATAGGATAGCACAGGCTCTTTCTGTAATTGTGCAGTTTCCTTGTTCACTTACTGGGTTCTTTTCAGGTGTGTTTGGAGCCATTTTTTGGTGTTCAATACCTTCTTTTTCAAGAAGGGTTTTGAATTCATGTGAAAAGTACTCAAAACCACCATTGGTAACTAGAGTTTTTGTATGTTTTTGAGAGAAGTTTTTTTATTGTTGCTTAAATATTTTAAATTTTTCTATGGCTTCTGATTTATTTCTCAATGGGTATATTGCTTTTATTGAGGTGAGACCATTTATAAATTTGATATAATATTTGTATCCATTTAGAGTAGGTGGTGAAATTCTTCCACTAAGATCAGAGTGTACAACTTCCAGAGGTGCTTTTAGAATTGGTAGTTGACTAGAGAAAGTTAATTTAGTATTCTTTAAAATTTCACATACTTTGCGAAAGAAGCCATCATTATTAAGTGGTACCTTGACATTTGTGTTTAAGTATTTTGAGCTGGGGTGTCCAAGTTGGTTGTACCATAGCATTGTAGAGCTGATATATGTACTTTAACTTATATTTGATAGTCTAGCATTCATTTCACATAGGTTATTGACTATGTTTCATGTGAATTTGATATCATCTTTTTCAATACTACATTTTTCTGGAGATTTTGAGTAATTTATTTGAAACAAACTGCACCAACGTCACTTGCAAAAATAAGATTATACAGTAATTTAGGTACATGTAAAGAATTTATTTTTATCAAATACTTTCCCTCCTCATAAAATACATCTCCTTCCTCTGTTCCCTTCACACCTTTATTTCCTGTTTCAATATTGGCATTGTGATTTTTGTACATATGAAAAATCTCTTGGTCTCTAATCATTGTTGAAGTGGCACCTGAGTCAAGAATTAGCTGAGTGATTTTTTTAGTGAGGCTTGAGTGATCCAGATACTGGGTTGGTGCCATCATTGCAGCCTTGGTTGTGTTATCCTCCTGGCCCATATTTTTGGGAAATCTAGCATGTTAGATTGCTCAATCAGGTTTGCCTACTTCATCCCAAAAGTCCCTTTACTTGTGGCCAGTTTTTTTACAGTGAGTATGTTTCTTATGGATGAAGTTCTTATCTTATCTTTAATTTGTTTTCTTTTCATCTGATTTGTTTAAGGATGCCACTAGAGTATGCTCCTCAGGTTCAGTGTCTTGTAGTATGGCTAGCTCTTGTGCTTGCTAAAGAAATGAAAGAACATAGCTGGCTGTAATTTCAATGGTGGAAGAGAGTATATTAATTGAGGTTAAATTAAATTTCAAGGGTAGTTTGTTGCTAATATTAATTGCAATAGTGTCATTATCATGGTTCAGTGCAGCAGCTTTATATGCTCTTAGAACACTTTGTGCATTGAAAATGAAATGTTTGAGCTTTCCATTGTATCTGAAGTTCTCCATTGTCTTCATAGCTTTAGCTCATTGGAATTTTCTGTTGCCTGCATGATTTTTCTCAAGTTTGAGCCAAGTGTTATACATATCATTTTCAAGCGCAGTGTTATCATGTAGTGACAACATGTTTTGTTGGTTGAGGTGCCTTAAAATTAGGCAGTAGGCTTTAATTGCAAGTTTCTGTTTAGTCCTGGTAGGCTCTTGTAGTACTTTGATCTCGATATGTTCCCATAGATCTGCTTCTTGTCATAGAAATTTGATATATATAGACCATGAGTCATAGTTGTTTTTTCTCAGGATTGGGTTATTTGAAATTTCCATTGACTGTTTAAAGTTCTTCATTTTTTACTCCATATTAATTTAGTGATTTATTAGTAGCTTAATGAGTTGGTGTCAAGATGACACAGTCTTGTTAGTACTTAAGAAATATAGATGAGCAAAAGAAATGGCACACCTGTTCTCAGTACACAGTATTTTTAGGAAGAGTTAAGGATAATGTTATTAGTAATGTAAATATATTGTAAGTAAACTAATTACACCAATCACCTTTGTCAAGAAAAAAAATCTTGTTAGTAATTGAGAAATATAGATGAGCAATAGAAAGGGTACACCTGTCCTCAGTGCAAAATATTGTTAGGAAGATTTAAGGATAATAATATTAGTAATTTAACAATATTGTAAGTAAAATAATTACACCAATCACTTTTTTCAAGACAACACAGTCTTTTTAGTACTTGAGCAATATAGATGAGAAATATAAAGGGAACACCTAATACATATACATGAGTAGTAATAGTTAAACAAGTAACTATGAAAGTACATACCTGTTCTCAGTACACAACTTTTTTAGGAAGAGTTAAGGATAATAATATTAGTAATGAAAATATATTGTAAGAAAACTGAGAATCAGGTGAGAAGAAAAGTTATCTTTTATAAAAGTAATTTTAGAAAAATGCATGGTCATTAGGTTTTTTGAGTGCATATTTAGAATAACTATCATCTGGCCTGGAATGATCATGTTACAACCATGTAGGGTATGATTTGGTCAAGTAATAATAGATTAACGTAGGTAAGGCCTGGTTGAATTTTGTGAAAGTATATGAGACAGTCTGCTTATACCACCTTGGTCTAACAATAATAGGGGGTATCAACATTAAGGGATACTCAAATAGGGATCAGGAATATTTCTTCACCAGATCACACATTATTAATTGTGGAAGATTATTTTCCACTAGCTATTGGGATAGTGGATAAGGAAACCACAATAATGCATTATCCCAAGTCTTATACCTCAATTTCCATTCCTAATTCCTGATCCCAAATTCATCAAATTTAGGGTTGATTTGTGAGCAAGTCGCATGACATATAATTGTGAATTCCATCATTACATCACTCTTCACTTTAGGCCCCTTAATTTTGGTGGTAAAAACATAAAAAAATTTTCTATCAAAACCCCCCCTTCTCATTTGGTCAAGAATTTCTGGTTCCCTCATCGCCTAATTGCATCCCTCATCTAATATTAATTTAATTGTTTCCTCAACTAATCTCTTCTGGTAAGTCATTTTTTTCCTTTTAATTTTTATTTTTGCTATTTTTTTTCTACTTTGTATCATGTTTTTTTGCAAGTAATTTTTTAATTTTTTTAAAAGCTATTTTTTTTCTCTATCATCCTAATTTTTATTCCTTCTTAGCCTGGTTGAATTATCGCCTTTCACACTCTCCTTCCAGGCTTTTAGCCCCCCCATCCATTCACTACCTTCACTTCCCAAATATCCATCCCCTAGGCCCCCTTTACTTAAAATCATTTTCACCCCAATATCCACATAACTCCTTACTCTTTGAAAAAAAGTCCACCCAGAAAAAATGGCTAGCTAGAATCTTTTATTTCACCCATCACACATCTCTATGACCCCACCACATTTTTTTATGAAAAAAAATTCCTAATAGAAGTTTCCAGACACAAATTTCAAGTGTTTTCAAGTTGAGGAAAAACACTTTTTCAAAGGACATCTAACACTAAGTGTTTCAACCCTAGCCAAGAAGTCAAGGCTAATACATTCTTAGCAGAATTTGAAGTGAAGTTAAACTATTCTGTAGACCAAGTTAAAGTCCCTCAAACTAATTATTTACAAGCTATTTTATTTACTAGAAATAGGGGGGTTATTAATCATTTGTGTACTTCCAAACTTGGTTTCACTTTTGGATTACTGTGGTATACTATAGAATCAGAATATCTAATTTTATGAAACCTGGATGAGTTATCATCCTGGAAAATCAAATATTCTCTACATATGAAACAGTTTAATTCTTTTAAATGGACAGGGAAGTCATTTTAAGAGCTTCACTCTCTTACCTATCATATAAATCATTAATTAGGGGGTGTCAGTTCTGGCAAATCCGCACTTAACTTAAGTGCGGATTTCAAACCAAATCAGCACTTACAAATCAGCACTTAAATTTTGCAAAAAAGTCACTTATTTCAAAAATGGGTGTCAGTTCTGACCTCAAATCAGCACTTTTTCATGATTTTTTTTTCAAAACCACATGTTGGCCACATCATCCATTTCTTTCCCATACCATTTTGTACTCTCCAAATGTCCTCTTTGTGTACTTCATTCACTTGGGTTGGTATTTTGGTTTGTTGCATATTCATTTTTTTTTGGAATTTACGGTGAAATTTTTTTTTTGGATGGCTCATTGGTTTTCTTTCACCAGCTCAACATGAAATCGCATATTTTCTGAAATCACATATTTTGTCAGTGATTTTTTTTTTCATTCATCCCTCATATCCTTTTCCTATTCTCCTCCAACATCCCTCAAACAATTTGGTTTCATTCATTTTGTCATCTCATCTCTCCAGGTAAGTCACTTTATTCTTTTTTTTGATTTTTTGATTACTAATTATAATTTTTTTTGTTTTTTTCTGTTTATTTTATTTTTTTTATCTAAATTTTTTTTGTAAGTGGTTATTTTGGATTTCAATGGTATAATTAACCTTTTTTTTCTCTCCCTCTTTACTTTATTTTTTAGCTCCATCACCCTACTCTTCATCCCTCCTTGGCATGGTCATTATCCCCCCTTTCCCTTATTTCACTGTTTTTTGGCTCCATTTCATTGAAACACATACATTGCACATTCTTTATGCATTTCACTTACTCCATATTCAATTTCCCCACAATTCCAACATCAATCTTTCTCACTCTATTTTTCCTACTTTTCAATCAAGGTAAGTTTCATCTCCTTTTTTTCATGCCTATATAATATCTCATTCCTTTTATGAAAAGTTCATACTTAAATATATGTATGACTCTTATCTGGATAACAGTGAACTTATAAAACTCCTTTTGATCTCATCTTCATTACCACTTTTCAAGTTTTTGTAAAATTTTGAAAATCAGAACCAGAATTAGGGTTAGATTTATTCAAATCTAATGTTCTTTTAACTAAAGATTCTCCTGAAGGCTACCTTTCATTTCCCACAAACAGATTTGAATTTGATTCAGTGGTTGCTGAGATATTGACCGTTAAAGTTGAGCCTTTTTTTTCCCAATTTAAATTTTTATTTCATTTTTTTATGTAACAAATTAGGGTTAGGTTTATTTAAATCACATGTCCTTTAACTGAAGATTCTACTAAAGCATATCTTTCATTTCCCTAAAACAGGTTTGAATTAGGCTCAGTGGTTGCTGAGATTTTGACCTTTGAAGTTGAGCCTTTTTTCCAAATTTCACTTGTCTTATTTCACATTTTTATATTGCATATTTAGAGGATAAGGATTCTGAAACTCTTATATGATTATTATCTAGGCATTTCAATTATATAGACATATATTCATTGCTCAAGAATATCACTTAAGCTCAAAAAGATTAAGATTTTTGCTTATGGGACACTCTACCTTCCTTTATCTCTTTTCATGCTCTTTGACTCAAAAAGCACTGTAATAAAGCATTTGAAAAAAATCATGAACTTGCAACCAAAGTTTGAATACCAAATTGGTGTGACTCCAAATGGGAAGATATCAGCCACGAATATCTTTTATTTTCTAATGTTATTATCACTCATTCTGGATTTCACAATAAAATTCACACCAATACCAAGGACACCAATTTTCCTACTTTTGGTATATTCTCATATATCAAACCAATTACTGGCCAACCAATACCATCTCCAGCTAAAATCAAATGACATGGTTTATATTTTCCAGACCACCGGTGCATCATTGATTTTGGTTTGGGAAATGGTATCATCAAAACTATTTGGAATTCTTCTAAGGATAATCATCAAATGACCAAAGCTCCTCCTGGTTTGGAATCCTGTCAAGATTTAACACATTTTGGTTGCTCATTTCAAATCAGTAATAAGTTGATTCAAAGAATAAATAAGGTAATGAAAGAAGTTAAATTTAATTGATTTAAAAAAACTTTATTTAGATCCAAAAAGTATGGGGATTAGAGTTGTCATTGAAAATTTTATATTTTTTCATAAATTTTTAATAAATATTTTTTATGTATCAATTTCCTCAACTAAAGTAATGGGCCCACGACCTTGTTTTGTATAAATGGTAATCATGATAACATTTATTTGTTTCATGGGGTTCCTCTAGCCTATACCTGTGGAAAGTCCCAAACTTTTGTTTCTAGACTTGGTCTGCATTTTGGCTTGAGGGATTGTCATTACTTTAAACTAGGGAAAGTGATATATATTAGATATTTATTTAATAATTTACATAATTATATTAAATTTAGATGACTTCCACCACTTACTTCAATAAAATGCAGGGGGGGTATCGCCAAATTTTCAAATCTGACATGTGAAATTGATGACTTAAAAAAATTTTGGTGATATCCACCCCTTGCTTCAAAAAAATGCAGGGGAGAGTATTGCCAATTTTTTAAAACAGATATAGAATTTTTTTGACTTGTAAATATTTTGGTGAAAATTTTTGACGAGAATGTGAAAGTAATTGTTTCCACCTTGAGCAGGTTTCTGGCTCAAAGGAATAGCAGTACCATCAACAAAACCAATACATCCTGGGAAGCCCTCTGCTTGCATAACCTGAGATGATTCAAGTCGCTCTTCTTTTGTTGGCCAGGTGAGAAGTTGAGATTACAAGTAGTTGATGGCAGTGATACATTGTTTGGTATAAGTGTTAACTGAAAAATACCCTAAATCAAAGACATTTTCTAAACGTTTCAAAGCGGCTCCATTACCATTTGAACCCAAATGACATAGTGTGATGGCCAATTGAATTGAAGGATGTTGTTGTTCTTTTTGAGAATTATTGTGAAATATGGGATGATCCTGAATAAGCTCAAGCAATTTAATGAAACATTCCTGAGAAGTCCTGAACAGCTGTCTAAAACTGGGTGTAGATAGTTTAAGAAGTGTTTGGATGGTGTACTTGAGGGTATGAAGTACTTGAGGCTTTCTGGGAAGAAGGTAACGTTTTGTGGCCATTTTTGATAAAAAGACAAAATCTTCTTCTAGATCAGAATCAGAATCGCAATCAGAGTCCAAGAGCAGTTCAAGAGCCATGAAAGTCATTGCCTTATTTAATTTATCACGATTTGAAAGTGAGGAAGGCATAACTCTTATATGATATGATATGAAGATGTAAGTGATGTACAATGTTTTGAGTTATGAAGTGTTATGCTGCGGAGTGCTACGTATGAATGGGATGATGCTGACAAATCTGTGAAATGGGACTTGATGGTGAAATCAGCACTTTTGGTTGAGAAAGTGCAGATTTGAGTGAAATAAGTGACTTATTTCATTTTGAAATCCACCAGTATTGGGGCTAGTGTGTTTTGGAAATCCGCACTTATTTAAGTGCAGATTTGGTCAAATTTAAGTGCGGATTTGTAAGTGCGGATTTGCCAGAACTGACACCCCTTATTATAAGTTCACAAGTTTAGAAACGCACTCAGAGGCTTTAAGAAGACAGACTTTTGAAAATTTACTTTATGTTTCAGCTTCCTTGTCTCAAAGCTTTTCAGCATAAATACATTTTCAAAATTTTTAGTTAGTCAAGTTACATTGCAATTAAATCTCTAAAAAATAAAACTTATGATTATTTCATATTTTTTGTGGGAATTTTGACAGGGTGGTACATTAGACTCAGAAAAGCGTTATGAGTGTAGTAGCCACTACTCAAGTCTTCTTAACTTGCACCGAATGGAAATAAATTTAATAAAACTTTAGGTAGATAAAAAAAGTATGGGAATTTGTGGAGTTTTTAAATATTTTTTATTCTTTCATAAATTTTTAATAAATAAATCTGATATTTCAATTTAATAAACTAAAGTATTAGTCAAATAGCCTTGTGCTGTATAACAGGTAATCATGACAACATTAATTTCTTCCATGAGTCTTATCAGGATGAGTTCAAGTACAGAGATGTGAATAGCTTGAATAGTGATTTTTCTGGAAGACTTTAATAGTCCTATATATATACAGTAGTAATAATCCAAGGAGTATCAAAATATAACTCAAAGTAAGGGTCTTAGTAATTTTATCTCACTAATTATAATTGGTTTGCAATTTAATGTTTGGTAGAAAAATAGAGAATATAATTAAAACATTATTCAAAGACTTTAAAAGTACTAATGAAATTTATTGTAATTTTTATGGTTATATGGTTTAACTTTAATGATAAATAATGTAAAAAATAAAACCAAAAACCCCCTCCTTTTATACCCAATAATTCTCCAAAGTGTTCCTCTGATTTACAAATACTATACACAGACAATGAAGCCTAAATCTAGCTAATACATCTTCCCGTCAACATAAGGAATTACCAATAACACAATTAGAATGATATCACCTGCTGTACTCAATCTTATATTACTAGCTATAGGCCTTAACCAAGGGAGTTGAAGAAAAACTAGAAAGAAAATCCCCTGTCCCTTTGAGAAATACCAGGTGAGATTAATTTGGTACAGAAATTTGAAAACTGTTACAATAATTCTCCCAAAAAACTTCTTTACTGATTGAAAATCTAAGAAATTAGCCAATAGCAGACCACTGAGCACCAAAAAGAAACCTGAAATGTAGAGAAAATCCACACCAGAAACCAGAGACGCAGTGCACTTGTTGCACAGAAAAAAGAAATAATACTTGATGCAGGATGCAAATCTACTCCAGAGAAACCAATTGTCAAAGTTGAGTTAAATAATGAACTAAACTTGAAAATAACACAGGCAAGTGTAGCCAAAAAACTGTGAAAACTTAGTGAGAAACATTAATCTAATTTCCAGATGGTTGTATCTAGGTTGGAGTTTCCCCAAACTGTCCTATTTTTTTAAATACATGCATAAACACCATGTCCAAGCAATTTTTCCACCTTCCAGTTGCATATGCAGGCCTGCATGTGACTCTGCACCATGAGGGTACCCACATCTGAGCCAAAATTCTTCATTTACCATAGAAAAATCTACTAGAACTACTAAAACCTTTGAAACACAAAATTAAGCAGTAACAACATAGGGACATTAAATATAGAGCCAAATGAGGTTTATCCAATGGTACTAAGAAATTAGCCCTAAGACTTAAGGTTAGCTTAAAAAACACAAAAAAAAAAAATAAAACAGCTATCTTATAGAAATAAAAAATGAGCAAAATACCGTCTTAAACTTTTAGCATGAAAAATTTCAACAAGACACAAAATATATAGAAACAACAGGGCTTTCCAATGATAATAGCCAAATACAAATAGTCCCAATATTCACCACATAAAACCAGAAAACCCCATATTTTTTAAAATAATGTCATTTAAGACATAAACAAACAGCATTGACTAACAGAAAAAAGGCACCTTTCAATGTTGGAAGACCACACTACCAAAGTCTTTGAGTAATAGGGATAATCCAACAAAATAAAAGAATATGAAAAAAAGAGTATATTCATGTAATATCTTAAAATAAAATACTAAATTAGAAAGAATAACACTAATTATAACACAATCTTAAAGGGTATTAACTGTAGAAATGATCAGGCTAATTATTCTTAATTACTACTTGAAATCCCCATTAAATTAACACTGAAATTGACTGAGAGACCACTGGGAAAGTCAAAAAAGGAGATGAGGAGTGGGATAACTGAATTCAGTCTATTTGAAGGTGCTTGCATAGGTAAATCCTTGACAAATAGGCAAATTTAAGTGTGGCAGTGAGGCAAAGGTGCCAATCTTGAATTTCTTAATGAAATAAGTGCATATAATTAGGTCAATGCACTAATTACTAAATTAGGACACTAAATAAGCACCTGTCCCTTATTTTAGTGTGTTTCCCATAGTGGGAATAAAATGTCACAGGGGAAAAAAAGGGGACTGGTAGGAAAGTCATTTTTTTATGTTTCTTACTGGCCTTGATGTAACCTGGTTAGAACTTCAAGTGGTCCATATTCAAAACTACCTCTCATGAATCAGGGAGTGAAATTTGGAATTGACATTTTTTACTTTCATTAGTTAGCTCAATCACTGGCAGTAAATATTTGAATATATTTAATGTCCACAAAAAATATACAATTCTAAAACCACATTAAAAATCAGAATTGCTGCTGGCTATATTATTTAATGATATCATACAACAAGTATTTGATAAAAAATTTGTGAAACCACTAGAATGTGTAGTTTTTGAAACATAACCAATAATTGCCTTGCTATTCATAACTACTTTTTTTGAACATTTATCATAACAAGAAAAAACATTAAGCCCTGATTTTAAATATAGATTTTCAATTTTAGGATTCATAATGTCATATAAGCCAACTAAAATAAAATTATGACCTGAAAATGTTGTTGACTTCCAAATTTTCAATATAACCCCAACATCATTTTGTTTTGATGAATTTACCTCAACATTTCTATTTCCTTGATTTGTTGAATATAGCAAGTAGTTTTTTTCATCCAGTAACAAGTTATCTACTTCAATAATTTGAGGTAATAGAATTTGATATGAAACAGATGGTTAATTTTCCATAAAAATACTAGAAAATATTTTTATCATCAATAATGTTGAGATACTCTATGCACAATTCATTGTCCTCACACAGTAGTTGAGATGATTTTGAGGGAATTTTTCTTTTCTTTGAACTGAAAACATTTTTCATTTCATTCTCAAATTGATCATTAGTTCTGTCCATTAAAGATTGATGCTGACCAGTCAAAATAAACCTTTTCATTATGGTCTTGTCAATTTTATCTTTAAAAAAAATTAAATTAATAAAGTTAAGTAGCTTTAATTAAGGAAAAAATACATGTTTTCTTATTAGTTGTAATGGAGCTTAACATTAAATTTATATGCTTGTAGGCCCATGCTGCAGTTGATGGTGCTGGCCCAAATCTTCTCAGAACTTCAGGAAAATGTGGTTCTAAGTGGATGTTTGGCTTTATATTGATATCTGTCCGAAATTACTTAATACACTTAATATAATATTTTAACTAACCTTGAAGAGATAAAATTTGAGCCTCACTTATCTCCAAGGAAGTCAGAAAGTTGATTATTAAAGCCAGCAGTGAAATACATTTGATCAACTTCTTCTCTCATGAGCCCAAATTTCAAATAGCTCAAACTGATATCAAAGCTGCCACATAAAAAATTTTACATAGTACAAACCATTCAGAAGCTTTAAGATTTGTGCCAGCCTCTTCTAGACTACTAGGAGCTTGGGTTAGCCATGAGGGGGTCTTAGAATTGCAGATAAAGGTTTGAAAAATTAACAATTCACTCAATCATAGACACAAATAAGTTGTTGATGCATCTGGGTTTTGTGCTGCTTTCAAAGTGACTTTGGGTCTTGATAAATCTGAATATTTCTGAAAGGTGTGATCTTTGAAAATATTTTGAGATACAATTTTCATCTAATAATAGGTCATTTTAACTTACTTGAACTGGAAAAATCGGATCTATACTCATTTTAATCCAAACAGATATATTTAGGAAGTTGATTTTTACTTTTTTACGGACCAGTCATTTTAAATTTTTTGACCTGCTCATGAAAACTATCTTTATGAGAAGGTTTAGGATTGAAATTTTTTTGTGGATGAAGAAGTACAGAAACCAAACTTTTTGATTTATTAGATTTTCTTGAAGTTTGAGAGGATGAATGAGGGTAATAAGGGGACTTTTATTTTCTCTTTTCAGTTAAAAATGAATATATGAAACTACTAGAGGCACTAGAAAATTAATTTTGGCTTTATATTGAAGGATTTGGATCAAAATTATTAAAACCTCTTGTTGATCTATTTTTCTTTTATTTTTGTATTCTTTCTCCAGCCACATGTATCTGAAGGCACTTTTTGCTGAAGTCCTTTTCCATTCCAAGGAGTAAGCAGTGCATAAACTCAATTCCAACAATTGAAATTGGTTTCTAACATGGAAGCTGAAGAAGTGATGAGTATTTTAAACCTTTACTCTCCAAGATTTCTTTCCTTTCTTGTGCACTAGAAGCATTTTTCCATTTGAGAGCATATGTGCAATGGTGAGAATCAGTCTGAGAAAGAAATTCAGAAGAATTTTTACCAGATTTCAGTTCCTACTTTAAAATGTATCAAAAATGTCATGGGATGTTAGTGCTATAGCTAGAAAATCCTGAAAGCTTCTAGATTTCTGAAAGATGGCCAATCAAAGGAATCATTGCTGCATGGTTTAATTGTCAATTTTGGTGACTATAAGTCTTGGAGAAAAAATATCCTTTCTACAAGGCTAGAAGCTTGTCTAAAAATGGAGTAATAATGTGATTACAATGGTCCAAACCGTGTTCATGAGGCCCAGGTGTGATTCTGGCCAAAAATACATGTCTCTTTTATATTGTAAATGAGGTGGGAGATTGAGACAAATCAGTATGCTCAAACAAAGATACCTTATTATTACCACCAATTTTGTTCCCACACAGATTAAAGCAATACATATACAAACTCAAAACCAAATTCCCACTTTCTTTTGTAAAATAGTTTCCACTAGAGTCTTTTAATTCTTTCCACACTGATCTATCTCATACATTTTCACACATTTATTCACGTGTCTTCTATGGTCTTCTCAAAGAAGTGTTGAAATAATCCTCAAATCTAAGAAGAAGTAGCAGATGTGCAAGCCAAGATATAAGGGACTGAGTTGTATAATTTTGTGCTGGTAAAGTTTTATTATTTTTCACTTTGAACAAGAGGTAGTTGTGTATCAGCAAATTTTCATCCTTCTTATGAATGGGATTTAGCACAAGTTTTTTGCATTGACTATGATCATAGTTGTATTCATTGAATTATTTGAAAGGTTGATGAAACAATTTGGACGAAAGAGTTACATTTTTAAAGGGGCTTTGAGATTAAGTCTCTGGATAATAGTGTATATATTGTGCGGAAGTGATTGAGATTCTTGTTCAAAACTAGCAGGATTTCTAAACTGCTTCAAATTAGTTGAATTTTGAAAAATTCAGCTTTAATTATTATTTCAATTTATAGTCCCTAGATAGGTTTTTTACCAAGTGGCCATGAGCAATTTTGATGAGGGTAAAGAAAATATAAGGTCAGGGATGGGCAAGAGCAGGTGGAGAAAAAAAGAGGAATAAACACATGTGAAATTAAAATTTACTGAGCTTGGTGATTTAGAGATATTAGATGATCTTTAAATAGGGGTAGTTGAGCCAGTATTCAAAGTGTCAGGTGATATAATGTGTTGATGGGCTGGCTATAAATATAAAAATTATTTTGGTGGTTAGAACTGATATAAAATTTGAGAATCATTCAATTGAATACCTCTTCTGAGAGGGGGATTCATTGTTGTGGAGTGCTGGAAATTGGACGTGAACTCAAAGTTACTTCAGGATGGGAGGTTGAAGAATGAGAGGATAGAAAGTTAAAAAATATTGGTGATTGTCTTTCTTGAGTTTTTTTAAAAAGTAATTTTTTTTGTTGATGTTTATAAAATGTTGTAGAAGACATTGAAAAACCTCTTTCAGTTTCACCATTAGGATAAGTAAATGTTTTTTTATCCCAGCCAAGTCTGGAGCAATAGTTAATCTTGTACTTAGTTGTAATATTTAAATGGCTTCTAAAAATATAATACTTGGGATTGTGGTGGTAGAGGAACAAGGGGGAAATGAAATTCAATGTATTCCATGCCAAAATATGTATCATACTGATTATTCAATTTGAATAATATACTAAATTGGATTGAATTTTGTTTTTCAAATTTCATGGGTTTAATATTGAAGGTGTGGGAGCATAAAATTTAATGAAGAGCATGGTAGAAGATACAGATATAAGTAAAAAATTCTTTACCATAATGAATCATGGATATTGAAAATACATGTATAAAAATGGTTGACAAGATACTAAACCTGTTTCTTTTAAAAATTACAGTTCTTTTTGTTGTACTGCATGATTCTCTGAGTATTTTGGTCAATAAAAATTGAAAGTATAGTTTAAAATGTAAAGACTGTAATTTATATTGTTAGGAAGATTAAAAATAAAAATTTTGTTCAAAAATCATATTTGTATATTCAGCTTAACCATAGATAATGAACCATAAAATTTATTTGTAAAATCAATTTTATGGAGTGAATAGAATTTAAATGAAATAAGCTATGAAATTAAAATGATATTTAAGAAATGACATGTGAAAACATAAGTATTATACCATTCAAAGGTAATGTTTCAGATGCAATTATGAAAAATGATATTCAGTGTTTTATTTTTCTATTTTTTCATCATTCAAGAAATTCTTGTGAATCAATAAAATTAAAAATTTCAAGATTCATCAATACAGTGAAATAATTTTTCTTGTTGCTATAGAATGTAGATAAATTTTAAAATAAATAAGGTTATAAATAATAGAATAAATATCATAATGAATGTAAAAGAGAGGGTATTTTGAAAGATCAATTCCTAAATAGCAATAAAAACTGTGATTCAGTTGATTAATAAGTATTATAGAAACACAGTGGAAGATTATTTGGAAAAGATGATGATTATGAAATAATAGATGATTATTTTCTAAATGAAACAACATGTTTATTCAAACATTTATATTTTTTGGTTCCTCTTATTTTATTCAAAGTAATCTGATCAATTTGGGAATTAAAATTGGAAAGTTCATCTGATTTCCATCTCAATTTTCTCTTCCGAATATTTCCTTCCACATCCTTCTCAGTGTCACAGTAATAATTGGGGTTATTAAATTAGAAGAGATATTCTTGATCCAGTACAGATATTGCAGTATGGAGCCAAGATTTTTGTAACTGGAAGTAGAGTTTCAATAAAAATTCCTCTGGTAAAAAAAATTGACTCGCTTTACTTCTAGTTTCCTTTTGTTTTTCCAGGACAAAATATTGGAGGTGATCTGGACTGTCTCTGTTAGGTGTGGAGCCATTGTTATATTATGAGTGGCACAAAATCCTCTTGGTACTCTTTATGATCAAAGACATAATATCAAAATGCCTGTTTTTTGAAGGCATAGAAATAGTGATTTTTCAGGAAAGAGATAACCAATTGATTCCATTCCCTTTCATCATTCATAGAAAAGCATATTTGAGGTATTCCAACTGCTTTAGCATCATTATGAAAAATATGATGAAAACCAGTGGAATCATTTTTTGCCACCCAGAGGGAAATAACTGCAGTTTCTCCATGGTTTCAGTTGCTTCAGATATTTTTGGAAGGGAATTAGAATGTAAAGAATTAACAAGTGAAGAGATTTAGAAACATTTGGAGAAGATTGATAAGTATCTTCTTTCATGCATTTTCCAAATATAAGCATTATAAAATCAATTTTACAAGCTGTTGAGGTAGCCTTGTAATTGGGAACACCTATTTCAGCAAGAATTTTATTGAATTCCCTAGAGCTTTTGAAACCTGTTTCTGGTATTGAATTATAATCTAAAATTTTACATTAGTTAAAAAAATATAGCCTATGGAATAAGAAACTTACATGAAGACATTGTTTGTGGTAGTTAAAAATATGTACAAAACAGGGGGAATTGGGGAAAAGAGGGGATAAGTACACCTTATATATCTAATTTTAACATTTTCCTCCTCTTAATAAATTTGAAAGGGCCTAATAATTTTTTTCTTTCCTTTGTGTACTCATGAACCTAAAAATATTTTATATCAAACTAAGAAAATCAAATTTTTTATTAAAATTACATGTAATTAAAAGATGTTTATGAAGATATTTTTTCCCATCTAGATGCTTCTCTCAAGAACAGCCAAGCTAAAAGTATTTAAAATTCAGTGTAAAAGAATCACAGTTGAAAATGAAAATAGCTTACTCAGTCAAGTACAGTTTTTTTGATTGAATCTAAAATTAATTATTAAGTACTAATATTGATACAGATTATTAAGAAATTACCCACTCATGTAATGTTTTCTTCTACTGTAGAGGCAACAATATATCTGTAAACATGGGCCTCTTTAGTTGGACTTATCCTGAAAACTCTGTCAATGGCTTGTTTCTTCATCAAAGGATTTCAGTAAGGTTCCTAAAAGTAAAAGTTAGATTAATCATAATTTGAGAAATTTAAAACTTAAAATTAAGAAAACATGTGATGCCATTGTCAGATTAAGACCCTCTCCTCCAGCCTTCAAAGACACCAATAGAGCACCTGAATCAATGGTAGAGATTGACTGGAGGACAGTTTCCCATGCACCCATGTCAATTGAACTATCAAATCTGAGGTTTTGAATATTGTACTCAGAAAGGGAAAATAAAATTTTATTATTTTAAAGGTTAGTTTTAATATTTTTTCAGTGAAAGAAAAACTTACAATTTGAGTGTGTCAGCCCACTCAGAGAAAATGACACATTACATTTCCTTTTCAATAGAGTTTAATTTGAGAAGGAAGATGACCAGGTAAAAAACTTTTGGACTCTCTTTCCAGTCCATTTCTTCCACCACAGATATTTATGAATTGTCTGGGAACTGAGGGTGATTGTAGAAATTTTGCAATTCTGATAGAGCAACTAATACAGAAGGATCTTTAGCAGGTAAGCTTTTCTCATCCATGTTGAGCTGATTGAATAAGTAATTATGCTTCCTGAAGTACATTTCTGAAAATTGAACCCTGAAATTGATAATGAAGTTTTGATATTTGACGCTATTTATGAAGCTAACATCCCTCTGATCAAGACATATAGAATTCTTTGTCCTTAAAATCATTATTTCCCCCAAGAAATTTTTAATAATGTTCTTGACTTTGGTAAATTGGCCTTTCTTTGCTGGAGTTCAAACATATTTATTCCATCCTTCAGAGGTTGATGGTGGCTCAAGACATAAAAATTAAAAGATGGGAAATAAATCTTGAACTTTTTTCAGGATGGGAGTTCCAGTTAGAGCAAGAAGGCAAGACGTCTTGAGTGCAGTAACAGATATGGAGCACTTTGAAGATGGATCACATATCTGACTATAGGAAAATTAATCAAATATATTAACTCAATAGTGACTAAAAACTTACTGTATTTCATCCAGAATTACACAAAACCATTGAAAATGGAACAAACCTTCCTTTTCAAAACTCTCTAAATCATTCATCATAATATGATATTTGTTAAGACAACTTCAGCCTCATAAAAGCTTATGAAATTTTCACTTCTGCCCTTTCCATGATGAATAATCACTTTAATCATCAAATCAGGATCAGTATGTCACAGAATTTTGCATTCCCATTGTTTCAATAAAGTTGAGAGTACAACTATAAGTGTTGCCTTCACTTTTATTTGTGCTTGATGAAGGGTTTTGAAGACTTGAAAATTCAGCAGCTTCATTTAAAGTACTAAAAATCAGAGCAATTGTTGATACCGTCTTCCGAAGGCCCATGTCATCTGCTAATAGAATTTGTTTTGGAAGTGTGTTGGTCACTCTTCCACTCAATTAATTTTACTAAGTTGAATCTCCACAGCACCTTCATAAATATGTTTCATTATGCTGTGGTCTTCCAACATTGGCAGAGGCCTTGGTTGGGTTGTTTGGCACTGTTTTGGTAAGTCTTAATTGACATTGGTTGAATAATTGGGTGTTTTTCTTGTTTTATTCAGTGAATATTGGGACTATGGGTATGTGGGTACTACTAATGGATAGCCCCAGTTTTTCTTTATATTTTGTGTCTAGATGACATTTTTCATATTCTAAGTTTTAAGGGGTCATTTGCTCATTTTTCATTTATAAAAGATAGCAGTTTAATTTTGTTTTCGTGTTTTATGGGCTAACCTTAAGTCTTAGGGTTAAGTGCTTAGTAACATTAAGTAGAGCTAATTTGGCTCTATACTTTATGTCTCAACGTTGTCATAGCTTAATTTTGTGTTTCAAGGGTTTTAGTAGTTGTGGTGGATTTTTATAAGTATTTTAGGCTTTATTGGAGGTTTTTGGTGGTTTTCTGGCTTCTAGGAAGGCTACCCGCATTGGGCGGCCCATACGCCTCCATTATGGAAGACTGGGGAGCGCTTCTAGAGGGTTTTTATTCAATTTGGCTGCCAAAAGCACCAAATTTTTTGCTGTACATGGATTTTTTAGATGGTGGTCTGTGTGTACATACTGAATAAGACAGTTTGGGGAAACTTTAATTATCATACAACCATCCAGAGGTGATATTATTGTTTCTCACTCAGTTATCACTGTTTTTGGGCCACAAGCGTCTGTGTTTGTTGCAAGGTTAGTTCTTCATTTAACTCAACTTTGGCAACTGGTTTCTCTGGTGTAGCTTTGCAACCTGCATCAAGTATTATTGCTGTTTTCTGTGCAACAAGTGCACAGTGTTTTGTTTTGCTTGTGTGTATCTCTCTGCATTTCAGGTTTCTGGTTCTTTGGTTCTGAGTGGTCTGCTATTGGCTACTGTCTTGACTTGTAAATCAGTCAAAGAGTGTGTTGGAAGGGGCATTGTAACATCCTCTAATTTGCTGTAGAAAATAAATATCACCTGGTATCTTTCAAAAAGGACAGGAGTTTTTCTCTCCAGTTTTACTCCAACTCCCTTGGTCAAGGCCTTTAGCTAGTGCCATAGGATTGTCTACATTACTGGTGCCCAATGTGGGGTGAGGATTTGTTAGATTTTTGGATTTTCTGTTACTTTTGGACTCTCTTCCATGATTGGAAATTAGTTTTCTGGAGTTGATTGGACCATGGCTTCCCGACCCTCTTTCTCTAGTGGTGGTGGTGGAAATGCTGGTGCTGCTGAGGACGGTAATCCTCCTGTTTCTGTTAGGCCTTCAGTCAGGATCAAGTCCTGATAGGGGCCTATATTTATGGGGAAGGATGTGAAGTTGTTTCTGGAGCTTTTTTAGGCTGCTGGGAATGTAGATGGGGCTTCTAACTTGGACATGGTGAAGCAAGTCATCTTTTACATTGGTGACAGGGCTTTGGTGAAGGAAGTTTCTGCAATGGAGGGCTATAGAAGGAAGGATTGGAAGAAGTTGTCTCTGCAGATGACAGACAGGTGGGGATCCAGGTACTCTATGGTGGATCTCAATATTATTTCTAGTGAATGGAAATCTTATAGAGGTGTGGATAATCTCCACACTTATAGGAAGTTTATGGCTCAGTTGGAGCCAGTGGTGGAATATTTGGTGGACATGCAGGAGTTGAAGAGTACTGACTCTGCAAGGGATATTTTCTGGTCTTCTCTGGCCAGGAATGTCAGGATTGATGTTTTGAAGGAGTTGGCTAGGAAGGACAAGATGAAGGCTCTTCCTAATGGCATCCAGAAATTTCCTGCTCTTTCTGTGGTGAAGGAGTTTGTAGAGGGACATCTGAAACTATTGGAAGTGTATTCTTGCCACAGAGCTAGGACTAAATATGTTAGCAAGGTCAGTGAAACATTGGCTGAGGATGTGGAGCAGTCCAGAAAGAAGGAAGGGGTGAACAAGGGCAAGTCTCCTGAGAAGCCTAAGGAGGTGGACCCTGTGGTGGAGAAGTTGGCTGATTTAACCAACCAGCTGTGTATTTTTGTTCAGGAGGCTCAGAAGGCCAATAAGGCTCCTTCTCAGCCTAGATATTTCTATAGGAGGTTCGGTAGGAGTGATCCTTGGGTCTGCTCTTATTGCAGCAGGAAGTGCCACAAGTCCAATAATTTTTGGGCACTGAATAGGGATGTGTCTGAAGGGAAGGTGGAATTTGATGGGAAAATGCTCAATTTCCCAGATGGTTATTTTGTGAAGCCTAATGATGGTCAGGCTGAAGTGGACTTGGTGGGGGGAAACATAATGACAACTCAAGGAGGCCAAGGTTTGAAGAGTTGCCTAATGAGGCTTCTTCTTCTGGTAAAGGTAAGGGAAAGGAGGCTTATAGAGTCTCATTTACATCTTCCTTTAGTGGTTTGGAGTTGTATTCTTGTGGTGGAAAGTCAAGTGGGGAATTTTTGGCTGGTGATTATGATGTGGAAGCAGGAAAGTTGGGAAAGCCTAAGAGCAGTTCTCAGCCCAACCAAATCCTAAGGCTTCAAAGGTGGATACTAATCTGAGTGCAGCTAGAAAGAAGTACAGAAAAGAGGAGCTGTATAAAATGCAGAAGAATATAGCTGATATGACCTCCCCTAGTTTTGGAGCCTTGGACATGAATGGTGGCCAATGCCTATGGATTTTAATTCTGACTCTTAGGAGAATGTCCCTTTGGCTTTATTTCCAAAGTCTGCTGGAGTTAGAGGTTCTGGTGAGGGATCTGGTTTAATTCCTGTTGATGATAAATCTGTTGGTGGTTCTGGTCCTCAAGAATCTTCTACGACCAAGGTAGTGAAGTAAAGAGCTCACTTTGAGAGGCCAGTGGTTTCTGGTCAAGTTAATGATATGGACTCTGTCCTTGAAAGGATGAATCAGGGTCAGGTTTCATTTACTTATGGGGAGTTGTATGCTATCAGTCCTGGGTTGGCTGATAGGCTGAAAAATTTGTTGACCAGGAGAAGGTTTTCTTCTGTGGAGGTAGAATACATTTGTGATTCTGCTGAAAAATTTGGTGAGGGGTTGGAAACTCATTTTTCTGCACCTCTGCGTTATGTCAATGTCACTCTGGATATCAGGGAGGCTAGGGCATTGGTGGATTCAGGTTCTCAAATTAACCTTATTTCTTTGTTTGAGGCTACTCATCTTTGCCTCCCCATCAAAACAGTTATTGGGGGATATTTGAGAGGGATTGGTGACCATGTCACTGAATTGGTTGGAACATCTCAGCTGTGAAGTTAGATGTTGGTGGAGCCTCAGGGAAGGTTCTTTTTATTTTGCCAAAGGAACAGTAAAAGCTTTTTTGGGTGGGCCATACTTGATAGATTTTCAAGCAAGAATTGGTTATCAGTTTGATGTGGGAATCAGTTTGGAGTTTACAGGTGAAGATGAAAGGAGACTTTACATGAGGTTATTATCTCCTGGAGAGGATGGTTGGGAGACCAGGAATGGTTTGTCTTCAATGTGCCAGTCCATGGATTGTTGTAGGAGAAGAAGGGATGTGGGTGCTGCCTCTGGTTTTCTAGGAGTGTGGCTCAGGCTCTAGTGAGAGTCTGTCTTTTTTAGAGTGATGAGGGCTGATAACCCAAGTGCTACAACCTCTCCCCAAGATGAGGAAATCCCAGGTTGTAGTAGGTCAGCTCCCTTGGAGATATACCAAATGGATTTTCAACTTTTTCTTTTTAATGTTTCTCTTCTCTGAAAGTATTCTTCATGTTTTCATCAAGTATTTGTTCTCTCTCAAGATTTTCAATCATTTTTAATTCAAGTTAAAATATGAGGATTTGTTATATATCTTTATTTAAAGATATGCCAAAAAGCTGCGGAGTGATGAGATTGGGGTCAAAAAGTAAGTCCTCCCAATTTTGCACTGCTAGGGTTTCTTCTACACCTTTCAAAAACATGACCTTGGCCATGTCTTTGAGCATTGGGGAAACCCCAGGTTATTTATGTAGGATAGAAGAAGACTCAAGAAAAGAATATAAAAATTTTAAGATAACTGAAGAAAATAAAGAAAAAAAACTGAGGATAATCAAGAAAGAAGAAAAGTATTATTTTTGTGAATATCATCAATATCAATTCCTGGGTCTCCAGCATGAGGTTAAACTGCACAAAATTTTAAAGAAATAAGATCATCAAGATCAATTTTTGGGCCTCCAGCATGAGGTAAAACTGCACAAAATTTTTAAGAAAGAAGATCATAAAGATCAATTTTTAGGCCTCCAGAATGAGGATAAAATGCACAATTTTAGAAGATGTGATTTAGAAGATGAATCAAGATTTGAAGATTTAGAAGATGGAAGTGAGGATGAAGATGTGGAGTCATGGAATAGTTTTGGAGTGGTGAGATTGGGGAATAAAAGTAAGTCCTCCCAATCATGCACCGCTAGGGTTTCTTCTACACCTTTCAAAAACATTACCATTGACACACATGTGGGAAATGGGGAAACCCTATGTTTTTGTTCCAGGTCTGGTGGTGAAGATGTTCTGAAGATACCTTAAGTTGAAGGTGGAGCTAAAAAGTATAAGAAGGTAGCACAGAAGAGTATCCCTGTCAATGAGCCTATGCCTGTAGGTTTGAATCCTCCTTTGAAGATACCTCCTTTATCAAGAGATCCTTACTGTACTCCTCTGGTGAAGAATACTCATGATTTTGTGGAAACTACTAGGGTGACTGTGGAAGGGTTGAAAGTTGTTAATTTTGGTCCTTATGGGTGGTTGTCTGATGAGGAAAAAAAGTTGTTGTTGCATGTTATTTTGCTCAGGGAGAGCGCTTTGGAATTTTTTGAAGAAGAAAGGGGGGTGTTGAAACACTTGTATGGGAAACATTACTTGATTTCTGTGGTTTTTCATAAATCTTGGCAAATCAAAGCTATTCAAATTCCAGCTTCTATTAGGGATGATTTTTGAGAGATTGTTAGGGAAAGAGTCAGGACTGGTTTATACAAAAAATCAACATCTAGTTACTCAATTCCTGTTTTCTGTGTAAAGAAGCAGAATGGGAAGCTGAGGGTGGTGCATAATATAAGAGCCTTGAATAGAGTCACTATCTATGATACTGGGATGCTTCCAAGTTCAGAGGACTTTATGAAAGCTTTTTCTGGAAGGGTGTGCTTTGGTTTGGGAGATATTATGGGTGGTTATGATGAAAGGGAACTTCACACTGATTGACTGCCACTTAAAACATTTGAGACTCCTCTGGGAAGATTTAAGCTCACTAGCTTTCCTCAAGGAGCAACTAATTCAGTAGCAGTATATCAAGCACAAATGGCTTGGATTTTACAGGATGAGTTTCCTACTCATGCTAGTATATTTATTGATGATGGTGGAATCAAAGAACCCTCCACTGATTATGGAAATGTGGCGCTGAAGGAGAACCCAGGTATACGGACATTTTTTTGGGAATATGCAATTACTCTAGAGAGAATTGTTTAGGATTGAAGAGGCTGGTTTGAAAATTCCTGGGTCCAAGTTTTGTTGTTGTTTTCCTGCTCTGGAAATTTTGGGCCATGTGGTATGTAAGGAGGGAAGTATTATGAAGAAAAAAAATATTAATAAAATTCAGTCATGGCCAAGGCCTAAAAATACTACTGAAATCAGGGGATTTTTGGGGGTTTGTGTGTATGTCAGAATTTTTATTAAAGATTTTTCTTTGTTGGCTTCACCTTTAAGGGTATTGGCCAGGAAAGATGCAGTGTGAGAATGGCTTGAAGAGTGTGAAGAGGATTTTTAGAAGTTGAAGAAGGTGGTAGGTGAAGATATTATTCTTCACAAGTTGAATTATAGAGTGGGAGCTGGAAAAATTTATTTGGCTGTGGACTCAAGTTATATGGCTGCTGGTGCTGTTTTGTCTCAAGAAGATAAAACTGGGAGGGTCAGGCCTGTAAGGTATGAGTCCATGGTATTTAATGAGGTTGAATCTAGATGTTCTCAACCTAAGTTGGAATTGTGTGGTGTAGAAAAAATTTTGAAGAAGCTGCAAATGTTTTGTGGGGGAAGCATTTTGAGCTGCAGGTAGATGCAAAATCTCTGGTTCAAATGATCATTATACATAGACTTCCAAATTCTCCAATGACTAGGTGGGTGGCACTTATTCAGAATTTCTCTTTTGACCTGGTAAACAAACCTGGAAAAACTTTTACACTGCCTGATTGATTATCAAGGAGACCACCTACAGATGAAGATTCAGACTCTGAAGAGTTTGATAAAGACGTTACAGTGGTTATGGCCAGCTTAAAGGGTGCTGAATATTTTTCTCTCCTCCCATATGAGGCTAAACTGGAATATTTTTCTCTCCTCCACCAAGAGGTTGGACTGGTTGGTTCTTATCTTGATTCTGGTGATGAAGATGGAGCTGTTGTTTGGGATGGCTCCAAATTTGAAAATGGTGTTTTTTTTGTGAACTTGACTCTCTTAAGATTCAGTGGGAGAAAAAGGATTTACCAAAATTTAGGGATTGGTGTCCTGGTTGCGCTGGTCAAGTGGTTGATGTGTACACTGGTGATTTTGATGACAGGGTTGTACCCTTGGATGTTTTTTGTTAGATTTTGAAGATGGGACCTGGGGTCAGACTGGGTTTTATTTTATTATGGTTGAATATCTGTTAACCTTGTAGAGGCCAGATATTTGTGATGATGATACTTGGGTGGAAATCAAGAAGAAGACTCCTGGCTTTTATGTGTCGGGAAGGAGGTTGATGAGGAGGAGACATCCAAATCCTCAAGTAGTGGTTACTCAGAAGAAGGGTCAAGAGTTGGTGTTAAAGTCTTTTAATGAATAACTTGGTCATAGAAGCTTTAGAGATACTTATAGACAAGTAGCTGATAGATTTTGGTGATCAGGTATAGAGTTGGCTGTTCAGGGTTGGGCTCAATCTTTCGAAGAATTTCAAAGAGGAAGTCAGTTGAAACCTAAAAAGGTTGGCTGTGCTACTGGAGAATCAACTGTGTTTGAAAGGGTCAGTTTGAATTCTGTCCATATTAAAATGGGCAGGTATAAATACTTGATTGTTCCCAGGGATGATTTTTCTGGTTGGGTTGAGGCAGTGCCTATGGTTAATTTGACTTCCAAAAATGTGGCAGAATTTTTGAAGAAGGACTGGGTGTTTAGGTATGGGTTGATGAATTCGGTGACTGCTGATGGTGGGCCAGAGTTTAGAGCTGCATTTAAAGAAGCTTTGGTAAGTATTGGTTCTAAAGTCAGAAGGGTTCCACCTTATTATCCGGAAGCTGAACGCACGATTGACAGAGGCCATCAAGTTATCAATAATTCTTAGGTGAAGATGTGTGGAGATAGTTCTGAATAATGGAAGAATTATTTACCCTTGATTTTGTTTGCTGATAGAGTCATTGTGAAAAGGACAACTAGCTATTCACCTTATGAATTAATGTTTGGGCAGAAAGCTGTTCTACCAGTGGATTCAAAAGCTGTCTCTTATCTTGGAATTGATTGGGATGATGTATGCTCAACAGAAGATTTTCTCTGTGCCAGGATGCAAAAGTTGGAATGTAGAGAAAAATTTCAAGAGAAGACATACTCTAGAATGATGAAGATAAGAAATCAATCAGTCAGATACTGGGACAAGAAGTTGGCTCATAGACTCAGGGATCTCTTGAAACCTGGTTGTTTGGTTTTGGTGTATAATAGAAGTTTGGAGAGTCAGTGGGTAAAAATGTTTGATGAAAGATGGAATGGGCCTTACCATCGAATAACCTTGAAGAGCCGATTGCGGAGCCTGCGCCGGTTATACCAACTGAGGCAAACCCTCCAGCCACGGAAGTAGTTGAAGAGCCCGAAGACACCCTGGACCAGGTGTGGTCGAAGAAACCTTGTCAAGGTCGACGAGTAAGGTTCGCGGAAGAACTATGTGGGGAGGTCCACGCTATTATTAACGCTGCTTCCTTCGACGTGGCAGAGGAGCTATTGGAGATGGGAGAGGTGGTTCCGGTAGGAGAGGAGGAGGTATTTGAGAAATGCAGGAAGGAAATAAGGGTAGTTTTGGAGAAAATGAAAATATTGGTTCGAGAGAAGTTAAAAGAAAAGATTTGAAAAGAAAAGGAGATGTAAAGAAGTAGAGAAAAAAAATTGTATTTTAATTTTATTTTATTTTTATTTTATTTTATTATTAGTATTATTTTTTTTTCATTGTAGGTAAATGTTGTTTAATTTTATAAGATTTGAGAGAGAGAGAAAAAGAAAAGAAAAAAAAGAAAAGAAAAAGAAGTTTTAAATAAAAAAAATTTAGAATTTGAAAGAGGAATTTCAAAGAAAGGAAAAAAGGTTGTTTTAATTGAAGGAAGTTTTAGTGTTTTGTTTTTTTTTTTTTTTTAAAAAAAAAAGAAAAATTTTTATATAAGAAAAGAGAGAGAAAAAAGAAACAGTTTTGTGATTGAGATGAATTTGTTAAATTGAGGATTTTTGAATTTTTTTTTTTTTTTTTTTTTAAGAAATTTTAGTTGAAAAGAGAGGAAGAAGAAAGAAAAGAAAAAAAACAGAATTTAGAATTTAAGAGAGTTTGAAAAGAAGAATTATTTGTTTTGAAGAATTATTATAGGGAGATTCAGGGGTTGAAGTTAAGTTGGAGGAAATGGTCGTGTCGTACAAGATTTTATGATTCAAAGGAAAGAAAGTTTTTAAAAGAGAGAAGAAAATTTTTTGGAAGAGAAGTTTTTTGAAGAGAATTTTAAATTTAAGAAAAGAATGTATTTAAAGAATTGAAAAAGAAAAGAAGGAAAATATTTAGAGAGATTTATGAGTTTTTTTTTTTTTTTTATTATTATTTATGTTTATTCTATTTTATTTTATTTTATTTTATTTTATTTTATTTTATTTTATTTAATTTAATTTAATTTAATTTTATTTTCTTTAATTTTAATTTTGATTTTAATTTTAGTTGGTTTTGGAGGAAATTTTATAGAAGGAGAAGAAAGAAAAAGAAGAGAGAAAAAAGAAAACAAGGCTAAGAAATTTAAGAGATGTTTTAGATTTTAAAGAAAGAAAGAAAAGAAAAGAAAATTTTAAATAAAGAAATTTTAAGGTTTTGGTTTTAAAGGATATTTTGAATGAAAAGATTTTAGGAGTTCAGGAGCGTTAGAAACATTGATGGCTGGTTCCCAGGATGTTTTGTCTGAGTCATTGAGGAAGCCTTCCCATTCCACGAGGTATTGAAGTTTCCCCTTGCGTATTCTTGAATCAAGGATACGACTTACTTCCCACTCTAGATGATCTTCTACTTCGACCGGTTCCAGAGGGGGTTGGTTCTTGCCCGGGTATATTTCTCGAGCCAGTTCCAGGAGAGATACATGGAAAACAGGGTGAATCGCCTGCCATTTAGGAGGTAACTTGAGTCGAAATGCAGTTTTAGAGACTTCAGAGTCGATTTTGAATGGTCCCAAGCGCTTTTCAGCCAGTTTCTTTGATGGTCTTGTTGTTCGGACGTTTTGTGCATCAAGCCATACTTTGTCGCCTGGTTTAAAGGAAGGAGCAGATTGTCAATGTTTGTCGGCCTGTTCCTTGTATCTTCGAATCACTGATTCCAAATTTGTTTTAAGTTCTTCTTGGAGTTGTGATATAGTTCGAAGATAATGTTCCGCAGGATGATTAGTTCCTACATGAATTGAGTTGAATCGAGGATGTCGTCCATAATTGGTTTCTAAGGGAGATTGTCGTGTCGAAGAATGAGTCGAGTTATTATAAGCAAATTCGGCCAATGGTAGCCATGTGGTCCAATTGTCTTGTTGGTACTGAAATACATTCGAAGATATTGTTCGAGGATTTGGTTAACTCTTTCTGTTTGACCATCGGTTTCAGGGTGATAGGCCGTGGAGAGATTCCTCGTGATATTGAGTTGTCGACACAGTTGGGTCCAGAATGTGGATACAAACAATAAGCCTCTATCTGAAATAATATCATTTGGTAAGCCGTGTTTAGAAAATACATATTCTAGAAACAATTTTGACAAATCTTCTGCTGTAGCAGTAGTAGTGGTTTTAATAAAAATAGACATTTTTGAAAATCTATCTACTATTACTAATATAGCATCAAAATCATTAGAAATAGGAAGTTGAGAAATGAAATCCATCGATAAAGATTCCCAAGGTTTAGAGGGAATAGGAAGTGGTTGAAGCAACCCATGCTTCCGGTGACGGTGAGCCTTATTCCTATTACATTTGTAACAAGCTTTTATATAGGCCTTGATTTCCTTGGTCATACCTGGCCAGAAGAAATCCCTCGCTATTAACTGGTAGGTTTTATCAACCCCAAAATGACCAGCTAACGGAGAATCATGTCGACTGTTGAAAATCCATAATTTTATCTCATTGTTGTCGGGTATGACTACTCTACCTTTGAAGACTAATAGACCTGATTCAATACTAAATCTTTTGGCCCCTTGCTTCAAGAGTATTTTGTCTTTTAACCCTAAACAATTATCGTCCTTCGACTGAGCTTCGAGGATGTTGGATAGTGGATTTCAAAAAGATTGAATTGTCATTGAATTAAGTTGATGAGTCGTTAACATTGATTCGTTGAAGATTGATTGCACATTTGCTGGGTTCTTGTCAGCAAATGCGTCCCCCCGCTGTGGGTAAACGTCGTCCCGACGTGACAAGATATCTGGGACAATGCAGTTTTTTCCTGGGCAATAGGAAATAGAGAAACAAAATTCAGACAAAAATTCAGCCCACCTGGCTTGACGCCTGGTTAACACTTTAGAAGACATGAAGTATTTCAAAGCATTATGATCTGTTAAAATTTGAAAAGGACTATCTAGGCTGAGAAGAAAAGAACGCCATTTTTTAAGACAATGGATAATAGCTAAAAGCTCTTTGTCATGAATTTCATAATTTAATTCTGCGGCTATGAGTTTGTGTGACTCAAAAGCAACAGGATGAAACAAATTTGTTTCAGGATTTAATTGGGAGATGACCCCTGAAATAGCATAATCGCTCGCATCTGTCTCAACTATTGTCGAGGCAGAAGGATCAAAATGCCGAAGAATTGGGGCTGTGGTGAACTCCGTTTTTAGTGCTTCGAATTCCTTTTGTGCTGTAGAAGTAAAGACAAAAGTAATATCTTTTCTAAGAAGAGAAGTAAGATTGGAAATAGTTTAAGAGTAATCTTTAATAAATCTTCTATAGAAGTTTGCAAAACCCAAAAATCCTTGGAGCGATTTAATGTTTTTGGGCTCAGGCCATTTCAGGATTTTCTGGACTTTTTTGTCATCCATGACTAAACCGTCAGTGGAAAACGTAAAACCCAAAAAATCAATTGATTTGAGGTGGAATTCGCATTTATTATGCTTGGCGTAGAGACCATGATCTCAAAGACGATTTAGGACCTGTCGAACATGATGAATATGTTCATCTAGTGTTTTCAAGAATATTAAAATATCATCTAAATAGACAACTACAAATTGTTCAACAACATCTTGAAAGATATCATTAACAAAAGTTTGAAAAGTTGAAGTTGCGTTACATAATCCAAAAGGCATAACTAAATATTCAAAACTACCAAATCTAGTGCGCATTGCAGTCAGTGGTTCATGACCTTCTGCAATGCGAATCAGATTGTAAGCGCCTCTAAGATCAATTTTAGAAAAGAAATTAGCACCATTGAAAAGGGTAAGAAGTAATGACATAGGAGGAACAGGATATGCATTCTTCTTTGTGACTGTGTTGAGCTTTCTATAGTCAACACACAACCTAAGACTACCGTCCTTCTTTTTTACAAAGAGGACAGGGGAGCCGGTTGGAGATTTACTGGCTCTGATGAAACCTTTGGCTACATTCTCTGCAATGTAGTCTCGAAGAACTTGAGATTTGTCCTTCGATAAAGAATAGACAGGACCTGCCGGAGGTACTGGGCCTATTAACTCTATTTGATGGTCGTAGGGTCAATGAGGTGGTAACTTATCAGCCTTGCAGATTGAGAAAACATTGAGGAAATCGTGGTAGATTTCCGGTAGAGTTGATTTGATGGCTTCAACGTTTATTTGGTTGTCCTCTTCATCTTTGAGAGAATCTGTCGAGGGGATACCTGTATTGAGAGAGAATAATTGGATTACTTCGAGGCAATTTAAATCCTCTTTGAGTGAAGTCATCGAGCTAGAAGGGTTAGCCAATTGCTCATTTAAAGAAGGTACAGATGCTTGCAAGTCATCTGGCAGAGATTTGTCCTCTAGCAGGACGTTGTCAGGCGGGTTGTTTAACTCCCTATTGACCTGCATTGAAGAATCAGAAATGTACTTAGAGCGTGGGGTGATCAATCCCCTAGTCCAATCAATTTCGGGATTCCAATGCGTTAAAAAGTGATGGCCAAGAATGGTATCGTCCATCCTTGGGGTGTCCAAGACTGATAATTCCCACTCAAAGGGGGGAAAATTCGGAAAGTTGAAAACCCATAAAACTTTCTTACTTACCCAATATTTGGGTTCCTCTGATTCGACCAAATAGATGGAAGTTCGATCGATATCTGTAAATGTTAGTTGAAGCTTCTCGGCAAAAGATAAACTAACAAAAGAAATTGAAGCTCCAGAGTCTATAAGACAACTGAAGGGGATATCCTCCTTAAAAAGAATGAATCTCAAGCGGTTTAAAGCAACTCCCTATTGACCTCCCTTCCATTGCAGCATTCCCATTCCATTGACCATTACTAACATACACTTAGACCCTCTCCACTAAATATCCGTCCATGCTCAATTTACCCCTTTTAATTAATTAACAAAACTTTAATAATAAAAAAAACTACTACTATACTATTTCGTTGATCCTAGCGCTGTGCGTCGCTTATTGAAAAGGACTAAGGTACCCTATTGGGAGATTGACTAATTTAGATTTAGAGTTTAGGCTGGCGCAGTTAAATAGTAAGTACACAAAGGAAAATTGCAGTTGCTATGGAGAATTGCTTTCTGCGCTTCGAGTATAGATTTAGGGCTCGATATTATTGATTTATTGAGTTAATTTCGCCTCGAGTGTCACGTGGCGAGTGACACCTTCTAGATTTTATTTTGGCAAGTGTGGGGGTAACTGACGAGCTGGCTGCTTTGTAGAACAGCTACCCCATAATTTCTGTTTCAAGTATTTTGTTTGTCCTAGTGTAATCCTAGCTCTGGTTTTTTTCATTCATGTTTCAAGTCCACCATGACTTTAAACAGGCTTATTGGCTTGGGACTGGCTTCTTTGGTCTATTTGTATTGTTGGTGGATCACTGGTGATTTCCCATCATTTTTACTTATTGGAGGGAGCCCACCCAGTGATTATTTCCTTCGACTGGACTTTCTATGGAGCTGAACTTTTTCTTTTTATTTTCTTTGATTTTTGTGTCTATGGTTGTGTTAGATAGAGGCTTTGTATTCTTTTCTTTTTTTCTCTTTTTTTTATTTTAATTTATTTATGGGGGTTATTTGAATGTAAAGAGAGGAAAAATCACAAATTATATTTTATGGTGACACCACATCAGGGTCACCTGGATGTGGGTAATGATTGGTAGGGAAATGCTCAACAATAGGCCGGGAAATGCTATTTTCTTTTTTATCATTATCTCACTTTTTTTATTATTTAATTTAATTTCTATTAATTTCATCTTATCTTTATTGATGATATTTCTCTTAATTTATTTTTATCTCAATTCATTTATTAATTATTTAATGGTGTATCCACATCAAGGTGCACTTGGATGTGTGTAAGGTATCAGGGGATCAGATCATCAATTGGCTGGTGGATACCATTTGTAATTATTATTTCTTTCATCTTATTATTATTCATTTCATTCTAATTCCTCAGCTCTCATATTTTTTTGGGAAATTTTGTTAAATTATTTTCAAGTTTTTTTAGTATGTTAGTAGTTTAAGTAATAGTCAGTAAAAATAAAAATAAAAATAAAAATAAAAATAAAAATAAAAATAAAAATAAAAATAAAAATAAAAATAAAAATAAAAATAAAAATAAAAATAAAAATAAAAATAAAAATAAAAATAAAAATAAAAATAAAAATAAAAATAAAAATAAAAATAAAAATAAAAATAAAAATAAAAATAAAAATAAAAATAAAAATAAAAATAAAAATAAAAATAAAAATAAAAATAAAAATAAAAATAAAAATAAAAATAAAAATAAAAATAAAAATAAAAATAAAAATAAAAATAAAAATAAAAATAAAAATAAAAATAAAAATAAAAATAAAAATAAAAATAAAAATAAAAATAAAAATAAAAATAAAAATAAAAATAAAAATAAAAATAAAAATAAAAATAAAAATAAAAATAAAAATAAAAATAAAAATAAAAATAAAAATAAAAATAAAAATAAAAATAAAAATAAAAATAAAAATAAAAATAAAAATAAAAATAAAAATAAAAATAAAAATAAAAATAAAAATAAAAATAAAAATAAAAATAAAAATAAAAATAAATAAAAAAATAAATAAAAATTAAAAAAAATTAAAAATTAAAATTAAAGTTAAAAAATTAAAAAATTAAAAAAAAATAAAAATAAAACAATTTTTTTATATATCTGTTAATTATTATTGTTCTCTCTATTTAGTGACTTATTAATTTCTTTCTTTTTTATTTTAATGTCTGGAAGAAGAAGCCTCCGGAAGTTGATCCAGATTATGGTGGCCCTTTTGCTTTTTGTCAGGATTGGAAGAAGAACTGTTTTCTTTGTGGTGTAGGCAGCTGGAAAGTGTATATGGGTTATAATGGTCAGGTACAGGAGTTGAAGGTAATTTTTGGGAAAAAGTGGAGGAAGCAGGGATAGTGTGTTGGAAGGTGTGCTTGATTATTCTAGACATCTTCCAGTGGTCATCAAGGAGCTGTTTACTCAGATTCTTTTCTAACTCATTCAACAGACTGTGGAGGGCAAAGTCCTTAAGCATGTTTGAACATATCATGCTTAGGTATTTTTTCATGTTTGCCTAATCCAGCGTTAAGGTAGTTTCTAGAGGTTGGCCAATCCCTATTGTAGTTTCAAGGGGCAGGGTTCCAACTACACAGAAGAATTAGATCAGTAATTGTTTCCTGTTAAAGAAATTGGATTTATTAATTTGGTACTTACAGATTGGGAGCTCATCAAAATTTGTAAGCGGACGGGATTTGAACTTTTGAAGAAAGTTGAATTGATTTTGAAGCAGGATCAACCAGATAGAGGTATTGATTCTCATGATCATTCTCTAAATGGTGTTGAGAAGATGAAGGAGAAGAAGGGCATTCCTGTGGCCTGTTTGGAGCATCAGGGCTGCTGTTGTTGTTGTGGATATTATTATTGCTTGTCCCAGTTGGGTTGGACACTGGTGATGGAGAACCAGGGTTGTTAAAGGAAGGATCAGGAGAAGGTGACCTGGAAGGTGATTGTGACTTGATAGATGAATATCTAGAAGAAAGCAACAATCAGATCAATAATTGGAAACCAGAGGAGAGGTGTAGTTAGTTCTTCTTGAAGTAACTGGAGATTTTTGTTTCGAAGCAGTGTTGCATGCTCTGGTGTTCTCAGAAGGTCCTCTGGCAGATTTTCCAGAGATGTTGGAATTTTTGGGGTTGTCTGGGGAAGAAATTTTGTGTGTACACATTTCTCTGGGAGCACTAGGAGGTGGTTGCATAGAGTTGTTGGTGTTTAATGGTGTATTTTTGCTGTTATCTAGCTGAATTTGGGAGTTTTGAGCCTTATTTTTGCTTTCTGGCAAGGCGGGCAGGCTGCCCAACGCTGGGAGGGCTGCCTGGACATGGTCTAGCAGCCTGGGAGCTGATTTTAAAGCTGATTTGTCCAAATTTGCTGAGATAAAAGAAGATTCTTGAGAAGATAAAGCAGGTCTTTTAGGGAGTGATTTGGGAATAGAGCGGTGTGATCTTCTGGAAGGAGCGGATGATAAAGAAGAGAAAGAAGGCCCGAGTTCTGGTGACCTGGTAGGAGATCTGGAAATATATTTGTATGAAGGTGAAGGTAGAGGTATTGGATAGTTGGGGTCTCTTTCACATCTTTTCTTTTTAGAGTTGCAAGAATCACAGGCTCTGTTATAGAATTTGGCTTGATGAGTAAGAAGAGTGAAGGTACAAGGCCTGCACATGTGGATTCACTGTTTAAAAGAAAATTCCTTTGGAGCAGTGAAACAGGGAAGGTCCAATGGGTCAAAGTCTGGGGATTCAGCCATGATCTGTGAAGAAAAATAATGCAGAGAAAAGAGATGAATGAAAATTATGTCAGTGATGTGTAGATAATGAAGAAAGAGTGGAATTTCAGCAGGTTTGCTGTGGAGCACTTTGAATGGAGGTTCCTCCGCCTTTATATGAAAAATGTGTTAGTCCATCAAGACTTTAAACTGAACACTGGAAGTCCTCCAAGACTTAAAACTGGCTGGTTATTTAAAGATTTCTTCAAGATTTTTATTTTTATTACTAATGTGGATCTGCAGTCCATCAAGACTTTAAACTGAGAAATGGTACAGTCCCCCAAGACTATAAACTGAGGATGGTTGTTGGTTGAGTCCTTCAGGACTATAAAATGATAATATGGAGCTGGTGTGATTCTGGCAGAGGGCATCCAAGGAGGAGTCTCTGAATTTTGTTAAGAAAAGTGTGGGGTAACTGATGAGCTGGCTGCTCTGTAGAACAGTTACCCCAGAATGTTAGTTTGTTTATTTGGGCTTTAATTTTTTGATCTCTGGTTCAGTCTTTTGATTTAGGTTTTGAGTCCCCCAAGACTATAAACTGAGGGTTTTTGAGTCCCCCAAGACTATAAAATGAGGGCTGTTAGTCCCGCAAGACTTAAAACTGAGGATTAGTCCCCCTAGAATTTAAAAGGAGGAGTTTTTTTATTTATTTTTATTCCTAAATCAAAATTTTTGGGCAAGAAGTAATTACAGAAAAGAATCAAGATATGTAACAAAATTTTCAGCATTGGCTTTGAACTGGTGGATGAGGTTCTTCCTTTTCTCAAGGTGCTGTGGGTTCCTGGCAGGAGTGGATTGGAAGTAATCTAGATAAGATGCTTCTGTTGAGAAGAATGTTGTTGGAAGTTGTCTTTGATTGTGGGCAATGGATTAGGTGTTGGTTCTTCAATGGTTCCCACATTGTCATCATCACTGTCTGGATGGAAATGAACTGGAAATTTGTCAGATTGAATTTCAGTATGAAGAAGTATTGGGCTCACCATCAGAAAGACCAGGGATGGAAGAGCTAGTGTTTGCAGCAGGGTTGGAACTGTTTTTTGAAGGGTGTAATTTGTTGACCAGTTTGGGGATCAGGATGGATGGTATGTGTCTTTTGGTGCTGGTGGAAGGCGGATCAGGTTGTGGAGGAGGAGAAGATGTTGAAGAGGAAAATGGACCAGTTCTGAAACAAGTCTTCTTCCTAGAGTTACAGGCATCACAGGAGATTCTGTAGGGATGAGCTGGTGGTGTGATGGTACATATGAGATTTTTTTCAATGAAGTATTGGCAAGGACCCATGTCAGTAGCAGATTTGGAAAGAAAACTGAAAATGGTGGTTAGTATGTAGGAGAATGTGGAAATTCTCTATTGGAGGGAGGATGTGGTCTTCCAACATTGGTGGAGCCCTTTGTTGGTCTATTTGGTGTTGTTTTGATATGTCTTAAATGGCATTGTTTAATAATTGGGTGTTTTTCTGGAATTATTTCGCAAATATTGGGACTGCAGGGATGTGGGTATTTTGATTCGATATCCCCGGTTTTTCTCTATATTTTATGTCTTGATGACATTTTTCATATTCTAAGTATTTAAGGGATTATTTCTCATTTTTTATTTTATAAGATAGCTGTTTAATTTGGTTTTTTGTGTTTTACGGGCTAACCTTAAGTCTTAGGGTTAAGTGCTTAGTACCATTAGAATGGGCTAATTTTTCTCTATGTTTCATGTTCCAATGTTGTTGTAGCTTTGTTATGTGTTTTAAAGGTTTTAGTAGTCATAGTTTATTTTTCTAAGTATTTTGGGTGTTTTTGGTGGTTTTCTGGCTTCAGGGTGGTCTGGCCACCTCAGTGCTAGAAGGCTGGGAAGCGTTTCTAGAGGGGTTTTATGCAATTTGGTGCTCAGAAATGCCAAATTCATTGGTGTGCATGGGCTCTTAGATAGTGGTCTGTGTGTATATAGTGAATAAGGCAGTTTGGGGCAACCTTAATCATCATACAACCATCCAGAGGTGATATCCTTGTTCCTCACTCAGTTTTCACTGTTTTCTGGACACAATTGGCTGCGTTTGTTGCAAGGTTAGTTCTTGATTCATATCAACTTTGGAAACAATTTTCTTTGGTGTAGTCTTGCAAGCTATATCAAGTATTATTGCTGTCTCTGGTGTGGATTGGCAACCTACATCAAGTATCATTGCTTTCTGTGGTGTGGACATTGGTCTACATTTCAGTTCTTTGGTTTGGTAGTCTGTCTGGAGACTACTTTCTTGGCTGATCAGGCAGTCAAGTGTATTGGAAAAGAGGCTTTTAAACAACAGTAACCAATTTACTGTAGCAGATAAATCTCACTTATATTTTTCTAAAGGGAATGGGGATTATCTCTCTGGGTTTTCTCCAACTCCCTTGGTCAAGTCCTATAGCTAGTACTATAGGATTGTCTACACAGAGGGACCATCAACTCCAACACCTATAGTAACTTTCTGGACAAACAACAAAAAAGAATGTCAAAGGCACATGACTAAATTTTTTCCCCAACTGGGATTTGAAGCTTGCCCCAAATTTAAGGTTTATATAAGCATAGTTGTCCCATACATTTTTAGTGACTATAGAAATTATTATATGTAGGTCTTAATCTGCATATTTCATTATATATGTATGTCTTTTTATTCAGAACTCTGTATTTGGAATTAAATTGCACAAATAAAAGGGGGGGTGTCAGGTATATAATATTTTTTTTCCTAGTTCACCAAGATAGAGCAATATTTTTCTTAGTCCTAGAAGTAATAAAGTTTAATTTATTTATTTAAAAAATTATATTATTTAATTATTTCAGTTGAAAAATTTTCCTGATAATCAAAATATTTTTTATTATTTCAGTTGACAATTAGTACTAGTAATTAAAATAATAACAATATATAAATTAATCATTTTATTTAAAAAAATTATTAATAAATTATTTCAGTTGACATTTAGTCCTGGAAATTAAGAAGTATACAATATATAAATTATTTATTTGTTTAATAAATTTTATTAATTAATTCAGTTGATTTTTGGTCCTGATAATTAATATAGTATTTTATTATTTCAGTTTATTTTTTTAAAAAACCTGGTAATAAATAATATCAATATACTAGTGAATTAATTGATCAAAAATCATATTAATTAATTATTTCACTTGTTTTTTAGTCCTTATAATTGATATATTTTCTTTATTTCAGTTTATTAGTAGTCCTGGTAATTGATAATAAAATTTAAATATTTTTCATTTTATCTCTTATTTTTTTAACAAAAAATAAGAATAATAACTTACAAAATATTAATATTTTTTCTATCTCTCAGCTCAAGTTATACAAAAAATGGCTGAATTAAAACTTTCTACTGCTCATGAAGAGGAATTGGATCTTATTGATTATGATGCAAATTCTATAAGCTCTCCTTTTACTACAAAATTTTCTCAAATTGATAAATTAGTAAACCAAACAGGATGTAGAAATGCAGGAGGTGGAAATCAAGTAGGAACATCCTCCCCAGGACTTTCAGTCCCAGGTACTCCCCCTAGAAGAGCTTCCAAAAGGCTTAAAAATAAAAAAGATTCCAGTTCAGCAACAGGTAAACAACCTGTCAACTCAAATCAAGGAGTTGAAGTCAGAGAACCTCAAAATAAGGATAATGGTAGAGTCCCTAGAAGAAAAAATAAGAATCATGGAGACTATTCTTCAAGAGAAGAAGAAACATCCATAGGAAGCAAAACACCTTCCACAATTGGCTCCTCAACAACAAGAAAAAGTGGAAGTGTCAAAATGGAAATGGGAATTGCTGAAAACCCAATGTGACACCATTCAGGCTAAGCAAATGCAACAGGATCCTCAAGAAGGACCCTCCAGGCACCAAAATTTCAATCCCACCCCTTCTCACCCTTACTAAGGAGGAAGAAGAAAGAAAAACAATCATATTCAAATTATACCAAAACCATGGTAAGGCCTTCTATTGAATCTCAAGTTCCTTTCCTTGTTACTGATTCAGTTCCTTCAGGTAAATCTGGAATGGTAGATAACACTCTGAGACCAGGAGAAGCTGGTTCAAGTAGAAAAATTAATGAATTCTCTTGTCTTGTAAATACTCCTTTAGTGTTAATTTCTACTTCAACGATAAGTCCAGAGATGGCTATTATTGTCAGCCAGGCTGTTCCAGGAGCCCAGTAAATAAACATACAAATTTATTGAAATTAAAAGAGGACATAATATTTTCAGCTTATGTATTTACATTAAATTTATATTACATAATATATTATATAAATATTTTATTTTTTAAGTAAAATAAGTTTTATATTAATTTTATTATCATATAAATTAAGTATACATCAATTTTATTATCATATTCCATATAAAGGGACAAATTTTTATGTATTTAATAAATAAATAATTAATTACATTTTTATAATATAATTACATCCTTTTAATTATCTTATATTGTAATAACATTAATTATTTAATCTAAATATGTAACTAAACCTTTTAATATAAAATAATATCCATAATTAGTGGCGCTTTTTTGACCATTAATTGTGTCAATGAAATATTAAATAAATTAAAACAATTATTTAATAAAATAGTATTCAAATTTTCAATTTAAATTAGCAATATCATTAAATCAATTATTTGTTTCATTTAAACTAGTTATTTAATTACATAGTTAAAACAATTAATTAATTTTGCTTTACACTAATTTTAATTTGATAACATACTTTGTTGCGTCAAAAAATTTTATTTGTTTCACTTAAAAACACTGAAAACACATTGTAATACCTGTTTTGAATTAATTTTTCTCATAGTTCTTATGTCACAGGGTTGTTTAGTTACTCATTATTTTAATTAGGGGGTATCAATGTTCAGGGATCCGCAATTAGGGATCAGGAATTTTTTTTTCCGGGATCAGACATTATTAATTGCGGAAGATTCTTATCCACTAGCCCTGGGGCTAGTGGATAAGAAATCCACGATAATGCATTATCCCGCCTCTTATACCCCAATTTCCATTCCTAATTCCTGATCCCAAACTCATCTCATCCATGATGGATTTGCAAGAAAGTCACATGACTCATAATTGCTGATGCCATCCTTAAGTCTTTCCTCACTCTATGCTACTTAATTTTGGTGGCGAACACTTAAGTTTTTTTTCTATCTACACACCCCAACTGCACATTTGGCGGTAAATTCCCACTTCCCTCATCACATACCCCTTCCACTGGCAACAATGAAACACCTCTCTACTAGACGGCTACTTCACTCCACTATTAATGCCATCACTTTACTTTTAGTTCTCTACTATAAATCTGACTCTGATTTGGAAGATGCTTTAGCTTATATGTGTTTACTTTCCAAAAAGTGTTACATCATCACCAGGGGGCTAAATCTTTATCATGATCCCCGATATGATCTGGCCTCCATTCTCAACATTCCTCATTTAAACTTCACCCAACTTTTTAGAACTTCTCCCAATTCTTTCTTCAAACTTTATCAACTCATTTCTGAACATCCTATCTTCCATAACAATTCTCATAACAAACAGTGTAATCCTGCCATCTAACTTGCTGTTGCTCTATGTCGCTTTGGCTCAAATGTAAATGGTGCTTCCGTAAGACGTTTGGATAATCGCTTTAACATAGGATATGCTACCGTGATATTATACACCAAGCGCTGTATGATTGCTATCCTTTCCCTCAAGTCTCAAACTCTTGCTTGGCCAACTCCAGAACATCGACTTGAATCCTCTCAAGTAATGCAAGCTGAAGGTTTCCCTGGCTGTGTAGGATTTGTTGATGGCAAAACTATACCTTTGAGTCAAAAGCCTGCTCATTATGGCAACCATTATTTTGATCGCAAAAAAATGTTTCTTCCAAATCGTCTCCAAGTTCTCATCTTTTACAATCTAAATTTTTATTTTCTTTCTAGATACTCTATTGCCGTTCAACTTGTATGTGATGTCAATAAAAAATTTATTGCATTTTCACAGTGGCTGCCCTGGATTATGTCATGACTCTTCCGTCTTCCAAAGAATGAGGATTTCTCAATCCCCTGACTCATACTTTGACGAATCTCAGTACCTCCTTTCAGACTCAGCATATGCAAGTGGAAAGTACATTATACCTGCTTTCCGTGGTGCAACTTCAGAAAATGACCCCAAAACTGCCTTTAATTATCACCTTGCACAATCAAGAGTACAAATTGAACATGTTATAGGTATTTTAAAAGGACAATTTTCTAGTCTTCGGGAACTCAGAATCCAATTTCAAAAAAAATTGGAGATCAAAACTGCAAATCATTGGATCTTGACTTGCCTAATACTCCACAATATTCTTGCTGATTTAAAGGATGAGTGAAATGATCTTTATGAAGAAGAGGATCCTGAACCACCACCGGCACTCCCCTCCCTTGATTCACAAATAATTCAATCAACTGGCATACGTTCCATTATAATGCCAATTACTCTCCAACATTTCACTTTGCAACGCTTTTAATTTTTAATTTTTAAGTTTTCATACTTTCTAAATGTCCTCTTTGTGTACTTTATTCACTTGGTTTTGTATTTTGGTTTGTTGCATATTCATTATTTTTGAATTTACAGTGAATATCTTTTTTTTGGATGGCTCATTGGTTTTCTTTCACCAGCTCAACATGAAATCACATATTTTCTGAAATTGCATATTTTGTCAGTGATTTTTTTTTTCATTCATCCCTCATATCCTTTTCCTATTCTCCTCCAACATCCCTCAAACAATTTGGTTTCATTCATTTTGTCATCTCATCTCTCCAGGTAAGTCATTTTATTCTTTTTTTTTGATTTTTTGATTACTAATTATAATTTTTTTTGTTTTTTTTTGTTTTTTTCTGTTTATTTTATTTTTTTTATCTAAATTTTTTTTGTAAGTGGTTATTTTGGATTTCAATGGTATAATTAACCTTTTTTTTCTCTCCCTCTTTACTTTATTTTTTAGCTCCATCACCCTACTCTTCATCCCTCCTTGGCATGGTCATTATCCCCCCTTTCCCTTATTTCACTGTTTTTTGGCTCCATTTCATTGAAACACATACATTGCACATTCTTTATGCATTTCACTTACTCCATATTCAATTTCCCCACAATTCCAACATCAATCTTTCTCACTCTATTTTTCCTACTTTTCAATCAAGGTAAGTTTCATCTCCTTTTTTTCATGCCTATATGATATCTCATTCCTTTTATGAAAAGTTCATACTTAAATATATGTATGACTCTTATCTGGATAACAGTGAACTTATAAAACTCCTTTTGATCTCATCTTCATTACCACTTTTCAAGTTTTTGTAAAATTTTGAAAATCAGACTCGGAATTAGGGTTATGTTTATTCAAATCTAATGTTCTTTTTACTGAAGATTCTCCTGAAGGCTACCTTTCATTTCCTGCAAACAGATTTGAATTTGATTCAGTGGTTGCTGAGCTATTGACCATTAAAGTTGAGCCTTTTTTTTCCCAATTTAAATTTTTATTTCATTTTTTTATGTAACAAATTAGGGTTAGGTTTATTTAAATCACATGTCCTTTAACTGAAGATTCTACTAAAGCATATCTTTCATTTCCTTAAAACAGGTTTGAATTAGGTTCAGTGGTTGCTGAGATTTTGACCTTTGAAGTTGAGCCTTTTTTCCAAATTTCACTTGTCTTATTTCACATTTTTATATTGCATATTTAGAGGATAAGGATTCTGAAACTCTTATATGATTATTATCTAGGCATTTCAATTATATAGACATATATTCGTTGGTCAAGAATATCACTAAAGCTCAAAAAGATGAAGATTTTCGCTTATGGGACACTTTACCTTCCTTTGACTCTTTTCTTGCTTTTCGACTCAACAAGCTCTGTAATAAAGCATTTGAAGAAAATCATGAACTTGCAACCAAAGTTGGAATACCGAATTGGTGTGACTCCGAATGGGAAGATATCAGCCACGAATATCTTTTATTTTCTAATGTTATTATCACTCATTCTGGATTCCACAATAGGATTCATATTGATAGGAATGATGCCAATTTTCTTACTTTTGGAATATTCTCATATATCAATCCGATAACTGGCCACCCAATACCATCTCCAGCTAAAATCAAAGGACATGGTTTATATTTTCCAGACCACCAGTGCATCATTGATTTTGGTTTGGGAAATGGTATCATTGAAACTACTTGGAATTCTTCTAAGGATAATCATCAAACGACCAAAGCTCCTCCTAGTTTGGAATCCTGTCAAGATTTCACTCATTTCGGTTGCTCATTTCAAATCAGTAATAAGTTGATACAAAGAATCAATAAGGTAAAGAAAGAAGGTAAAGTTATTCAATTTAAAAAAACTTTATCTAGATCCAAAAAGTATGGGGATTAGAGTTGTCATTGAAAATTTTATATTTTTTCATAAATTTTTAATAAATATTTTTTATGTATCAATTTCCTCAACTAAAGTAATGGGCCCATGACCTTGTGTTGTATAAATGGTAATCATGATAATATTTATTTGTTTCATGGGGTTCCTCTTGCCTATACCTGTGGAAAGTCCCAAACTTTTGTTTCTCGACTTGGTCTGCATTTTGGCTTGAGGGATTGTGTCAGTATAGTCTAGTATGTAAGTATGATATAATAGTGTTATTTTATGGTCCTACTACTTATTTATAAATGATTTAGTGATTAAACCTCAGGGGAAGACTAATAGAATAGTTATACTCAAATAAAACTCACAATACTTGGATTTAAATGCGTGCTAGTGGTGGAAAATAGAATAATAAAATATAGTTATAGCTTATTATAAAGATAATATCAATTTATAAGGGCTTTATAATATATTTCTGATTGCTAATAATTGTATTATAGTGTTTGTTTGAAGTGTAGTAATTGAATGATTATAATAAACCGTCAAAATCCCTCCTTACTTATACCCAAATCCACTGGAGTGCACAGACCTTCAATCCAGATGATGTCACTGCTATCCCCGGCAATTACAGCACTGTGAGGGCCCATCACCTCCCCATGGCGTCCACTTCAAGCAGTTTCAACACCCAGACCTCCAGTAAGGACCCTCCATCACTATTAATAATAACACAGAGTCATACCATAAATAGAAAACCCAGATAAAAGCGGATACCATAAAGAAACAGGTAAAATAAATGATCAAAAAGAGATTTAATGAAACTAAAAGCATATAAAGGAAACAAATAAAATGTCCAAGCCCCCAATAACATCCCCAAGCATCCACATTAACCCAAAAACATCTTTCCAACCCATAAATCCGTGAATAACCATCCAAGGAAGTAATTTTAGTTGTCCAAACTGGGTGTATGCGCCTGATATAGGTGTCTATACTTCTGTAGGCGTTGTGAGTCCACTGATTTCGTCCATATGACCTAAAATAAGCAGAAAAACAAAGGTTATAGGCTATTAAGGGGCTAAAACCCACTTATATACCTAAATATACATAATATACTGCATATTTCACTGAATATGAGATTTATGTATACATATAAGCTTATGTATGTCAATAATTACTTCATATCACTTAAGATAAGTATATTATGACTCCATTAACACCTTAATAAGTATTATTAGGCCATGGATAAGCTATTTAAACTATTATAAATTATATAATAGAATAATAATTATATATATATATAATAAAATAATATATATTATTATTTTAACCTTATTTTTAAGATATAAGCTTAATCTAGTTAAGGTTATCTTATTTTAAGCATAAGAAATACTCAGTCCTAAGGATATTTAGGCTGACAGATTGTCATTACTTTAAACTAGGGAAATTGATATATATTAGATATTTATTTAATAATTTATGTAATTATATTAAATTTAGATGACTTCCACCCCTTACTTCAATAAAATGCAGGGGGGGGTATTGCCAAATTTTCAAATCTGACATGTGAAATTGATGACTTAGAAAAATTTTGGTGATACCCACCCCTTGCTTCAATAAAATGCAGGGGAGAGTATTGCCAATTTTTTTAAACAGATATAGAATTTTTGTCAAGGTACACTTTTAGTCTAGAAGATTTGGTACGTAGTTCTACGAGGATGTAAAAGGCTTAACTGGGTTCTCAACAAACTTGTACGTATTTCTTAATTTAAAGATGAATTTTTTACTCAATAAAAGAGGTAGGATTAAAATATTAATATAAATTATAAATTAGAATTACGCTATTTTAAATACTAATAATATAGAATATAAGATTAAGTGTTTAGTTGGTTATTGTTGTAATAAAATGAGTTGGTAAAATAGAATGATCAAAAGACAACAAAAAGAGAGGCCTTTTATAGGCAAAGGAGAGACAAAGCACGGAAATCAAATTCTAAAAAAAGTAGGAAAAGAGAGAGAAAAAGAACATTCCAGAAAGAGTATTTCAAATAATAAAGTTATTCCAAAAAGAAGGCGTCAAAAAGATGTATTTACAGAGTATGTCAGAAATACATCAATATTTTTAATATTTACTGTAAATGTCAATCTCAAATAAGAAATTTGATTTGTTTGTATATATTTAATATTATTTGAATATTTAAATCTTATTTTATCTTTATATTTTATTTTCTTTAAATATAAAGTTTTATTTTTCCCAACCTGTCAATTGAGCACGGTGTTAGAGAAAAATATAAGGGACAAAATTATAATTTTAATTTTACTTATTTATTTAATTAATTAATTTAATTTTTACATTCTGTAACTAGTTAATTTATAACTAATTTTAATGTAACTAAATGATAATTAAATAATAATTGAAGATGATAAGGTGCGGCTTCATCCAGTAAATAATTACTTATTTCACTGGGTAAGTCTAGTAGCCTGGCTGACACTCCCTTACTCTAAAAAAAATAATAAAAAAAAAAATGCTATGATTTTTTCTTCTTATACTTTTTTAGTAGAGTAGGAAGATTAGATATCTCCTTCCCAGGTATCCAAGAATCATATTCAGATGATTTATTCTTGAATCTCAATAAGTATTCTGTACCTTTCTCAGCAGTGACTATTCTGTCATTTAATATTTTTTCAATTTCTGCTGTCTCAGTGATTTCATTTGGGGTTTTCTTTGGTCTACCCCTCCTTCTTGGAAATAAATCACTATTGGATGTGTAAGGTTTCAAAAGAGATATTGGGAAAACAGGATGTTTTCTGTCATATGGGGAATACAGAATAACTTCAACTGCATTATCTCCAATCATTCTTCTGACAACAAAAGGACCAACAAATGGATCTTTTAATTTGTTATTACCTTGTAAGTTGAAGTGGACTGTAGAAATCAACACTTCATCACCCTTTTTAAAAGTGTATTCTTTATGGGATTTGTCCCATCTTTTCTTCTCATATTCAAATGATTTTTCAATACATTTTTGAGCATGATTTCTGCATAGTTGTTGCATTTGAAGAAAAGATTTTACACCAGGATGTATATCCAATTTAGGTATTTTGTTATTGAGAATTTGGGCAGGAGTATTAGGAACATATCCAAGCCAGAGCTCAAAAGGCTTTCTTTGAGTAACAGAATGAACAGTGCTATTATAAGCAAATTCTAACCCAGGAAGTAAGGTAACCCAATCATGAGTGAATCTGTCATTATCTTTATACTCAAGGCCAAAGGCACAATATCTTCTTATCATGTCCTCTAAAGTCTGAATCATTCTTTCAGCTAAACCATCAGTCTGAGGGTGATGGGCAGTAGAAAGTTTCAGATCACAACCACAAACATCCATCAGAGACATCCAGAATTCAGAAGTAAATTTAGGATCTCTGTCAGAGATTATGGCTTTAGGAAAACCAGCAGTATTAAACATATGAGACCACCATAAGAAAGCTAATTCTTTAGTGGAAACATCCTTGTGGGTAGGGATAAATTTACACATTTTTGTGAATCTGTCCACAATAACCCAACAAGAGTTATAACTGTCTTTACCAGCAATAGGTAATCCTGTTACAAAATCCATGTTTATTATTTGCCATGGGGCATCAGGAGGTTCAATATGTTGCATTAATCCTGCTCTTTTACCAGTTAATCTTTTTGATTTTTGGCATGAATCACAGGATTCAACATATAATTTTGTGTCTTCAGACATATTAGCCCACCAAGCAGTGTTCTTAATTCTGATCATTGTTTTGTCAAGATCAAAATGTCCAGCTAATATGTCATCATGACAAATTTTCAAGATGATTTCTTTCATAGAAGGAGGAATAACAATAACATTACTCAACTTTCTTCTATAATATAGATATCCTTCATCAATTGAAAATTTTCCTTTTTCCAAACCTTTTTGGTACTTTGGTGGAAGGGTTTTAATTAATGCTTGTATTGAAGCATTCTTTGGATCATTTAATATGGTGCATAACTTTTTCAAGTCAGTGTCCTTATCATATGATTCCAGAATAAGCTGTAATAGCTCTTCCTCCATATCAACCACATATATCCCATGGATATGGATAATTTCATCCTCAGGATCATAAGCAGGATTTGAGTCATCATTTGGTAAGGGTAACCTTGATAACATATCCACATTTGAGTGACCAATACCAGCTCTGTGAATAATTGTCATTCTCCCTCTGTACTCTTAAACAGCCAGCTGCCATCTAAACATATGTCTATTAGGTGTTTTCAAGTTTAAAAGGGATTTAACTGCACTGCAGTCAGTGACAAGTTCAAATTTCTGGTCATCTAGGTAATAATGAAGCTTTTCTAGAGCCCATACTACAGCTAAACACTCTAATTGAGTAGCACCATATTTCAATTCACTATTTCTCAAGGTTCTTGAAATATAACAAATTACTACTTCTGAAACTTTATCATTTATCACTTGTTTTTGATGGAGGGCAGCACCAAGACCAATGAAACTGGCATCAGTGTACAAAACAAATGGTTGATCAAAGTCAGGTAAAGCAAGAATTGGTGCTGACATCAAACAGTGTTTCATAGTGTCAAAGGCTCTTTGTCTTTCACTATTCCAGACAAAAGCAACATCCTTTCTAGTTAATTGGGTAAGGGGTAAAGCTATGACTTGGTAATTTTTAATATACTGTCTATAGTATCCACACATTCCCAAAAAACTTTGGAGCTCTCTTACTGTTGTAGGAGCTTTCACCTGTTGTATGGCTGCCACTTTGTTCTGGTCAAAACATATCTGTAAGCCTGAAACAACATGACCAAGAACTTTTAAAGAATGGAAACCAAATTTACATTTCTTCAAAGCAAGTGTCATATTTATTTCATCCATTTTCTGGAATACTTTAAACAGGTGTTTAAGATGGTCCTCAAATGTTTTTGAGAATATAATGATATCATCAATATAAACCATCAGCCAACCCTCAATTATCTCTTGATGGAATGTGTTATCCATTACTTTTTGGAAAACAGAAGGGGCATTTTTAGGGCCAAATGGCATCCTAATATACTTATAAATACCCATATGAGTGGCAATCATCAGAAAGTTCTGAGAATCTTTCTCAACAGGTACCTGGTGATATCCCTTATTACCATCCAAACAGCTGATATATTTAGCACCCTGTAAAGTAGCATGTATAGAGCTGATTCTAGGTAAAGGATAGACATCATCAACAGTATAAGTATTTAGTGCTCTATAATCACCACATAACCTGGCTTTATCTTTCTCATAAGAAATTAGGACAGGTGAGATAACACAATATTTAGGTGTTTCAACTACCTTTTCAATAATATTCATTTTTAAAAGGGTAGAGATATTATCTTCAATATCTTTTCTCTTTGTGGGAGAAGCAGGATAAGGCTTCTTCTTTAAACTAGGTGGTATATCAGTTAATGGGCAAGACAATGAAAGTTTCATTTCCTCTTTAACTAATCCCAGTTCATGTGACCCATGAGCAAAGGCCATAGGAAAAGATTTTATCAAGTTAATGATGGAATCTTTATCCTCACCAGAAAGTTGTTCTCCAAAAGAGGCATTGTCAATTTCAGACATAAGGGCATGCATTTCCTTTGTAGATCTTCCTTTATATTGAACCACAGAATTACATGTGTTCAATTCTGGTTTTAATAATTTTTTAGGGGAGGAAATTTTAAATTTTCTCTTCCCATTCAACCCCATTGTGAAACATTGGTTTTAAGGATCCAATTTTATGCCATACTTGGTTAAAATATCATTCCCTACAATAAACCAATTGCTCAAGTTATCATTTTTCATGACAACAAAATCACAAATAGCTCTTACAAAACCATGGTTATATTTAAAAAACACTGTGGCTTTGTATTTACCAATGGGGGACAAAACAGAGCCATACCCTCTCCAATTTTCAGAAATGATAGGCAACAGTTTAGATTTATAGTCTTGATCTACTGAGGCAAGTTCTCTTTCAGATACTACACTTCCTCCAGCTCCAGAATCCAGAACAACTTCAATGCTGGTTCCATTAATCAAGACTGGTGCCTTAAAAGGGGCAATAACAATTGAGTTATCCTCAATGTTCTTTATGATCTCAGCATCCTCAACTGTAGATAAATCATTATTATCAACGTCAATAGTATTTAAATAATGAATATCTTCTTCCAGCATCAAGATTTCTTGTTGAGATTCATATGAAATATTTCTGGCACAATCACTTGATGTATCATCCAGTGCCACTGTGTCATCAGCATGCTCCTCTGTTTGTTCCACAAGATTTATCTTCTTGTCACAAACATGGCCTTTCTGCCAAGGCTTGTTGCACTTGAAGCAAGTGTTTGTTGCATACTTCTTTGGTGCAACAGGGGCAGAAGGTTTACCAACCTTTTCCAGAGGTTTTTGTTGGTAAGTGGAGGGTTTCTCCAAAGGGGTCCTAGGAATGAATCTTCTTGCATCATACTTATTGTTTAGAAGTATCTCATTGCAAGTATTAATGAAAGAAGAGGGTTCTTTGGAGAACTCAGTCCTAGCCACAATCAAGTCTCTCAGAGACATTGGTAATTTATAAAGGATCCTGTCCTTCCATAAATCAAACTCCATATTTGGGTCCATTGCCCTTAAGATTTTTACAAGTTTCATTAAAAACTCAATAGGTTTATCAGTAGAAGAGCTATATCTAGTTTCCTCATACTGCCTTTGTTGAGCCATTCTGAACTTGGAGCCACCAAATTGTGCTTTAATTAATTTTTTCCAATCCTCCCATGAATAGTCATTCCCATCCAGGAGAACAGATTCATACCACATCAGGGCAACATTAGTGAACAAAGAAATTAATTTGGACACAATTTCCTCATCTGGGAGTTTGTAAGAATTTTTTAAATTATCAATTCTGCAAATAAATTGCTGCCAATCAGAGGAAGAATCACCATCAAATGTTGGGTACTGGTCAAGTTTTGGCCAATTCTTTTGGTTTGAAGAAGTCTCCTTAGTACTAGCTTGTTTCTGAGTAAGAAGCAGCTGTAATTTCTCTAATTGTGCTGAAATCTCATTGTTTAATCCTTCTGTTGCAGATCCTGGTGCATCATCAGTTTTTGATGGAAACTCAGTGTTATCAACAGGTATTTCTGGATCAATTTTTATTTTAGATGAACTAGCCACAGATACTGGTTGAGCATCCTGCACTATATGTTCCTTCACAGAATTTTCAGAATATTTTTGGTCATTTAACAATGAGTTCAATGTTTCTTCAATGGTTGTTAGTCTTGTTTTCATTCTTGGAAGACTAGATAAACTTTCATTGACAGTTGCAAAAGATAATTGATTTTTATGTTGAAAAAAAGACAACTGGTCACTCAATCTTTTCAGATTTATCTTATCTATCTCTACCTCCTGGCAACAGGCAGATACAGTATCTTTTAGTTTAGACAAATCATTTTTTATATTTTGCCATAAAGCAATTTTCTTTTCATGGGTTGCTTTGTAATGAGACAATTCATCAGAGGCTCTCTGTGCTTCACTTTTTAATGCTTGATAACCCTGATCAGTTAACAAACTATTATATCTCTGAGTCAATTGCATATTGTTCATTATATGATTTTGCTTGGCAATAATATCTCTCAAGTGCTCATCATTAATTCTTGCTACATCTGGAGTGTTTCTCAATAAGGAAACTGAGTAACTTTCCAGACTCTCATAGAACTCAGGGTCAAGAGTTTCATCAATCACAGCCATATCAGGATTAATCATTGAGGTAGCAATTAAAAGTAATGGATTGGATACATGAGATAACTGTCTACTATTCCCAGCCTCTATAGGAATCAAGGTTTCATCTTGCCTTCCAGATTTACCTGAAGGAACAGAGTCAGCCACAAGAAAAGGCACTTGAGAATCAATAGAGGGACGTACCAGGGTTTTCTGGGTATCACCATATTGGGCTTCCTTCTTCTTTTGCCTCCTTGATAAGGGTGGGGAGGAGTGGGGTTTGCCTGGGTGGGCCTTGATGGACCTACCTGAGGTAATTGATGCTGATTTTGAGCTAAGTAGTCCCACTGTGTGTTGAGCCAGTCCCACTGCCACTTGGACACTTCTACCATCTCTTGGGATTGGGGAGCCAATTGTTGTTGATCCCTGGGAGGAAGAGGTTTCCTTTTCTCTTGGAGAGAAGTATTTTTTCTTTTCTCCCATTCTTCCAAGGCATCTACCCTTACCTTTAGTTTTAAGCTGTCTGTCTTTAACTCCTTTATGTGGGTTGACAGATTCTTTATCTGCTGGGACAACGGCATCTTTTTTATCTTGAAGCCTCTTGGAAGCTCTTCTGGTGTGTTTGTCCTGGGTTTCTGATCCTGAGTATTGTCCACTAGGATTTCTACTTCTTCCATTTCCACATCCTGTTTGGGGCAAGGATTTATTAGTTTGGGAAATTCTTCTTGTTAAAGGAGAACTTACAGAAGTAGGCTCATCATAATCAATTAAGTCTAGTTCTTCTTCACGTGTAGTAAAACCACTTTGATCAGTCATTTTAAGATTCTACTGAAATGAAGGAAAAGAGAAAAAAATTAATTAGTCTTTATTTTTAATTTTTATTTAACAGAAATAAAATAAAAATAAAAAATCTTTTTAGGATAAAAATCAACTTAAATAAAATTAATAAAAAAAAATTTAAAACCAGGATAATGCAATCAACTGTAGAAATAAATTAGAATTTCTATTAATTTTTATTTTCAGGATTTAAATCAACTAATTTATTACCAGGATTTATTGTCAACTGAAATAATCAAATATGAATCTTTATTAATAAAAATTATTTTAACTGATTAATTAACTACCAGGACTTAATGTCAACTGAAGTAATTTAAATATGAATTTTATTACTTAAAAAGATTTATTGGATTACCAGGACTCAAAGTCAACTGAAGTAATGAAATGTTAATTATTTATTAAAAAAATATAATTGTCAGGACAATTTGTCAACTGGAACAATTAATTAATCAGGACAAATGTCAACTGAAAAATTATAATAATTATTTTATTTAATAAAAAATATTATTGTCAGGACAGTTTGTCAACTGGAACAATTAAAATTCAAATTAATCAGGACAATTGTCAACTGAAAAATGATAATAATTAATATTAATATATAATTGTTTTATTACCTCTGGGACTAAGAACAGTTATTGCTCTATTATGGTCAACCAGGAAAAATAAAAAAAATATAATAATAAAAATAAATTCCAATTACCAGACACCTCCCCCTGCAAAATGAGCAAATTAATGCCACTTACAGAGTGCTGAGTAAAAGGAAATACGTAGCAAATGAAGAGTGAAGAGTAACCCACAAATAGTAATCACAATAATTACCACGATATATACGATCTTTAGTCAGTATATGAACTTAAGTTTTGGAGCGCGGTTCGATTCCCGTTCGCAGCAAAAACTTTTATCACGTGACGTATGACGTTCGTCGTTTTCTTGCCTCCACTCGTCCTTTACAGGTGCTTCTACGCCAATGGTCCTCTCGATTACGCCTCCAGTAACGTTGCGCCGTCGATATTTCGGAAAGGCCCCCAATTGTCAAGGTACACTTTTAGTCTAGAAGATTTGGTACGTAGTTCTACGAGGATTTAAAAGGCTTAACTGGGTTCTCAACAAACTTGTACGTATTTCTTAATTTAAAGATGAATTTTTTACTCAATAAAAGAGGTAGGATTAAAATATTAATATAAATTATAAATTAGAATTACGCTATTGTAAATACTAATAATATAGAATATAAGAATAAGTGTTTAGTTGGTTATTGTTGTAATAAAATGAGTTGGTAAAATAGAATGATCAAAAGACAACAAAAAGAGAGGCCTTTTATAGGCAAAGGAGAGACAAAGCACGGAAATCAAATTCTAAAAACAGTAGGAAAAGAGAGAGAAAAAGAACATTCCAGAAAGAGTATTTCAAATAATAAAGTTATTCCAAAAAGAAGGCGTCAAAAAGATGTATTTACAGAGTATGTCAGAAATACATCAATATTTTTAATATTTACTGTAAATGTCAATCCCAAATAAGAAATTTGATTTGTTTGTATATATTTAATATTATTTGAATATTTAAATCTTATTTTATCTTTATATTTTATTTTCTTTAAATATAAAGTTTTATTTTTCCCAACCTGTCAATTGAGCACGGTGTTAGAGAAAAATATAAGGGACAAAATTATAATTTTAATTTTACTTATTTATTTAATTAATTAATTTAATTTTTACATTCTGTAACTAGTTAATTTATAACTAATTTTAATGTAACTAAATGATAATTAAATAATAATTAAAGATGATAAGGTGCGGCTTCATCCAGTAAATAATTACTTATTTCACTGGGTAAGTCTAGTAGCCTGGCTGACAATTTTTATGACTTGTAAATATTTTTATGATACCCATCCCTTACTTCAATAAAATCCATGGGGGGTTGTGCCAAAATTTCTTATAAGACTTGTGAAATTCTTGACATGTAAGAATTTTTGGGATACCGGTAAAATGCAGGGGGTAGTAAAGCCAAATTTTCATATAAAACTTTCAAGATTCATGACATGAAAGAATTTTTGTGATACCCACCCCTTACTTCAAAAAAATCCAGGGGTGGGGGATTGTCAAATTTTGAAAGGAGACTTGAAAATTTTATTTAAAAAAAGAATATTTAACATTAAAATACGATATTTCAAGAAATACAGAAAATAATTGTAAAATTTATGTACAAATAAATATGAACACATGAAGTGTGAAAGAAATAAAAGAAACTAGTCAACAAAAAATCTCATTAAACGTTCTATTTCTTCAACAGATTTGTTTTCTTTAATGCATTCGATCAAGAAATCTTTCTTTTTAGAACTTTCTTGGAGATCATGCTTATACTTCATCTGTCCCATTAAGTTTTGATGCTCAAGTGTTTTTTCCTTATTTTTGGATTTATCAATACTAAGAGCTAACTCAAACTTCTTCTCCTCCAAATCTTGGGCCCTACCATCCTTCTGTAAAGAGAGCTCAAACTTCTTCTCCTCCAAATCTTGGATCCGATCATCCTTCCGTAAGGAGAGCTCATACTTCCTCTCTTCCAAATCTTGTACTCTGTCATCCCTCCTTAAAGAGAGCTCGTATTTCTTCTTTTCAAAGCTCAGAGTCTCTTTAGCAATTTCCACTTGTTCTAGAGTGAGAATAAAAATTAACATAAAGTAGAAGAAAAGCAGAGTAAAGTAATAAGAGGTATGATATCACTTACCAGCATCACGTTTCTCTAAAAACTGTTCCATCAAAGAAAAAGGTGTTTGTGATGAAGTATCACTTTTTCGTCTTCTTTGGGAGAGGAAATTTAGACTAGTTGAAGCCCTTCTCTTTTTGTTCAACGTAGCATTTTCCTCCTCATCATTGTCACTAGCTTCAGACTCAGTTGATTGAGGATCCTGGGTTTGTTCATCAGCCTTTTAAGAAATAAGAAAAAGATAAGTAAATAAAAAATAGAATTGATAAGATAAAAGAAAAAAGAAACAGACCTGAGTTAGATTTGGTTGGGTTAAATCACCTATAGGATCTACAGAAAAGCTATTTAGATATGTCTCATTCAAATGAGGGGAGGCTTGAATGGAGGAAGAGGATGGGAAAAGATTTGCTTCGACATCATGTTTGGAGATAGGATCTTCTCCATCCAACATGTTTACAGGATTAACATCAGCTTGCTCTCCAAAAATTGCATCCATCTCTTTAAAGTAAGGACATAAAGAATCAAGTTTATCGTCTATGGATTTTAAGCCCTTAGTTATATCATTTTTGGTAATCCCAAAACCAGTGGAAGATGAAAGAGCCTTTGCCTTCTTGTATTTTTCTCGGTAATGCTTGAAGCGTTCAGACATCTGTTTAGGCAAAAGATCAATCCTTCCCTTGGTCTTATTGCGTAATTTGTTTTCCATTAGAAGATAGCCATTAACTTTTGATGCGGGGGGCCGTCCTAATTTAGTGGCATACTCAGTACCAAAACAAGAATCATAGTTAGATTTGGTTTTCAGCCAGTTGATAAGAATGAGATGTTTATCTTTTTTTAATTGAACAATCTTTGATTTCTCAGCTGAGCGGGGGAGAGAGGAAGTAGTGGGAATTGAAGAACAACTGGGTGATGGCTGCCTTTGAGAAGACCTAGGATGACGAGGCATGTTATTATAAATGAAGATGAAAAGGAGCAGAAACAAGCAGATGAGATAGCGAGATGAAAAGGAGAAGAATCAAATAGATGAAATGGGGAGAAATTCTGAGAGGATAGAATGAACAGGATGGGATGAGAATGGAAGTGCGCAGCAAGGTAGAAGGCTGGGATATTTAAAAAGTTGTCCAAGATGTGGTTATGGAAAATTGAGTAAAAAAATGTCGGATAAGAGGTGAACATTGACACGTAAAGTGTCTAATAACCCAATTATTAGCAAAAATAATTGCGGAAGATAATTGGGGTATGCAGATTATTTTCCGCAATTAATTTAATTGCGGATCGGTCAACATTGATACCCCCTATTAACTGATTTGGGAATTTATGGTGGGAAAATTAGTTTCTTAATTGGGATTTAATTATTTGTTTTGTATATTTTTCTCTCAATGACTATGTTACAATTATTTTCTTTTATCTTCTTGTTTTATCTTATTAATATTTTGTATATACTCATTTGTAGCGCTTCAGAGGTCCCCTTGCCTATAAAAAGGCCTTGGGTAATCCCCTTTAGCAACATCACTTACTTACTCACCTTATTCTAAATATTACATTATCTTTTATTATTTTTTGAGGCACGTCAGTCCCCTTAAATATTAAATAAAAGTATAGGTTTTTTTAAGAATATTTAAATTTTTGAAAGTTTATAATTGAGCATAAATAAATAAATAGTACTTACTATTATAACTACTCCATCCCATGTCCACCTTGTCTATTAGACCAATATTTCATCGTTAAGTTCTTTCTTTTCCTCTATTTTCTCCATTTCCTTTTTCTTCTCCTTGTTCTTCTTCTTCTTCCTTTCCCTTTTCACCTTCTTCTAGATGAGCCAGCCAACAATTGGAGGCCTTTCCATACAATGACAATCAACTGGGCGAAATTTTGGATGAACGACAAAAGGCACGGACCACCTCCCGCAAAAAAGAAAATTTTTCTGTGACCATGAATTGAAACGGGGATCTTATATTTAGGTTTATACATTTTTAAAAGTTATATACTTTGTAGGTGATTTAATGATCACTACTGTAAGTTGAATATGCTCCTATCAACTCTTATATTAGATTTTTTACTGCAATAACAGTGATTGTGGCCTAGTGCTGAGTCACTTAGTGTAATTTTTCATTAATTTTTTTTTCCTAGTTGACTATTATAGAGTGTTAATACCTCTTAGTCCTAGAAGAATTTCACAAATTTTAATATTAATATTTAATTATTAAATTAATTTTTATTATTATTAATTTTGTTGGTTTTTGGTTGACTATAATAGTACTCTGTACTTAGTCCCAGTAATTGCCATATACATATTTGGTAATTTTATTGTTGGTTGACATTAAAACTTAACTGCTTAGTCCCAATAATAAATTTCATTCTTATATAATTGTCTTTATTTGATTATATTAAATAAATAATTTATATGTAAAATATTTTGATATAAATTTTTATTATTATTTTGGTCTCATAAAAAGAAAAATTTAATTATTTAAAGGAATCATTTAATTAATCTTTCCACTTACATGACTAAAAAGTTGACTGAGAGCATGGATAACCTTCAAGTGGATGAAATTGATGTTGATTGTGAAGCTGATTCTGTAAGCTCTTGAAAATTAATATATAAAAAATCAATAGATGATAATGGACCTTCTTGTTCTACAGGACATAGAAATTTCAGGAGGATTGGAGGCAATAAACCCCCTTCCCCCAACCATTCAGAAAGAAGTCAAACCTCTGGTCAATCAGGAAAATCCTCTACAAGGTATAAAAATAAAAAAGATTCCTCTAAACCAGCAAGTCAACAATTTTTCCAGCCACATCAAGGAGCTGAGAGCAGAAAGTATTAAATACAATGCAAGAGTGGACACCCTTTGGTCCCAGATGCAAGAGCTTCTATCTCAAAAGTAGGGTCATCCTCCTCCCATGTCATCAACTCAGCCTCAGCCCCCTCAATCTCCCACCTCCTTCCAGCAAAACCAAAATAATCTGGAAGTAGAAAAATGGAAATGGGATTATCTCATGAGCCACTATCAGCAGAATGTGCAACATCCTCCTCCTCATCAGCCTGGCCCATCCAGAACACCCGATTTCCATCCTCCTCCACATCCTTACCAACAAAGCAGGAGAAAGAAGGCCCAAGCCCAAACTCAAACCCAGGGGGAATTTCCTCCTCTGCCATGGTAAGTAGTTTGGTTGATAAACATTTTGGAGTATATTCTAATAAGCCTTCTTCTACAGGTAATCTTATTGAGAGTGGTGAAAGAACAATAAAACCTGTTAAAAGACAGCTTCCTGTAACTAGTAGCCCTATTGATGTTTTAAGTAAACTTTCTTTTGATGAACCATTACATTTAACCTCTACCTCTTTAATTAATCCTACTCTTTCTACTAAGAATGATTCTGTTACTCCAGAAATTTATGTTTTACTTGAAAAAACTTCTGAAGAAATTTTGAGAGACTCTCCTGATTTTAATGTTATCAAAGACAAACCTTTGAGAGAATTGTTAAAACATGAGATTGATAGATTAAATAAATTGCATTGACATTGCAAAGTAAGTTCCTCTGTTCAAGACACAGCTTATTTCAGATTAAAAGACACATTAAATAATGTCCTTGCTCAACATAAGTCTATTAAAATTGATCACAGATCACTTTCAGATAAATATAGTCATCTATGCAAAGTTATTGATGATCTGAAACCTCTTCAAGATGAAATTACTTCTTTAAAGAATGACAATATGCTTCTGCATAGTTTATTGAGAATATTGAAAATTGATTTCCAAAATTTAAGTAATAAATGCTCTATAGATAAGGACAGAAATTTTCTATCTATTGCTAGTATTAATGATCAACTATCTTATATTCCTGATTTAAGAAATAAATTGTCTGATCTTGAGAAAATATTTTCTGCATTACAGGCTGTTCATAATACTCATTTTCATGAGTTAAAAAATATTTCTCAACCTGCTTTTAATCATAAAAATAAACAGCCTGAAAAGGGTGTTTCTTCTCTCCCTTGTAATGTACCATTTTTTCCAGCTGAAAATTATTCTATAAAATCTGTCACATCAAATAAAAATAATTTTGATGCTCACAATGAGCCATCTACCTCTGTAAATAATGAAATATCTGAACACCTTTCAAGACTTCAAGAATTGATAACCTTGAACAGTTCAAACATTAAAACTGACCATCCTGGTAGTAATAAAAATTGGCCTAAATTGGACCAATATCCTACTTTTGATGGTGATTCTTCATTTGATTGGCAACACTTTATCCAAAGAATTGATAATTTAAAAAGATCTTATAAACTTCCAGATGAGGAAATTGTTTCTAAGTTAATTTCTTTATTTTCCAATGTAGCCTTGATGTGGTATGAATCTGTATTGTTAGATAACAACCATTATACATGGAATGAATGGAAAACCTTGATTGAGAATCATTTTGGTGGTTCAAAATTAAGTTTGTCTCAGGAGAGATTGTATGAAAACACTAAATATGTATCCTCCTCTGTTGAAAAACCCATTGTTTTTCTTATGAAATTAACAAAAGTCTTGAGTGCAATTGATACAAAAATGGATTATGATATTTGGAGAGATAAAGTCCTGTATAAATTATCCAATTCTCTTAGATATTTAATTGTAGCTAGAACTGAGAATGTGAGGTAACATTCTTCTTTCATTAATATCTGTAATGAAGTACTTCTCAAACATAGATATGAACTAAAGAATTACCTTGGAAAATCTTATCATGATTAGAATAAATCCTCTACAAAGCCCCCAGAAAAGTCTGGTAAACCCTCTACCTCAGTTGCACCTAAAAAATATGCAACAAATACTTGTTTTAAATGTAACAAATAATTGCAAAAGGGTCATGTTTGTGACAAGAAAATTCATCTTGTTGAAAAAAATGAAGACACTGATGATGCTGATATTGATATCAATAATTCTTCTAGTGACTGTGAAAGTAATATCTCCTATGACAATAAATCTCTTAAAGATGTTTTAATGTTGGAACAGGATTTCCAATATTTAGATAATATATCTGAAGAATGTTTATTGGATTTTCTTCAGTGGAAAATTCTGAAATAATTAAAGATATTACTAACAATTCTATATCCATATCTTCTTTGAAGGCACCTGTTATCATTAATGGTAAAGATGTTGAGGTAGTTCTTTAATCTGGTGCTGGAGGAAGTGTAGTGTCTGAAAAAGCACTAGCTTCAGTGGATAAGGATTATTTGAGTAAATTATTACCTATTTCATCTGAAAAATGGAGAGGGTATGGTTCTATTTTGTGTCCTATTGGAAAATACAAAACCTCTGTATTCTTCAAATATAATGGTGGTTTTCTCAGAGCTATTTGTGAATTTGTTGTCATAAAGAATGATAATTTAAGCAATTGGTTTATTATGGGTAATGATATTTTAACCATGTTTGGTGTGAATTTGGACCCAGCAAATAATTGTTTCACCTTGGGATTGAATGGCAAAAGAAAATTCAAAATTTCCTCCCCTAGAAAACCTTCTGGGCATCTGTTAAAGTCTTGTAACTCATTGGTCCAGTGTAAAGGCAGACCAACAAGTAAAATGGATAATTTATTGAATGAAATAAATACTGCTTCTTTTGGTGATCAGTTAACTAGTAAACAAAAGGATTCTATAATTGCCTCAATAACCTCTTTCCCAATGGCTTTTGCTCATGGTTCTCATGTCTTAGGAATTGTTCAGGATGAAATGAAAATTACTTTATCCTGTAACTTGAGTGATATTCCACCTAGTCTTAAGAAAAAACCATATCCTGCTTCTCCAACAAAAAGAAAGGATATTGAAGATAATATTGTCACATTATTAAAAATGGATATCATTGAGAAGGTGGATGTCACCCCCAAATATTGTGTCATCTCCCCAGTCTTGATTTCTTATGAGAAGGATAAGAATAGATTATGTGGAGATTACAGAGCATTAAACACTTATACTGTTGATGATATTTATCCTTTACCCAGAATTAATTCAATTCATGCTACCTTGCAAGGTGCACAATTTATTAGTTGTCTGGATGGTAATAAAGGGTATCATCAAGTTCCGGTTGAGAAAAATTCTCAAAAAATTTTACTTATTTCTACTCATATGGGAATATATAAGTAAGTTAGAATGCCATTTGGCTCTAAAAATTCCCCTTCAGTTTTTCAAAAAGTCATGGATAACACTTTCCATCAGGAAATAATTGAGGGATGGCTCATGGTGTAAATTTATGATATTATAGTTTTTTCTAAACCTTTTGATGAACAAATGATTCACTTAAATAGAGTTTTTCAAAAAATGGATGAAATCAATATGACCTTGTCCTTGAAATAGTGTAAATTTGGCTTTCTGTCTGCCAGGCTATACCAGGAGCCCAGTAAATTTTATGTCAATTTTCTGTAACTAAAAGAGGGCGTAAAAATTTGCTTATTATGTATATAAATTAATCTTATATTGCATAATGAAATGATATAATTATTTTATTAAATATATATAAATATTATATTAATTTTATTATTATATAAATTATTTATACATTTAAATTAAGCATGATATATATTCTATAAATTATGGCGCATTTTTTATGTATTTAATATATACAAATTTATAATTAATTAATTATAAACATATATTACAACTATAAGTGTAAAATTGACTTATAATGTAATTAAATTAATTAATTAAATCTATATATTAAATAAAACTTTTTCATACATTATTAAACAATAATATTGGGCATTTTTTTGACCCTTAATTGTGTCAGTAAAATTAGTAAATAAATTATAACACTTATTTAATAATATGTTAAAACAATTAATTAAAATTGCTTTATACTGGATTGAATTGATTACATGGATTTTGGCGTGAAAATAATTCAAATTGTTTTAATTAAACCCTATACATCCTACTGTAATATCTGTTTTGAATTATTTTTCTCACAGTTCTTATGTTTCAGGCTTACTTAGTTACTCACTATTTTAATTAACTGGGTTGGGAAATTATGGTGGTAAAACTAGTTACTTATTCATGGGTTTAGTTAATTGTTTCATGTTTTTCTCTTAATATCTTTGTCTCATTTCTATTCTTTTCTATTCTTGTTTTAGCCTATTACTATTTTGTATATACTGATTTGTGGCGCTTCAGAGGTCCCCTGGTCTATAAAAGGGCCTTGGGTAATCCCCTTTAGCGCATCACTGATTATACACACAACTTGAATCTATTTTTTTAATGTAATACATCTATTATAATTTTTTATTAGCATCACAATTCTAATTTAAATATTATATAGATAAATACAGGTTGCAATAAGTCCAATAATAATATTAGTGTTTGCCGCACATTAAAAATAATTCTTACTTACATAAATATATTATAATTTAATAAACTTCACTACTGTATCAAGTCCAAAGGAATCTCGTCGTCTCTATCTCTCAGAATAATTATTTGTTATTATTATTTTATTTCTTTATCTTTTATTAACTTTCCCCTATCTTTCCTCCTCCTCTTCTCTGTTTTTTTCTCTCTTCCTCTCCTTCTTCTAGACAACCGGCCAATTATTGGGTGCCTTACAAAAGATGATGATGACTACAATACTTGAAATGAACAACATAGTGCATGGACCACCCAACCAAAAAGTAAAATTTTTGCCACCACCGTGTTTCAAACTTGGGTTCAATCATTTAGGTTTATATTAAATTAAATCATATACTATTTTGAAGTGATTTTATGACCACTATAGTAAGTTCACCTTTGCACCTCTCACTCATATTATAATATTTTTACTGCAATAACAGTGTTTGTAGCTTAATTGCTGATTCACTGAGTGTAAGTGTTCATTATTTTTTAATTTTTTTTCCTAGTTGACCATAATAGAGTAAAACTCTTAGTCCTAGAAGACAATTAATTTTTAATAAATTAATAAATTAATTTTATTATTATTTTTTGTTTATTGGTTGACCATAATAGTACTCAGTACTTAGTAACAATATTTCCAATATATTAATTTTGGTATTAATTATTTTGGTTGACTTATAAACCTTTGTTGGTTGGTCCCATTTGAATTATTTTTATTTCTTAATAAAAATAATTGTAATTACATTTTTTGGTTAATTAATTGATTTTTGATAAAAATTTAATTTTTTTTTGTTAAAAATTCAATAATTTATATTTTATTTTGAAATTAACAATTTGAATCATTAAAGTAAATTTAATTCTTTTTTCACAGTCTTAATGTTAAGTAGTTTGGCTAACAGCATGGATAACTTACATGTGTATGAGATTGAAGTGGATGGTGACAGTGAATCTGTAGGTTCTTCTAAATTAACTTACAAAAATTATTCAGCTGACAAAAACCTTCAGGACATGGAAATGGCAGGAGAAGTGGCAAACCTCCCTCACCAAACACCTCTGAAAGAAGTAAAACCTCTTATAAATCAGGAAAATCAACTCAAAGGTATAAAAATAAAAAAGATACCACTGACTCAACAAGTAAAAAACCTGTCCAATCACATCAAAGAACTGAGAGCAGAAAGTATGAAGTACAAGGCAATAGTAGACACACTCTGGAAGTAGATGCAGGAATTATTAAATCCCAAACAGGCTCAAAATCCTCATTTCCCAGCCTCCCAGCCTCAGCCTCAAAGTCAGCTCAATCAAGTACCCAGCTCCTTCACGCAAAATCAAAGCACTCTGCAGGTGGAGCAGTGGAAATGGGATTGCTTGATGAGCCATTACCAACAGAATGTTCAGCAACAAACAGCTCAACAGCCTGTCTCATCCAGGACACCAACCTACCATTTATCTCCTCAGCCCTATCCTTATCAGGGAGTCAGAAGAAAGAAGGCACAGGGGAAGTTTCCTCCCTTACCATGGTGAGTAATTTGTTTGATAAACATGTTGGTATGTATAATAACAAATCCTCTTCATGTAATATTGTGGATCCTGGTGAAAGAACAGTTAAACCCTCAAAATACAACTTCCTTTAATGAGTAGCCCCAATGATGTAATTAGCAAATTACCATTTGATGAACCTTTACATTTGACTTCTACTTCTTTAATTAATTCTTCTCTTGCAATTAAGAATGATTCTGTTTCCCCTGAAGTCTACACTTTAATTGAGAAAACTTCTGAAGAAATATTGAAAGATACCCTTGATTTTAATGTTGTAAAAGACAAACATTTAAGAGATGTGTTAATACATGAGAATGATAGATTAAATAATTTTCACTTGCATTGTAAAGTAAGTTCTTCTGTACAAGATACAGCTTATTTTAAAATCAAAGAAACCTTGAATATTGTTCTTAGCCAACAAAAAGAAATAAGGAGTGACCATAGATCTATCTCAGATAAGAATATCAATCTACATAAAACCTTGAGTGAATTGAAACCCCTTATTGAGGAAAATTATTCATTAAAAATTGAAATTAAATCTCTACAAAATGAGTTTAAAAAGCTAAAAAATGATTTCCATGCACTGAGTGCCAAACACACAGTTTCTGAGGACAGAAATGCTTTATCTCTTGCAAAAATAAATGACCAGATTTCTGAAATTCCAAGGATAAGAAAATATGTGTCTGACATGCAGGAAAAATATTCAACCTTAACCATGAATAATTATTGTATAAATGAGAATTCTTCCCATAAGCTTCATAAAAATAAAGGAAAAGAACCTGCACAGAGTTCCTCTTTTCTTCCTCATATTTCAGCCATTAAACAAACTGACAATGAGTCTGTAAAATCTTTTGCTACTAGCAAAAAATCTTGTGATGGTCATGTACCAGCTGTTTCTGCAAATAATGAAATTTCTGAACACCTGGCTAAACTTCAGGAATTATTAATGATAAATAATTCAACCCAAAGGATGGACCATCCTAGTAGTCAAAAAATTGGCCTAAATTGGACCAATATCCTACCTTTGATGGTGATTCTTCATCTGATTGGCAACACTTTATCCAAAGAATTGATAATTTAAAGAGATATTATAAACTACCTGATGAAGAAAGTGTTTCTAAGCTAATTTCTTTATTTTCCAATGTAGCTTTGATGTGGTATTAATCTTTTCTATTAGATAACAGCTATTATACATGGAACAATTGGAAATCTTTGATTGAGAATCAGTTTGGTGGTTCAAAATTAAGGTTGGCTCAGCAAAGCCTGTATGAGAATACTAGATATGTATCCTCTTCTGTTGAAAAACCCATTGTTTTTCTTATAAAAGTAACAAAAATCTTGAGAGCAATTGATCAAAAGATAGATTATGATATTTGGAGAGATAAAATCTTGTATAAATTACCAAATTCTCTTAGATATTTAATTGTAGCTAGAACTGAGCATTTGAGGGAACATTCTTCTTTCATTAATATCTGTAATGAGGTACTGCTCAACCATAGATATGAACCAAAGTATTACCTTGGAAAATCATATCATGATTAGAATAAATCCTCTACAAAGCCCCCAGAAAAATCTTGTAAACCTTCTTCCCCAGTTGCACCTAAAAAATATGCAACAAATACTTGTTTTAAATGTAACAAATAATGGCAATCGGGTCATGTTTGTGACAAGAAAATTCATCTTGTTGAAAAAAATGAAGACACTGATGATGCTGATATTGATATCAATAATTCTTCTAGTGACTGTGAAAGTAATATCTCCTACAACAATTAATCTGTTAAAGATGTTTTAATGTTGGAACAGGATTTCCAATATTTAAATAATATATATGAAGAATGTGTATTGGATGTATCTTCAGTGGAAAATGCTGAAATAATTAAAGATATTACAAACAATTCTATAGCCATATCTCGTTTGAAGGCACCAGTTTTCATTAATGGTAAAAATGTCGATGTAGTTCTTGACTCTGGTGCTGGAGGAAGTGTAGTGTCTGAAAGAGCCTTAGCTTTGGTAGATAAGGATTATTTGAGTAAATTGTTACCTATGACTTCTGAAAAATGTAGAGGGTATGGTTCTACCTTGTGTCCCATTGGCAAATACACAACCTCTGTATTCTTCAAATATAATGGTGGTTTTTTCAGAGCTATTTGTGAATTTGTTGTCATGACAAATGATAATTTAAGCAATTGGTTTATTATGGGTAATGATATTTTAACCATTTTTGGTGTGAAATTGGACCCAGCAAATAATTGCTTCACCTTGGGATTGAATGGCAAAAGAAAATTCAAAATTTCCTCCCCTAGAAAACCTTCTGGGCATCTGTTAAAGTCTTGTCACTCACTAATCTAGTGTAAAGGAAGACCAACAATTGTAATGGATGATTTATTAAATGAAATAAATACTTCTTCTTTTGGTGATCAGTTAACTTGTAAAGAAAAGGATTCTATAATTGCCTCAATTACCTCCTTTCCTATGGCTTTTGCTCATGGTTCTCATGTCTTAGGAAGTGTTCAGGAAGAAATCAAAATTACCTTATCCTGTAACTTGAGTGATATTCCTCCTAGTCTTAAGAAAAAACATATCCTGCTTCTCCAACAAAAAGAAAAGATATTGAAGATAATATTGCCACATTAATAAAAATGAATATCATTGAGAAAGTAGATATAACCCCTAAATATTGTGTCATCTCCCCAGTCTTGATTTCTTATGAAAAGGATAAGGCTAGATTATGTGGAGATTACAGAGCATTAAACACTTATACTGTTGATGACATTTATCCTTCACCCAGAATTAATTCAATACATGCTACCTTGCAAGGTGAAAAATTTATTAGTTGTCTGGATGTTAATAAAAGGTATCATCAAGTCTCAGTTGAGTAAAATTCTCAGAATTTTTGCTTATAGCTACTCATATGGGAATATATAAGTATGTTAGAATGCCATTTGGCCCTAAAAATGCCCCTTCAGTTTTTCAAAAAGTCATGGATAACACTTTCCATCAGGAAATAATTGAAGGTTGGCTCATGGTTTATATTGATGATATTATTGTTTTTTCTAAAACTTTTGATGAACATATGATTCACTTAAATAGAGTTTTCCAAAAAATAGATGAAATCAATATGACCTTGTCCTTAAAAAAGTGTAAATTTGGTTTTCAATCCTTGAAAGTCCTTGGCCATGTTGTGTCAGGCTTACAAATTTGTGTAGACCAAAATAAAGTTGCTGCCATTCAAAATGTGAAAGCACCAACTTCTGTAAGAGAAATCCAAAGTTTTTTGGGTATGTGTGGCTATTATAGACAATATATTAAAAATTATCAGGTCATAGCCTTGCGTCTTACAAAACTGACCAGAAAAGATGTTGCCTTTCTCTGGAATAATAACTTTCAACAAGCTTTTGATACATTAAAAAGTTTCTTAATGACAGCCCCTATATTGGCTCTCCCAGATTTCAACAAACCTTTTGTCCTATACACAGATGCTAGCTTTGTTGGTCTGGGTGCTGCCCTTCAACAGAAACAAATTATAAATGATAAATCCTCAGAGTTTGTAATTTGTTATATTTCAAGAACCTTGAGAAATAGTGAATTGAAATATGGTGCCACTCAATTAGAGTGCTTAGCAGTTGTTTGGGCCCTTGAGAAGCTTCACTACTAACTACATGACCAAAAGGTTGAATTGGTAACTGACTGTAGTTCTGTAAAGTCCCTCTTAAAACTGAAAACACCTAATAGACATATGATGAGGTGGCAACTTGCTGTTCAAGAATACAGAGGAAGTATGACAATTATCCATAGGGCTGGAAATGTTCACTCCAATTCTGATATGCTGTCAAGATTGCCTCTGCCAAATAATGACTCCAATCCTGCTTATGTACCTGAAGATGATACTGTTCATATCCATGGTATATTTATAGTTGATATGGAAGAAGAGTTATTACAATTAATTCTGGATTCATATGATAAAGATTCTGATTCAAATAAATTAGTTACTATCTTAAATGATCCTAAGAATGCTTCATTCAAGCATTGATTAAAACTCTTCCTTCAAAGTATCAAAATTCTTTGATTAAAGGAAAGTTTTCTATTGAAAATGGTTATATTTATTATAGAAGAAAGCTTACTAATATAACTGTAATTCCTCCTTCTATGAAAGAAACTATCCTCAAACTTTTTCATGATGACATATTAGCTGGTCATTTTGACCTTGAAAAAACAATGATTAGAATCAAAAACACTGCTTGATGGGCTAATATGTCTGAAGATACAAAATTATATGTTGAATCTTGTGATTGCTTCCAGAAATCTAAAAGGTTGACAGGTAAAAGAGAAGGGTTATTACAACATATTGAAGCACCTGATGCTCCCTGGAAAATCATTAATATGAATTTTGTCACTTGTCTTCCTGTAGCAGGTAAAGACAGTTATAATTCTTTCTGGGTAATAGTGGATAGATTTACTAAAATGTGCAAATTTATTCCCACACACATGGATGTCTCCACCAAAGACTTAGCTTTCTTATGGTGGTCTTATATGTTCAATATAGTTGGACTCCCTAGAGCCATTATATCTGACAGAGATCCCAAATTTACATCTGAATCCAGGATGTCTTTAATGGATATATGTGGTTGTGAATTAAAATTATCTACTGCTCACCATCCACAGACTAATGGTCTAGCTGAAAGAATGATTTAAACTCTAGAGGATATGATTAGAAGGTATTGTGATTTTAGATTAGAATATAAATACAATGACAGACTTACTCATGCCTGGGTCACTCTATTACCTGGTCTTGAATTTGTATATAATAGCACTGTTCATTCTGTCACTGAGAAAAAGCTTTTTGAGCTTTGGTTAGGTTATGTCCCAAACACTCCTGCCAAAATTTTCAATAATAAATTACATAATTTAGAACTACACCCTGGTGTAAAATCTTTTGTGCAAATGCAACAGCTATGCAGAAAACATGCTCAAAGCTGTATTGGTAAAGCATTTGAATATGAAAAGAAGAGGTGGGATAAATCCCATAAAGAATACACATTTAACAAGGAAGATGAAGTGTTGATATCTACTGTGCATTTCAATCTACAAGGTAACAACAAATTAAAATATCCTTTTGTAGGACCATTTGTTGTTAAAAGAATGGTTAGAGATAATGCAGTAGAAGTTGTGTTATACTCTCCATATGATAGAAAAAAACCTGTTTTCCATATTTCCCTGCGGAAAACTTATACTTCTACCAGTTATTTATTCCCTAAAAAAAGAGGAAGACCTAAAAAAAATCCTCAAGAAATCACTGAAACTGCAGAAATTGATAAAATTCTGAATGATAGAATTGTCACTTATGAAAAAGGTGTTGAGTATTTGCTAAGATATAAAAATAAGTCATCTGAATATGATGCATGGATACCTGGTAAAGCAATTTCAAACCTTCCTACTCTGTTAACAAAGTATAAAAAAAAATTCATAGCTTTTTTTTATTATTTTTTTAGAGTGAGGGAGTGTCAGCCAGGCTGTTCCAGGAGCCCAGTAAATAAACATACATATTTATTGAAATTAAAAGAAGACATAATATTTGCAGCTTATGTATTTACATTAAATTTATATTACATAATATATTATATAAATATTTTATTTTATAAGTAAAATAAATTTTATATTAATTTTATTATCATATAAATTAAGTATACATCAATTAAAATATCATATTCCATATGAAGTGAAACATTTTTATGTATTTAATAAAAAAATAATTAATTACATCCATTTAATTATCTTATATTGTAATTACATTAATTATTTAATTTAAATATGTAACTAAAACTTTTCATATAAAATATTATCCATAATTTGTGGTGCTTTTTTGACCCTTAATTGTGTCAATGAAATATTAAATAAATTAAAACAATTATTTAATAAAATAGTATTCAAATTCTCAATTTAACTTAGCAATATCATTAAATCAATTATTTGTTTCATTTAAACTTGTTATTTAATTAAATAGTTAAAACAATTAATTAATTTTGCTTTAAACTAAATTAAATTTGATTTCATTCTTTGTTGCGTCAAAACATTTTATTTGTTTCACTTAAAACCCCTGAAAACACATTGTAATACCTGTTTTGGTTTCATTTTTTCTCATAGTTCTTATGTCACAGGGTTTTTTAGTTACTCATTATTTTAATCAACTGATTTGGGAATTTATGGTGGGAAAATTAGTTTCTTAATTGGGATTTAATTATTTGTTTCATATATTTTTCTCTCATTTACTATGTTACAATTATTTTCTTTTATCTTCTTTTTTTATCTTATTACTATTTTTATATACTCATTTGTAGCGCTTCAGAGGTCCCCTTTTCTATAAAAATGCCTTGGGTAATCCCCTTTAGCCGCATCACTTACTTACTCATCTTATTTCAAATATTACATTATATTTTATTATTTTTTATGGCGCGTCAGTCCCCTTAAATATTAAATAAAATTGTAGGTTGTTTTAAGAATATTTAAATATTTGAAAGTTGATAATTGATCATAAAGAAATAAATAGTACTTACTAGTATAACTACTCCATCCCACGTCCACCTTGTCTATTAGACCAATATTTCATTGTTCAGTTCTTTCTTTTCCTCTATTTTCTTCTTTTCCTTTTTCTTCTCCTTGTTCTTCTTCTTCTTCCTTTCCCTTTTCAACTTCTTCTAGACAAGCCTGTGTGGTGATCCAAACCTGGGTAGGCCTTTGTAGTGCATATTTGGGGGTATTTGGTATGTAGGGTGTTATTGGGGTTATGGTGTTATTAGTGGTTTTTTTCATCTTTAGGTGATATTTAGTAGTGTTTATGGAGGCTTAAGCTAAGTTCACTTATTATGTCTCAGCTTAATGTCCTTTCTTTTCTCTTCATTTTGGTATCCCTTATGGGTGGTTACCTTGCTTTATAGGGTAGTTATGGTGTTGTTATTGGTATTTATCGGATGTTTATTGCTTAGTGGTGCTTATGTAGGCTTAAGCTAGGGTCACTTATTATGTCTCAGCTTATTGTCCTTCATTTTATTTTCATTTTGGTATGTCTTATGTGTGTTTATCTTGTTTATTAGTGAAGTTATGGGTTTTTAGGGTTTTTTAGGGTTTTTATTGCTTGTATAGGTGTTTTAGGGCCTAGAAGCGGCCCTCCCACTCCTAAGCGGAGCCTCCTCCAAGCGGCCTGCCCACCTGGGCGCTGGGGAGGCGCTAAAATGCACTTTTATGCATGAAAAAGGCTGGGAAAGCTGGATTTTGGTTGGGGAATTGGTCAGGGTGGTCTGTGCACTGGCTGTATGATGCGTGTGTGGAAAGATTTTAGGAGAATCATCTCATCACTTTACTCATCACCTCTCTGTTCCTCACTGTCTCATTGGATTGTGTTTTGTTGGAATATATTACTGTTTATTTCAACTCTTTCTGGTAGTCTGTCTGGGACTATTATCTTCACTTTTAAAGGGGTCAAGTGTGTTTAATTAGAGGGTCTAGCAAACAGATCTCCAATTTGCTGAAACAGGTAAATCTCACTTGTTTTTCTAAAGGGGCAGGTGTTATTCTTTCTGGTTTTACTCCAACTCCCTTGTTCAAGGCATATAGCTAGTACTATAGGATTGTCTACATTTCTGGTGCTCAACGTGGGGTGGAATCTGTTGGCTTTTTGGAATCTCTGTTGATCTAGGCTTCTCTCTTTGGTGGATCTCCTTTGGTGGATTTTGGATTTGGTTCTATATCTCTTTGTGGTTGGTCTAGGGGTCTTCTTTTCTGTTGTTTTTGGTCCCTCCTAGGTCTCTAAGGCTACTGGGGGGGACTTTGGCTATCTTTGGTGGAGATTGGAGGCTGTAACTTGGAATTGCTTTGATGGTTAGGATTCAGTCTTGGGATGGTTCAAGGTTTTTGGGAGAGGATGAAAAGGGGTTTTTGGCTAGGTTTGAGGTTGCTTCTGAGATTGATGGGGCCTCACTGTTGGACATGGTCAGGCAAGTAATCTTTTTCATTGATAATAGGGAGGTGGAGAAGGAAGTTTCTGGTATGGCAGGATATAGGAGTCAGGACTGGGGGAAGTTGAAGATTGAAATGGTTAAAAGGTGGCCTACTACATTCTCAATGGTGGATCTTCATGGGATTTCTAGGAAGTGGGAATTGAAAGGTGGTGTAACTTCTCTTTCTCAGTATGGGGAATTTATGGAGGAGTTTGGGGAGGCTCTGGATTATCTGGTATATAATGATATATTACCACATGAAGATGGGGCCAAGTATGTATTTTGGAGTGCCATGGGTAGGGATGTAAAGGTGGAGGTTACGGAGATTCTTTTCAAGGCTGACTTGATGAAGACTCTTCCAAATGGGGAAAATAGGATTCCTGGTATGGCTATTCTGAAGGAGGTTATTTTGGGATATTTGGATGGTATGAAGGATAGGGATGTGGAATCTGGAGAGGAAATCTTGTTGGGTGGAGAGGTTCAGGAGACTGTGGTGGTAAATTCAGTCTCTAGGGAGGTGTTGGAGCCATCAATTTTGGAAGATGGGGACTCTGATGATGTTTGTGAAACTGTTTTTTCTTTTCCAAAGGATGCCATGGGATCTCAGGAATGTGCTTCACTGGATGTTTTGGAAATTTACACACTGGAGGATCAGTGTATTTCCTCAAGGTTGGGTGAATTATGTGGGAAGGAGGACTTGTCTGGTCATGAAGAAGGATTTTGGGATATTGAGAAGGAATCTGTGGTGGATGAATAGTTGTTGAGGTATGATTATTTTTCTTTCTCAAGTTCAGATAATGGCTTATTGGAGGAAGATGTATCAGTTGATATTTTGGATGGACAGAAAGATTCTGTCTTGGATGTTTTTCTCATAGAGGAAGATTATTTTCAGGTGGTTCCCTCAAGATCAGAAGGTCTCTGCTTGGAGGAGAATATTTTTTTTGATGTTATGGATGTTATTCTGGAGGATTTTTCAGATTCTAATGATTCCTGTAGGGAAGGGGAAAATTGTGATGTTTTGGATGTCACTGGTATGGAGGTTGATTTTAAAGATGTGGTGGAGGTTTCAGATGTTTCACAGGAAGAAGAATTTATTCATTCTGGTAATGTGAACTATGGTAGACTCAGTGTATGGAGGAGGATGGAAGATTTTTTTGGAGGTCCGATGTTGGGATATCAGAATTGGAAGAGGAGCTTAGGGGGTTCAGGCCCTAGGGGCAAACTTATTGGTTTAAACCTTGGGATTTCAAGAATCTGATTCCTCCAAAATGAGGATAAACTACTTAATTTGTTTTGGTTTTGCTTAATTTGGCCTCTATGTATTTGGTCAGGATTTTGTTTTGTTTTGTCCAATTCTTATCAGTCTCTCTGGTTCAAGTCTCTATATAAAAAAGGGAGGCCGGGCCGCTTCAGCCGGCTCCTCTGACATTGGGCGGCCTGCCCATAATAAAAAAGTAAAAAAAAAAAAATCTTAGTATAATAAAGATGGAAGAAATAAAAAATTCAAGTGAAGATGGGTATTTTATTTAAAAGAAAATGAAGATAAAAATGAAGATTATTGGTTTTATTTCACCTCCAGCATGAGGTTAAACTGCAAAATTTTATTTCCAAATTGGATTTTTTTTTGCTTTAAAGAATTTTAATAGTTTTTTATGGGAGAATATTTGTGTTGGAAAATCCTTTTTGTTAGAAGGTACCCAGGGGTGGGGCTTCTAGATTTTATTTTGGCAAGTGTGGGGGTGACTGATTGGCTGGCTGCTCTATCAACAGTTACCCCAGATTGTCTGTTTCCAACCCCTTCTCTTAATTTTGCTGAATTCTAGTATTAGTTTTTTTTCTTTAACAGGTTTTTAGTCCACCATGACTTTAAACTGAAAATTCTTTTGGTCTTCAAGTGCTGGACCCCTGATGTTTTTTGGTTTTGTTTAATTTTGTTGGATGTTGTGTTTTTGTTAGAAGGTACCCAGGGGGGGCTTCTATATTTTATTTTGGCAAGTGTGGGGGTAACTGATGAGCTGGCTTCTCTGTAGAACAGTTACCCCAGAATGTCTGTTTCAAGCCTTTGGTTTTTTTCTAGTTGAATTCTAGTGTTGTTTTTTTTGTGATTCAGGTTTTTAGTCCTCTATGACTTTAAACTGGATTGCCTTGGATGTCTTTTGGTGCTTTTGGATTGGTGGTGGATCACTGGTGGTCTCCCATCATTTTTACTTATTGGAGGGAGCCCACCCAGTGATTTTTTCTGTTGACCTGGAGCTGGCTTTGCTATGTGGTTCTAGGTGTTGGCTGTGAAAGTGGTAGATTCAAGATTATTTTCTTTTTTTCTCTTTTTTTTCTTTTTATTTTTTATGGAGGCTATGTTTGTTCAAAGGCTCAAGATAGGACTCTGGAAATGTTTTTGGTAGAAGAGGAGGAGTCAAAATAAAAATAAAAAAATTAAATTTTTTTAGGTGTGACCACATCAAGCTGCACTTGGATGTGGGTAAGGTATCAGGGGATCAGCTCATCAATTGGCTGGGGGATACCATTTTATATGAGGAAATTTTTATGCTGGTAGAAAGTTATAGTCAGGAAGACTTGTCAACTGGATATCACTTTTCATTTTTGGAAGCTGGTACAGCCAGAGTTGGAATTTAGGAACAGAAGAAAGAGATTCTTTTCACAGAGATAGATTAAATTTAAAGGCACGGTGCATGAGAAGTTTTAAAGAAGAAGCTTGGATTGCTGGTTCAGAAGTTAACTTAGAATGGAATAGGATCTGGTGGAAGAGAGAAATGGGCTGTTTGTAAAGATTCCGGAGAGGTGTTCAAACATGGCTGTTGGCAAAGGAAGAATGGGGAAATTCTTGATTGGAGGGAGGATGTGGTGATCCAAACCTGGGTAGGCCTTTGTAGTGCATATTTGGGGGTATTTGGTATGTAGGGTGTTATTGGGGTTATGGTGTTATTAGTGGTTTTTTTCATCTTTAGGTGATATTTAGTAGTGTTTATGGAGGCTTAAGATAAGTTCACTTATTATGTCTCAGCTTAATGTCCTTTCTTTTCTCTTCATTTTGGTATCCCTTATGGGTGGTTACCTTGCTTTATAGGGTAGTTATGGTGTTGTTATTGGTATTTATCGGATGTTTATTGCTTAGTGGTGCTTATGTAGGATTAAGCTAGGGTCACTTATTATGTCTCAGATTATTGTCCTTCATTTTAATTTCATTTTGGTATGTCTTATGTGTGTTTATCTTGTTTATTAGTGAAGTTATGGGTTTTTAGGGTTTTTTAGGGTTTTTATTGCTTGTATGGGTGTTTTAGGGCCTAGAAGCGGCCCTCCCACTCCTAAGCGGAGCCTCCTCCAAGCGGCCTGCCCTCCTGGGCGCTGGGGAGGCGCTAAAATGCACTTTTATGCATGAAAAAGGCTGGGAAAGCTGGATTTTGGTTGGGGAATTGGTCAGGGTGGTCTGTGCACTGGCTGTATGATGCGTGTGTGGGATGATTTTAGGAGAATCATCTTATCACTTTACTCATCACCTCTCTGTTCCTCACTGTCTTATTGGCTTGTGTTTTGTTGGAATATATTACTGTTTATTTCAACTCTTTCTGGTAGTCTGTCTGGGACTATTATCTTCACTTTTAAAGGGGTCAAGTGTGTTTAATTAGAGGGTCTAGCAAACAGATCTCCAATTTGCTGAAACAGGTAAATCTCACTTGTTTTTCTAAAGGGACAGGTGTTATTCTTTCTGGTTTTACTCCAACTCCCTTGGTCAAGGCATATAGCTAGTACTATAGGATTGTCTACACCGGCCGACAATTATAGATGAATCAATTGATCCTGAAGTTTATGAGACTCTTGAAAATCACTCTATCTCTCTCCTGAAAAATTCTCCTGATGTATCAACTATTAATCATCAATATTTGAGAGAAATCATCACAAAAAAAAATCAGATAATGGATAACTTAAAATGGATCCAAATATTTAATAGCTTATTAACTGAACAAGGTTACCAAGCATTGAAAGGTGAGTTGAATAGGGTATCTAATGAATTGTTTTGATACACAGTAAACTATGAAAAGAAAATTTCTTTGTGGAAAAATTTTAATAATGATCTATCCAAAGTGCAAGAGACTATATCTATCTGTTGCTAAGAACTAGAAGGTCAGAAATTAAATTTTGAAAAAATTAAATGACATTTATTAATCTCTGAAAAATGATAATCAATTATCTTTTGCAACCATCAATGAAACATTAACCAGTTTTATAAGAGAGGAAATTAGTTTAACAAACATTGAGGAACAATTGAATTCATTGTTATTTGACCAAAAATACTCAGCCACTTCTGAGAAAGAAATTGTTGCACAGGCTACCCCACATGTACCCAAGATAAGCTCCTCTAGAGAAGAATTAGCACAAGGGAAACCTGTAGATAGTTCTGAGTTTCCATCAGAAATTGAAGATGCAACCTGTTCATCTGAAAGTGTGTTAAATAATGAGATCACAGCTCAAGTAGAGAAATTGAAACTTCCTCTTACACAGAAACAAGTAAACCAAAAGTAAACTACCTCACATCAGAAAAATTGGCCCAAACTTGACCAATATCCAACATTTTATGGTGATTCTTCCTCTGACTGGCAGAAATTCATCTTTAGGATTGATATTCTTAAGAATTCTTTTAAACTACCATATGATGAAATTGTGTCTAAATTAATTTCTTTATTTTTAAATTATTCTCTAATGTGGTATGAGTCTTTCCTCTTGTATAATAATGATTACTCTTGGGAGGATTGATAAAAAATTAATTAAAGCACAATTTGGTGGTTCAAATTTTAGGTTTGCCCAGCAGAGGCAGTATAAGGAGTCTAGATATAGCTCATTCTCTACAGAAAAAGCTATTTATTTCCTGATAAAACTAGTAAAAATTTTGAGGGCAATGGATCCAAAGATGGATTATGAACTCTGGAAGCACAGGATCCTTTATAAATTGCCAATGTCTTTGAGAGACTTAATTGTTGCAAGAACTGAATTCTCCAGGGAGCCTTCTTCCTTTATTAATACTTTTAATGAAGTTCTTTTAAATAACATGTATGAATCTAGGAAGTTCTTCCCAAGATCTTCAATGGAGAAACCCTCTAACTACCAACAATAACTTGCTGAAAAAGTTAGTGAATACTCTGCCCCTGTTGCACCTAAAAAATTTACAAGAAAAAATTGCTTTAAATGCAGAAAGCCTTGGTAGAAAGACCATGTTTGTGACAAGAAAACAAACCTTCTTGAACAAACAGAGGAGCCTTATAATGACACAGTTGCACTAGATAATACTTCAAGTGATAGTGCCAGCAACATTTCTTATGAGTCTAACCAGAAAATCTTGATACTAAAGGAAGATATTCAATATTTAAATAACATTGACATAGATAAAAATGATTTTTCCACAGTTGAAGATGCTGAATTCAGATGAAATCTTGAGGACACCTCAATTATTATTACCCCTCTCAAGGCACCAGTCTTGATTAATTGAAATAACATTGGGGTTGTTTTAGATTCTGGTGCTGGAGGAAGTGTTTTATCTGAAAAAGCTCTTGCTTCAGTTGATCAGGATTATAAATCAAAACTTATGCCTATCAATTTTGAGAATTGGAGAGGTTATGGCTCTGTTTTGTCCCTTACTGGTAAATACAAAGCTACAGTATTTTTCAAATATAAAAATGGCTTTGTAAGAGCTATGTGTGACTTTGTAGTTATAAAAAATTATAATTTAAGAAATTGGTTGATTGTGGGAAATGATATATAAACCAAATATGGCATTAAGCTTGATCCCTCAAACCAACACCTCACAATGGGGTTTAATGGGAAGAGAAAATTTAAAATTTCCTCCCCAAAAATATTATTAACACTAAGATTAAACACATGTCATTCTGTAGTTCAATATAAAGGAAGATCTACAAAATAAATGCCTGCCCTTGTGTCTGAAATTTTCTCATCCTCTTTTTTGAGAACAACTTTCTGGTGAAGAAATAGAAACCATCATTCAGTTGATAAAATCTGTTCCTATGGCCTTTGCTCATGGGTCACATGAATTAGGATTGGTAAAAGAATAAATAAGGCTTTCATTATCTTTCCCATTAACTGAAATAAAACCTAGTTTAAAGAAGAAGCCTTATCCTTCTTCCCCAACAAAGAGAAAAGACATTGAAGACAATATCTCTACCCTTTTAAAAATGAATATTATTGAAAAGGTAGTTGAAACACCTAAAAATTGTGTTATCTAACCTATCCTAATTTCTTATGAGAAAGATAAATCCAGGTTAGGTGGTGATTATAGAGAAATAAATAGTTATACTGTAGAAGATATCTATCCTTTACCCAGAATTAGCTTTATCTATGCTACCTTACAAGGTTCTAAATATATCAGCTGTTTAGATGGTAATAAGGGATTTAACCAGGTACCTTTTGAGAAGAATTCACAGAAGTTTCTAATGATTGCTACTCATATGGGTATATATAAGTATATTAGGATGCCATTTGGCCCTTAAAATGACCCTTCAGTTTTTTCAGAAAGTTTTGGATAACACATTTCATTGAGAAATAATGAAGGATGGATAATAGTTTACATTGATGATATCATCATATTCCTCAAGACATTTGAGGACTATCTTAACCACCTATATAAAGTGTTTCAATAAAATAGATGAGATAAATATGACACTTGCTTTGAAAAAATGTAAATTTGCTTTTCATTCTTTGAAAGTGATTGGTCATGTTGTCTCAGGATTAAATATATGTGTTTACCAGAAAAAATTAGCAGCCATAAAACAGGTAAAAGCTCCTACTACAGTTAGAGAGCTCCAAAGTTTTTTGGGAATGTGTGTGTACTATAGATAATTTATTAAAAATTATCAATTCATAGCATTACCCCTCACCCAATTAACTAGGAATGATGTTGCTTTTGTCTGGAACAGTGAAAGGCAAGGAGCTTTTGACACTATGAAATATTGTTTGATTTCAGAACCAATTCTTTCCTTTCCTGACTTTAATCAACCATTTGTTTTGTACACTGATGCCAGTTTCATTGGCCTTGGTGCTTCTCTCCACCTAAAAAATGTTATGAATGACAAAGTATCAGAAGTAGTAATTTTTTATATTTAAAGAACCCTAAGAAATAGTGAATTGATATATGGTGCCACTCAACTTGAGTGTTTGGAAGTTGTGTGGGCTGTAGAAAAACTACATTATTATCTGGATGACCAGAAATTTGAATTTGTCACTGACTGCAGTGCAGTGTAGTCCCTCTTAAACTTAAAAACACCTAACAGACACATGTTCATATCGAAATGGCTGTTCAGGAATACAGAGGAAGGATGACAAAAATTCATAGGGCTGGTATTGTTCACTCAAATGTTTATATTTTATTGAGGTTACCTTTTCCAAATAACGGCTACAATCCTGCATATGATCCTGAAGATGAAATATTTCACATTCATGGAATATATGTGGTTGATATCGAGGAAGAGATATTACAGCTTATTCTGGATTCATATGAGAAAGACACTGACTTATAAAAGCTGTGTACTATTTTAAATGATCCAAAGAATGCTTCAATACAAGCATTAATTAAAACCCTATAACCAAATTACCAGATTGCTTTGAAAAAGGGTAAATTTTCAATTGATGAAGGCTACCTCTATTATAGAATAAATTTGAGTAATGTTATTGTTATTCCTCCTTCTATGAAAGAGATCACCTTGAAAATTTTTCATGGTGACATATTGGCTCTACATTTTGATTTTGAGAAAACAATGATCAGAATTAAGAACACTTCTTGGTGGGCTAAAATGTCTGAAGACACCAAACTATATGTTGAATCCTGTAATTCTTGCCAGAATTCAAAAATATTATCTGGCATAAGAGCTGGATTGAAGCAAAATATTGACTCTCCAGATGCACTATGGCAGATTATAAAAATGGACTTGGTAACAAGATTTCCTATTTCTGGGAAAGACAGTTTTAACTCTTTCTGGGTTATTGTGGAAGAATTTACAAAAATGTGTAAATTCATCCCTACTCACAAGGATGTTTCCACTAAAGAATTAGCTTTCTTGTGGTGGTATCATATGTTTAATACTTCTGGTTTCCCAAAGGCCATAATCTCTGACAGAGACCCTAAACTTACTTCTGAATTTTGGATGTCTCTGATGGATGTTTGTGTTTGTTATCTGAAGCTTTTTACTGCCCATCACCCCCAAACTGATGTATTAGCTGAAAGAATGATTCAGACTTTAGAGGAAATGAAAAGAAGGTATTGTGCCTTTGTTCTTGAGTACAAAGACAATGACAGTTTCACTCATTATTGGTTCACCTTACTTCCTGGTTTGGAACTTTCTTGTAATATCACTGTTCATTCTGTTACTCAGAAAAAGCCTTTTGAGCTCTGGCTTGGATATTTTTCAAATACCCCTGACCAAATTCTCAATAAAAAAATTCCTTAATTTGATTTACATCCTGGTGTAAAATATTTTCTTCAAATGCAACAACTTTGCAGAAGTCCTGCTCAAAAATATATTGAAAAATATTTTGAAGATGAGAAGAAGAGGTAGGAAAAATCCCATAAAGAATACACTTTTAAGAAGGGGGATGAATTACTGATTTCTACAGTCCACTTCAATTTACAAGGTAATAAAAAATTAAAAGACCCATTTTAAGGTCCATTTGTTGTCTGAAGAATGGTTGGTGATAATGTAGTTGAAGTTATCCTGTATTCTCCATATGACAGGAAACTTCCTATTTTTCCAATATCTCTTTTGAAACCTTACACATCCAATAGTGATTCATTTCCAAAAACAAGGGGAAGAACAAAGAAAACCCCTTATAAAATCACTGAAACAGATGAAATTGATAAAATTCTAAATGACAGAATTGTCACTTCTGAAAAATGTACTGAATACTTATTGAGATTCAAGAATAAATCTTATGAATATGATTCTTGGACTTCTGGGAAAGAGATATCTAACCTTCTTGCTCTACTAAAGAAATTTAAAAAGAAAAAATCATAGTGTTTTTTTAATTATTTTTTTAGAGTGAGGGAATGTCAGCTAGGCTACTAGACTTACACAGTAAATAATTAAATATTTACTAAAGTAAAGATACACCTTTACCTCTTATTTAGTTAGTTATACTTTCTTTATAAATTACTTTTACAATTTTAACTAATTAATAAGTAAAATTAAGTAATGATATAATTCAATTGTTCCCTCATATTTTTTATTCTTTGACAGTGTCCTCATGACAGCTGAAAAGAAAACTAAAAATACTAAATATTAAATCAAATATTTTAATTTTTACTTTGGCATTTACAGAAACTTAAAATAAATCAAATAATTTATAATTAAAATACACATATACAGATAAATACTGTATATGAGTACATTCTTTATATGACAACTTTAATTATTGGAAATTTCTATCTGTGGAATTTTTCTTTCTCTGATACTCATGTATATAGAATTCTGGATACTTAGTTTCTCTCCTTTTTGCCTATATAAGGCCTCTAAATCTGGCTGTTTTCATTCATTCTAATCTTAATCACTTTACAAAAAAATCTATATTTACAACACATTCTATTACTACTATTATCACCTTATTATTTACAATTGCGTATTTTCTGAGTCTTTAAAGTAATAATAATAATAATCTTTTTACCTTTTTATTGAGTATTCAAATATAAATAAATAAATACTTACCTATTTTTAAATCTTGTGTCTTCCTCACCTTTTATTGCCGTTGGACCACCACAAAATATTCTAGACCAAAAGCACCCCTTGACATTCCCCCTCCATCCCCTCTCCTTCCCCTTTCCACCCACCACCACTACCTTTCTCATTTCCTAGACACCACCACTTTGCTTTCCACTCCTCCACCACCACACTCATCAACGCTTCACCACCATTTTGCTCATCAACTCATGATTTCCACCTGACCTACTACCCCACCAACCCATCACCACCTTTCTCACCACCCCATTAACTCCTTACTCACCACCCCACCAACACCCTTCCAATGATGCTGAAAACTTTCTCCAAAATTCTGAATTGATCAAATAATTGGTGAAGTCAACACAAACTTACAAACTAACTATTTTGGCCTCTAACTAGTAAATGTAACCAGAATTCAAAAAATCATGCTGATTTCCTCATTTGAACAGTGATCCCTAAGCAAAAAACCAACTATGCAGCCATCTAAATAAAAAATGTAACAAAATTATAAAAAATTGAGCTTATTTTTTTGTTTGTAGAGTGATTCCTAAACAAGAACTCATTATGCAACCATCTAACTAGCTATCTGGATTACTCAAAACATATAAAATCATATATATTTACTTATCTATAAAGTCATTCCAAGCTTTTAAACTAATTATGTAGCCATTGAAATAACTAACATAACCAAAATTTAAAAAATGGGACTTATTTTATTGATTTTCAAGTGACTACTGACTAAAGAGATCACTTGTTGAACACTGAGAAGACCCAGTATCCTTATCAAAGGCTATGTTGTAACTGAAAGAATAATGAGAATAAAAGAAAGATAAAGATAAAAAAGAGTTAAGCAGAATGAAAAAAATGTGCAGCAACAGTCAATGATTTTTCTGTGGCATTCTAAAGTTTATTATGGCACTGAGGTTTATTATTAAAAGATTTTCAGGAGATGTATATTGAGATTGGAAAGACCTATCTAAATCATAAATGGTTATATTAAAGAAAATTGAGTATTAAAAGTGGTTAAAAAGGGTCAATTTTACAGTTCAAGATTTAACAAATAATTATTGTACAGGAAATGAAAGTGTAGGTTTAAAGGTGCATTAAAATTAAATTTAAGAGTCTCAAGAACCTTTGGAAATTTTTGTGGAGTTTATACTATTTTTATACTATTTTTAATAATTTTATAAAGCATTTTTGGTTATTTTTGATTTTTCATAATTTACTTAACTTTGATAATTTTTAATAGGTGAATAGGGCTGCGCAGGCTACAAAAAATTATAATGGATTATAAAGAAGAAGTAGCTTTATCATCTTTAATTTTTCTAGATGTTTTATTGATATTTTAAAGGTTCTGATTGAGTCCAGAAGCCCGTACAAGCTCCGTACAAACTCCAGTGTTCTCTGGATGAGCTCCAGACAAGCTCCAGAATGCTCCGGTTAGGGAAAGTACAGTGGCCGGACTGAAATTTTCACCTGGTGCATGCATAATCCGGATTATCAGCTTTTTTTTTTTTCTTCCTGCTACCACCACCAACGCCACTCACACCTCAAGGTAAGTACCAATTTCTCATTTTTCTGTTATATTTTACTAATATCACTTTTTTTTTGTTTTTCTCTTTCTTTTTCTTATTAATTTTTTAAGTTCAATCCTTACCTGCATTTTCACCTGACCCCTGCACCTATGACACGAGCCCGAGCCAAAAAGAGGCACTTGACGACTGAAGAGAAGGCGAAGATAGTTGGCATGTCAATGTGGGGGGCCAATCCATACCAAATATCAAGGCATTATGGGATTCCTCGGGCCACTGTGCGTGATATCATCAAGAAACACGATATCACTGGCACAGTGGAAACTGTCCAACGCCCTGGCCGACCTCGCATTTCTTCTGATTGTGACCTTCGGGAAATCAGCCAAGTCCTGTCAAAAAACAGAAGATAAACATTAGCTGAAATTACAGACACACTTACCAATGAAATATCACCTCCTACACTTCAAAAATGTGCACACAAAGTTGGATTCCATAGCCAAGCTGCTGAAAAAAAAGCCATTCATTAACACCTCACAATTCACACCTCACACCTTTCTGCTCAATTCCGTGATGTGATTAACTTACGCAAGATGATAGACTGGCCAGCGTAGTCTCCTGATCTCAATCCAATTGAGAATGTATGGTGAGAAATCAAAGATTCTATTTCTCAACTTTATCAACCAAAAACGATCCCTCAGATGCGCGAGGCCATTAAAATGGCTTGGGACAACCTTCTGAGCAACATACTAGACAATTTAGTTGCATCCATTCCTGCTAGGATGCAGGCTGTTGTTAATGCTGAGGGTGGCTCCACCCGCTGGTAAGGTGAGGTAACTTTTTTTTTAATCATTTTTCAACAATTTTTTTGATGAAATGTCTTATCATACTCTCTAGTTTCAATGCTGAAAGGCATGGCCTTGTCACCTTGCTCATTCTCAAATTTTGAATTTACGAAATTTTAAATTTGTGTTTTTTTTTATAAAAATGTCATCCAATGAAAAAATAAATGTTATGGCTGTTTTCTACATGGTGGTTAGAGTCGGAAAGATACTAGGACCATGTATGTAGAATGGATAGTTGCTGAGTTATGAGAAAAAAAAAACAGGTGGAAATTTTTGTCCGGCCACTGTAGGGCATGTGACATACTATGCATATTAAGCCTGTAGACTTTAAATTAGACAACATCATAGAAGCTTATCATAGAATCTTAACAATCATCATATAACAACCAACTGCAACAATTCATAAATAACGATAATTTATTATTTCATAACAAATTATAAAGTTATAAACCCTTATAAAAATAACATTTGTCAGCCAGGCTGTCCCAGGAGCCCAGTAAATAAACATAAAATTTATTGTAATTAAATAAAGACATAATAATTGCAGAGCATGCATTTAACATTAATATTATATTACATAATAAATTTATATTAATATTTTATTTATATAAATAAAGTAAATATTATTTTAATTTTATTATAAGATAATTTAAAAGCATTTAATTATATTCCATAACAAAGGGCACATTGTTTATCTAATAATTATAAATTAATTAATTAAAAAGCTTATAAGATAATTATATTCAAGTGTTTATCTTATATTGTAATTACTTTAATTAATTAAATTTAATTTTTAAAATATACTTTTTCATATACTATTATCCATAATTATTGCCGCTGTTTTTTGGACCCTTAATTGTGTCAATAAAAAATTAAATAAATTATAATACTTATTTTATAAAATAGTATTAAAATTCTCAACTTAATTTAGTAATAAATTAATTACTTGTTTCATTTAAATTAATTATTTAATTACATAGTTGGAACAATTAATTAATTTCTTTATACTAAATTAAAATTGATTACATATATTGTTGTGTCAAAATATTTTTACTTGTTTCACTTAAAACCCTTAAATCATACTGTACCATCTGTTTTGAATTATTTTTTCTCATAGCTCCTATGTCTCAGGCTTGTTTAGTTACTCACTATTTTTACTTACTGATTTGGGAATTAGTTGTTGGGAAATTTGGTTCTTATTTGGGGTTTTAATTATTTGTTTCATATTTTTCTCTAAATTGTTATGTTTCACTTATTCTTTTATTTTCTTGTTTCATCTTATTATGACTCTTGTATTTACAAATGTAGTAGCGCTTCAGAGGACCCATTTCCTATAAAAAGGCCTTGGATAATCCCCTGTAGCCTCATCACTTTCTATACAAACAAAATCTGAACCAATTGTCCATATAATACGTTTTATTATTATTTTTATTAGTATTAACTTTCTAATTTAAATTCTATATAACTATTTAAAGGCTGCTTTAAGTCTGATAGTAATTATAGTGTTTTCTGCAGAACCCTTACTTTAAATAATATTGTCATTTAATAAAACCTCATTTTTGTGTCATCCCTCAAGTAACTCGTCGTTGCCTCTCTTTAAATAAATCCAATTATTTTATTACCTTATTGTTTCTACTTTTTATAAACCCTTCTTTCCTATTTTCCCTTCCTCCTCTTTTTCTTCCCCTTTTCTTTCCTTCTTCTAGACGACTGGCCGACAACATTTTTACATAACAATTTATTAATTTCACTCATAATCATAGATAATAACATATAGAGTACTACTATAAAGGTCTCATCATCAGGGATCAGATTTCATTAACTAAATCTTATAAAAATAAAAAGCTTCATGAAAAAATATTTTTCAATCATTTAAATAACTTTTCTGAATACAGCTTCACTTTTGTGTTTTTTAACCTCATTATAAGAAAACTGATTCTACATATCAGCACCATTATTAACCAATAGTTTATTGGTCATTTTATATCAAGTAGAGTTTATATCTTAGTTAATTTTGAACTTATTGTTTACTTAAAGGGACAGGGTTTTCTTTGGTTTATCCAACTCCCTTAGATTCTGCTTACAGCAAGGTGACTGTAAGAGTCTTTCTACATTTCAAGACACATTAGGCTGTAGCAGGATATCTTAATTTGTCATTTTTAACTCTCAAGGCCAGTTTTTGGCTTGAAATTGGCTGTTTCAGGACCACCTGCAACACCACTCTCCCATGCAGTGTTACTAGCTTTGGAACTTGAGAATTGACTTACCATAAAAGTGAAGCTTTTTAAACTTTTTAAAAAGTTTCCACTTGAAGGACTGTCCATTACCGAGAAGGAAACTTTTATAATGTATATAATTTACATATAATTTGTTGAACATTTTATCTTTTAAGCATTTTCAAATTTTTCCTCTCAGAAACAGACTGTCTTTCAAGTGGACACTTTTGACAAAGTCTGTGACAACTTCATTTTTATTGTAACCAATATTCAAGTACCAAGTGTTGGTGGTTTTTCTAGAAGAAGAAGTAAAAAAACCAAAAGAGAAGAAAGAGAAGGAACAAGGAACAACAAGAATAAATAAACAGCTAACTACAAAAATTTATAAGGAAAATAAAGGTTTTAAAAAAACTATTTGACATGAGTATTTAGTTTTAACAAGTAAGTAAGTTTTTATTCTCTCTACAATAACAAACCAATAAAATCACTTGAACTTCTCTCAAAGAAATCTTTTATATAGATTTACTTCTGAATTTTAGTATGATGTACTCAGTAATAAATTTTTTAGAAAGAAACTTATATTTGTAACAAAATTGTAAATGGTAAATTTTAAAATAATGTAAGTAATGTAGACTACAGAGTGAGAAACAAAAGCCTTCAAATAGATAAATGAGGCCTACTGAGACATTAATAAGTTTACAATAGAAGGGAAACAAATTAAATGAAGTTTTACAGAGAAATATGGGTTTCCACATAACTACTTACAAAAACAGAATAGAAGAACCAAATGTAACCATCCCTTTAAACCCTGTAACAATGTAATAGATGGAATAGGATACTATTTTTATCAAAAACAGAAAAAATGTAACTATAGTAATTAAAAACACATTAAATTTTGTTGTATTGTAAAAATTCCAATTTTTTTATGAAATAAAAATATATTATACTATTTGAGACAAACAGTTTTTCATATATAACTAATATAGTTTAAAAAAATATTGAGTAAGCAAATTAAAAACTTGTACTATTATATTAATTGTTGTAACTAAAAAAGTATTTCAAAAAAATCACTTTTATTAAAATAAAACACTTATGTTTGAAATAAAGGTTTCACTTGTTTAATGTATTTATTTAATTAATCAATAAATTATTTTATTTTATTTTCTTAGTCTAATTGTGATAATAATGGAGTGTTCAATAAATTTTTAAAGTATTTTTATTTTTATGAATTAATCTGTATAATTAAATAATAGGGGGTGTCAGTTCTGACAAATACACACTTATTTAAGTGCGGATTTCCAAAACACACTAGCCTTAACACTGGTGGATTTCAAAATGAAATAAGTCACATATTTCACTCAAATCTGCACTTTCTCAACCAAAAGTGCTAATTTCACCATAACATCCCATTTCACTGATTTTTCAGAACCATCCCATTCATACACAGAACTCCGCAGAATAACACTTCATAACTCAAAAAATCATACATCATTTACATTTTTATACCATATAAGAATTATGCCTTCCTCATTCTCAAATTGTAATAAGCTACATCAAGCAATGACTTCATTGCTCTTGAAAACCTCTTTCACTCTGATTGAAATTATAATTCTGATCTTAAAGAAGATTTTCTTTTTTTATCAAAAATGGCCAGGAAACATTAACTTCTTCCAAGAAAGCCTCAAGTACTTCATACCTCAAGTACACCATCAAAAAACTTCTTAACCTATTGGTACCCAGTTTTAGACAGTTTTTCAGGACTTCTCAGGAATTTTTCTTTAGAATGGTTATTCTTATTTGCATATTGACATTGATTTTGAATTTTATTTTATAGTCTCTTTTTTTCAAGTCTCTTTGTTTTCCTTTATCATCTCAAATGAAATTGCATACTTTCTGCAATTGCATAATTTTTCAGTAATTCCTTTTTTTCTTTAATCACTTATATCCATTTCCTCCACTTCTCTTTCATCCCTCAAATAATTTGAAGTCAATTGTTTTCTCAACTCACCTCTCCAGGTAATTCATTCTTTCATTTTTACTTATATATTTGCTAATCAATTTTTTTATTGTTTTTTTTGTTCTTATATTTTTTTTGTATCTAAATTTTTAGTAAGTGTTTATTTTTTTATTTTAAATTAAAATTAACCTTTTCCCTTCTCTTCCTCTTTTCTTTCTTTTTTAGCTCCATCATCCTACTCTTCATCTCTCTTTTGCTTGGTCATTATTCCCCCTTTCTCCTATTTCACTCTTTTTTGGTTCAATGTTATTGAAACACATACATTGCACATTCTTTAAGCATTTAACTTGCTCCATTTTAAATTTTCCCCAAATTCCAACTTCACTCTTTCTCACTCTATTTTTCCTACCTTTCAATCAAGGTAAGTTTCATCTCCTTTTTTTCATGTCTAAATAATATCTCATTCTTTCTATGAAGATTTCATATATAAATATATGTAGGACTCATATATGGATAACTGTGAACTTATTCATCTCCTCATGTTGTCATTTTTATTATCACTTTTCAATTTTTTGAAAAATTATTAAAATCAGACTTGGATTTAGGGTTAGGTTTATTCAAATCTAATGTCCTTTTAACTGAAAACTCTCCTGAAGGCTATTTTTTATTTCCCACAAACAGATTTGGTTTTGGTTCAGTGGTTGCTGAGATATTGACCTTTAAAGTTGAGCCTTTTTTTCCCAATTCAACTTTTTTTCTTTCATTTTATATAAAAGGTTAGGTTTAGGTTTATTTAAATCACGTTCTATTTAACTGAAGATTGTTCTGAAGCCTATCTCTCATTTCTTACAAACAGGTTTGAATTAGGCTTTGTGGTTGCTGAGATTTTGACCTTTGATGTTGAACCTTTTTTTCTGAATTTCACTTATTTTATTTCACATTTTAATATTTCATAATTAAAGAATAAGGATTCTGAAACTATTATCTGATTGTTATCTAGGCTTTTATCTCCCTATTTTTGGGCTTTTTATCATCATTTTTCAAGTTTTGGTGAAATTTTGAAAATCAGAGTCAGTATTAGGGATGGGTTTATTTGAATCTACTGTCCTTTTAGCTGAAGATACTTCAGAAGCCCATATTTTATTTCCAGAAAACTGACTAGAATTTAGCTCAGTGGTTGCTGAGATATTCACCATTAAAGATGATCCTTTATTCCCCATTTTCACTTTTATTTATTTCATAATACATAACATAACATTTACATCATGCATTTATCCTTCCAGATTCCTCAAACTACGTTTCTCTTTACTTATTGTTCTGGCCTTTCATCTGTGTATGTTTTTTCTTTTTCTTGCCATTTTCATATGTCTACCCTTCACAAATTTTTGCTTCTCTTATCAGATCGGTCAAAAGTTTGTCCAAAAAATGAATTAGGTAAAAAAGAAGGTAAAATAAAGAAATTTACAAAAATTTAGGTAGATAAAAAGAGTTTGGGGATTTTTAAAGTCATCAAATATTTTTTATTTTTTCATAAATTTTTGTCACGCGCCACGTGACACTCGAGGCAAAAGCAGCTCATTAAATCAATAATATTGAGTCCTAAATCTATACTCAAAGCGCAGAAAGCAATTCTCCATAGCAACTGCGATTTTCCTTTGTGTACTTACTATTTAACTGCGCTAGCCTAAACTCTAAATCTAAATTAGTCAATCTCCCAATAGGGTGCCTTAGTCTCCTTTTCAATAAGCGACGCACAGCACTAGGTTCAACGAAATAGTACAGTAGTAGTTTTTTCATTAAAGTTTTTTTAGTTAATTAAAAAGGGGTAAATTGAGCATGGACAGATATTTAGCGAAGAGGGTCTAAGTGTATGTTAGTAATGGTCAATGGAATGGGAATGGTGCAATGGAAGGGAGGTCAATGCGAGGAGGAACAAAGGATATAAAAGGGGTTGGGTATTTGGTTCGATATTCCTTAGAATTAAATTATAAAATTGTATTTACATTAATAGTGGTAAATCTTTAAAGTTAAATCATTGTTATTGTATCTTTCTTTTATTTTCTCAATATTCATTTCTAAATCCTAAATCTTTGATTATTGAGTTTCCAACCCTTCGTGAGATCTTAAGAATTCCTATTACCTTTGAAACTATTTTATAATTCTTCTTGAACGAACCTTGAACCTGTAGCTCTTACTTCAAGTAACCTTCGAACCATTTCCTCGAATCATTCCTCTGTGCTTCAAAGAAGTTTCTAAATCTCTCTCATCTCACTTTCAGGAACATCCTCGACCTTGTGCATAGGTCGTCCGGTGACAGTATAATTTAATTCTCCGTAGTTCTCATTCTTTGCACTACTACGTCCTTTTAGGTGTTCTTAAAGTTTTAAAATGGCACCTGTTCAACGCACTCCTCCTCCGGGCGCTACTACTAGAGCTCGCGCTAGGGGCAGGCCAACAGCCACAAGGTCTGTTTCCCGCACTCACTCTTTGGAACCACTTGACCTTAGGGAACGGCAACATTCAGTTCAATCTGTAGAAGACATCCCAGAAGATTTTGAGGATTCTAGTGATGAAGAAGAAGGAGAGGATACAATGCACGAGGCACCATCCGCCCCAGCCAATCACCCTTCTGGTCAATCCTCAGAGCCTGGACCATCTAACTCTCTGGAAGATTTCATGAGACTTTTCATGAAAACCCTTTCAAATCCAACGTCTTCAGAGGGATCTAAGTTCAAAACTCCTTCTATGAAATCTCATGACAAATTCAACGGAGATCTCCCCGACAGATTGCAACCCTTCTTGCAAACCTGCAAGCTACTGTTCCATAATGACCCTCGAACCTTTAACAGCAACCAATAAAAGGTTGTTTACACTTCTTCATTCCTAGCCGGGAAAGCAGCAAGATGGTTCGAACCTTATCTGCTCATGCTTTCTTCAACAGAAACCCACTTACTTATCAATAATTGTGAAAAGTTCGAAGACCAACTTTTTACGTTGTTTGGGGACCCTAATGAAACGGACAACGCAGAAATTGAACTTGATTTTCTTCGCATGAGTGATAATGGTAAAGCCTCTGAATATATCTCGAACTTCAGAGCACTTCAAACTCGAGTAGGTTGGAATGATGCTGCCCTTAAATATCATTTCAAGAAAGGACTTCCTTCAAGGATTCTGGATCAATTAAATCTTCACGGTCAGAAGATGACTACTTTAACGGATTTAATGGATCGAACCCTCGAACTTGACAGCGTTTATCAAGGACGACTTCAACATCGTCAATATGCCAACAAATCTCAAGGCCTGAATTTTAAATCGGGACCTTCTTCACACCCACGACCAAATCAATCCTCCTCGACTCAATCCAAACCCAATAAGGGAAAGGATAAACCTCAACCAAAAGGCTCGACCCCAGGCGATATCAGCTAAGTACTGGATCCTAAAGGGGAACTTAAAGAAGCTGAGAGGAAGAGACGAGCAGCTAATGGGTTATGTATGTATTGTGGGGGTAAGCACAAGTTGGAAGACTGTGTAAAGTTGAAGGAAAGAGAAGGTACTAGTTCGAAGTCAAAAAACTAGTAGATAGTTTACTTGTGTGCAAAACAAACTATCTTATCTCTCCCAGCGCACAGAACCTCCATGTCTTAAGGACTGGAGTTGCCTTAAACCGCTTGAGATTCATTCTTTTTAAGGAGGATATTCCCTTCAGTTGTCTTATAGACTCTGGAGCTTCAATTTCTTTTGTTAGTTTATCTTTTGCCGAGAAGCTTCAACTAACATTTACAGATATCGATCGAACTCCAATCTATTTGGTCGAATCAGAGGAACCCAAAAATTGGGTAAGTAAGAAAGGTTTATGGGTTTTCAACTTTCCGAACTTTCCCCCCTTCAAGTGGGAATTATCAGTCTTGGACGCCCCAAGGATGGACGATACCATTCTTGGCCATGACTTTTTAACGCATTGGAATCCCGAAATTGATTGGACTAAGGGATTGATCACCCCACGCTCTAAGTATATTTCTGATTCTCCAATGCAGGTCAATAGGGAGTTAAACAACCCGCCTGACAACATCCTGCTAGAGGACAAGTCTCTGCCAGATGACTTGCAAGCATCTGATCCTTCTCTAAATGAGCAATTGGCTAACCCTTCTAGCTTGATGAATTCACTCGAAGAGGATTTAAATTGCCTCAAAGTAATCGAATTCTGCTCTTTCAATACAGGTTTCCCCTCGACAGATTCTCTCGAAGATGAAGAGGATGACCAAATCAACTTTGAAGCCATTAAGTCAACTCTACCGGATATCTACCACGATTTCCTCAATGTTTTCTCAATCCGCAAGGCCAATAAGTTACCACCTCATCGACCCTACGACCATCAAATAGAGTTAATAGGCCCAGTACCTCCGGCAGGTCCTGTCTATTCTTTGTCAAAGGACGAATCACAAGTTCTTCGAGACTACATTGCAGAGAATGTAGCCAAAGGTTTCATCAGAGCCAGTAAATCTCCAACCGGCTCCCCTGTCCTCTTTGTAAAAAAGAAGGACGGTAGTCTTAGGTTGTGTGTTGACTATAGAAAGCTCAACACAGTCACAAAGAAGAATGAATATCCTGTTCCTCCTATGTCATTACTTCTTACCCTTTTCAATGGTGCTAATTTCTTTTCTAAAATTGATCTTAGAGGCGCTTACAATCTGATTCGCATTGCAGAAGTTCATGAACCACTGACTGCAATGCGCACTAGATTTGGTAGTTTTGAATATTTAGTTATGCCTTTTGGATTATGTAACGCACCTTCAACTTTTCAAACTTTTGTTAATGATATCTTTCAAGATGTTGTTGAAAAATTTGTAGTTGTCTATTTAGATGATATTTTAATATTCTTGAAAACACTAGATGAACATATTCATCATGTTCGACAGGTCCTAAATTGTCTTTGAGATCATGGTCTCTACGCCAAGCATAATAAATGTGAATTCCACCTCAAATCAATTGATTTTTTGGGTTTTACGTTTTCCACTGACGGTTTAGTCATGGATGACAAAAAAGTCCAGAAAATCCTGAAATGGCCTGAGCCCAAAAACATTAAATCGCTCCAAGAATTTTTGGGTTTTTCAAACTTCAATAGAAGATTTATTAAAGATTACTCTAAAACTATTTCCAATCTTACTTCTCTTCTTAGAAAAGACATTCCTTTTGTTTTTACTTATACAGCACGAAAGGAATTCGAAGCACTAAAAACGGTGTTCACCACAGCCCCAATTCTTTGACATTTTAACCCTTCTGCCTTGACAATAGTTGAGACAGATGCGAGCGATTATGCTATTGCAGGGGTCATCTCCCAATTAAATCCTGAAACAAATTTGGTTCATCCTGTTGCTTTTGAGTCACGCAAACTCATAGCCGCAGAATTAAATTATGAAATTCATGACAAAGAGCTTTTAGCTATTATCCATTGTCTTAAAAAATGGTGTTCTTTTCTTCTCAGCCTAGATAGTCCTTTTCAAATCTTAACAGATCATAATGCTTTGAAATACTTCATGTCTTCTAAAGTGTTAACCAGGCGTCAAGCCAGGCGGGCTGAATTTTTGTCTGAATTTTCTTTCTCTATTTCTTATCGCCCAGGAAAAAACTGCATTGTCCCAGATATCTTGTCACATCGGGACGATGTTTACCCACAGCGGGGGGACGCATTTGCTGACAAGAACCCAGCAAATGTGCAATCAATCTTCAACGAATCAATGTTAACGACTCATCAACTTAATTTGATGACAATTCAATCTTTTCGAAATCCACTATCCAACATCCTCGAAGCTCAGTCAAAGGACGAATATTATTTAGGGTTAAAAGACAAAATACTCTCGAAGCAAGGGGCCAAAAGATTTAGTATTGAATTAGGCCTATTAGTCTTCGAAGGTAGAGTAGTCATACCGGACAACAATGAGATAAAATTATGGATTTTCAACAGTCGACATGATTCTCCATTAGCTGGTCATTTTGGGGTTGATAAAACCTACCAGTTAATAGCAAGGGATTTCTTCTGGCCAGGTATGACCAGGGAAATCAAGGCCTATATAAAAGCTTGTTACGAATGTAATAGGAATAAGGCTCCCCGTCACCGGAAGCATGGGTTGCTTCAACCACTTCCTATTCCCTCTAAACCTTGGGAATCTTTATCGATGGATTTCATTTCTCAACTTCCTATTTCTAATGATTTTGATGCTATATTAGTAATAGTAGATAGATTTTCAAAAATATCTATTTTCATTAAAACCACTAGTACTGCTACAGCAGAACATTTGGCAAAATTGTTTCTAGAATATGTATTTTCTAAACACGGCTTACCAAATGATATTATTTTAGATAGAGGCTCATTGTTTGTATCCACATTCTGGACCCAACTGTGTCGACAACTCAATATCACAAGGAACCTCTCCACGTCCTATCACCCTGAAACCGATGGTCAAACAGAAAGAGTTAACCAAATCCTCGAACAATATCTTCGAATGTATGTCAGTTACCAACAAGACAATTGGACCACATGGTTATCATTGGCCGAATTTGCTTATAATAACTCGACTTATTCTTCGACACGACAATCTCCCTTTGAAACCATTTATGGACGACATCCTCGATTCAACTCAATCCATATAGGAACTAATCATCCTGCGGAACATTATCTTCGAACTATATCACGACTTCAAGAAGAACTTAAAACAAATTTGGAATCAGCGATTCGAAGATACAAAGAACAGGCCAACAAACATTGACAATCTGCTCCTTCCTTTAAACCAGGCGACAAAGTATGGCTCGACGCACGAAACATTCGAACAACAGGACCATCAAAGAAACTGGCTGAAAAGCGCTTGGGACCATTTGAAATCGACTCTGAAGTCTCTAAAACTGCATTTTGACTCAAGTTGCCTCCTAAATGGCAGGCGATTCACCCTGTTTTCCATGTATCTCTCCTGGAACTGGCTCGAGAAATATACCTGGGCAAGAACCAACCCCCTCTGGAACCGGTCGAAGTAGAAGATTATCTAGAGTGGGAAGTAAGTCATATCCTTGATTCAAGAATACGCAAGGGGAAACTTAAATACCTCGTGGAATGGGAAGGCTTCGTCAATGACTCAGACAAAACATCCTGGGAACCAGCCATCAATGTTTCTAACGCCCCTGAACTCCTAAAATCTTTTCATTTGAAATATCCTTTAAAACCAAAACCTTAAAATTTCTTTTATTTAAATTTTCTTTTCTTTTTCTTTCTTTCTTTAAAATCTAAACACCTCTTAAATTTCTTAGCCTTGTTTTCTCTTTTCTCTCTCTTCTTTTTCTCTCTTCTACTTCTATATAAATTTTCTCTAAAAACCAACTAAAAGTAAAATCAAAAGTAAAATTAAATAAAATAAAATAAAAATAAAAATAAAAATAAAATAAAATAAATAGAATAAAAATAAACAATAAAATAAAATAAAAATAAAATAAAATAAAATAAATAGAATAAACATAAATAATAAAGTAAAATAATAATAAAAAAACTCTTAAATCTCTCTAAATATTTTCTTTCTTTTCTCTTTTTCAATTCTCTAAAAATACATTCTTTTCTTAAATTTAAAATTCTCTTTAGAATTTCTTCTCTAAAAATTTATTATCTCTTTAAAATTTTCTTTTCTTCGAACCATCAAATCTTGTACGGCACGACCATTTCCTCGAACTTAACTTCAACCTCTAAATCTCCCTATAATAATTCTTCGAACAAATAATTCTTCTTTTCAAATTCTCTTTAAATTCTAAATTCTGTTTTTTCTTTTCTTTCTTCTTCCTCTCTTTTCAACTAAAATTTCCTAAAAAAAAAAAAAAAAAAAAAATATTTCATTAAATTCTCAATTTAAAAAACTCATCTCAATCACCAACCGTTTCTTTCTCTCTCTCTTTTCTTACATAAAATTTTCCTTTTAAAACCTTAAAACTTCCTTCAAATTAAACAACTTTTTTCTTTCTTTAAATTTCTTCTTTCGAATTCTAAAATTTTCATTTAAAACTTCTTTTTTCTTTTCCTTTTTTCTCTCTCTCCCAAATCTTATAAAATTAATAATATTCACCTACAATAAAAAAATAAATAAAATAAAAATAAAATAAAATAAAATAAAACTAAAATACAAATTTTTCTACTTCTTTACATCTCCTTTTCATTTCAAATTTTTTCTTTTACTTTTTCTCAAACCAATCTTTTCATTTTCTCCAAAACTACCCTTATCTCCTTTCTGCATTTCTCAAATACCTCCTCCTCTCCTACTGGAACCACCTCTCCAATCTCCAAGAGTTCCTCTGCCACGTCGAAGGAAGCAGTGTCGATAATTGTGTCGACCTCCCCACATAACTCTTCTGCAAACCTTACTCGTCGACCTTGACGAGGTTTCTTCGACCACACCTGGTCCAGTGTGTCTTCAGGTTCTTCAACTACATCTGTGGCCAGAGGGTTTGCCTCAGTTGGTAAAACCGGCGCAGGCTCCCCAATTGGGTCTTCAAGGGTATTCGATGTCTAAACAAAACTCATCAGTGACTTCATCCTTAAAAAATAACAATTGAAAACTTACCTCGAAGATGGGGTCAGGCTCTAAGAATAACCTTGGCGCCACCTCGGCCTCTGCCTCTCCTTCCTCCTCGTCGTTTCTTGGGTGCCCGCCCTGGAACAGGGACTTCATCTTCATTTTCCTCCACCAACTTGTCGACCTCTTCCTCGACACCTCGCTTCGAACTCGTGGCCTGGGTTACCCAGGTTGTGATCTCGTTATTTAGCTCCTTATCATTTTCCCCCACCGATTGTTCATCTTCAATCGAGACATCCCAAATGTCTTCAACCACCTCTTTTGTTTTAGGGATTACCCAAAACTTGGTCTTGGTGAACCGTTGTTCAATCTCTGCGTTCTTCGTCAATGCATCGCACGCCACTCGTTGCCAACGTCAAAACTCGCATTTCTGGCGAGGGCCTCGAGTCGCCGTACTTTCGACACAAAAATATTCCATGCTTTCACAAGCCGTGCAAGTTTGTGAAAATTGTCGCGTAATCATTCCCCCATCCGCTTTAGGGTGTGGAGGCGTAGGTGTGGGAGTAGGGCAGTTCATTATAAAAAGAGAAATTAATAAGTGAGGAAAAAGTTATAGAAGAAGGGAAACTAGTGTGGGAAGATGGCTCAAGCTCAACGGAGTTCGCGATTCTTATACCCGGGCATCTGTCACGCGCCACGTGACACTTGAGGCGAAAGCAGCTCATTAAATCAATAATATCGAGTCCTAAATCTATACTCAAAGCGCAGAAAGTAATTCTCCATAGCAACTGCGATTTTCCTTTGTGTACTTACTATTTAACTGCGCTAGCCCAAACTCTAAATCTAAATTAGTCAATCTCCCAATAGGGTGCCTTAGTCTCCTTTTCAATAAGCGACGCACAGCGCTAGGTTCAACGAAATAGTACAGAAGTAGTATTTTCATTAAAGTTTTGTTAGTTAATTAAAAAGGGGTAAGTTGAGCATGGACAGATATTTAGCGAAGAGGGTCTAGGTGTATGTTAGTAATGGTCAATGGAAAGGGAATGGTGCGATGGAAGGGAGGTCAATGCGAGGAGGAACAAAGGATATAAAAGGGGTTGGGTATTTGGTTCGATATTCCTTAGAATTAAATTATAAAATTGTATTTACATTAATAGTGGTAAATCTTTAAAGTTAAATCATTGTTATTGTATCTTTCTTTTATTTTCTCAATATTCATTTCTAAATCCTAAATCTTTGATTATTGAGTTTCCAACCCTTCGTGAGATCTTAAGAATTCGTATTACCTTTGAAACTATTTTATAATTCTTCTCGAACGAACCTCGAACCTGTAGCTCTTACTTCAAGTAACCTTCGAACCATTTCCTCGAATCATTCCTCTGTGCTTTGAAGAAGTTTCTAAATCTCTCTCATCTCACTTTCAGGAACATCCTTGACCTTGTGCGTAGGTCGTCCGGTGACAATTTTTAATAAATAAATCTTATATTTAAATTTACTTAACTAAAGTAATGAGCCAACAACCTTGTGTTGTATAAAAGGTAATCATGATAAAATTAAATTGTTTCATGGGGTTCATCTTGCCTATACCTGTGGAAAGTCCCAAACTTACTTTCTAGACTTGGTCTGCATTTTGGCTTGAGTAATTTTGATTACTTTAAAACTAGTGAATTTGACTTAAATTATTTATTTATTAATTAATTTATGGAATAATTCGAAATTTTGGTGATTTTCACCCATTAATTCAGTAAAATTCAGGGGAGGGTATTGCCAAATTTTCAAATCTGACATGGAAAATTTATGACTTAGAAAAAATTGGTGATACACACCCCTTTCTTCAATAAAATCCAGAGGAGGGTATTGCCAAATTTTTCAAAAATCTATAGAATTTTGTTGACTTAGCTTTATTTAGAAATGCAAAATTGGTGGTGAGATGATAAAATCATGTTGGTGATGAGGTTTTTTGCACAGGTGTCAGTATTATTTTACCATCTGAAATTCCAAAAGTGCAATATTTTAGATTCCAGTAAGGAAAAATGGTGTTACCAGAATCTCATGATATAACTATTTGTAATATGATTAAAAGTAACTATTAAATAGGGAACCAAAAAGAATATTCATCTCCTCATAGAGAAGATACATGACACTGAGCTTTTTGGAAACAGTAGTAATTCTATTCTTCAAATTATAATCATCAATACCAAAGCCAGTCAAAGTGGAAGGGAAATGAGCCTATTTATATTTTGATTGATAGCTTTTGAACTCTCCTTTATTTATTTAGAATTGATGTCGATTTTCCCTTTTGTTTTCTTTTTTACTTCATTTGCCATCAACAAAAAGCAATTTACCTTATATGAAGGTGGACATCTGATTTGGGGAGGTTGAAAACATAAAAAAGAAAAAAAACATGCCTGGTTAAAATTTCACAATAAAACATTTCAAATCTCAGTGTGAGGTGTGTTCCAAGGATTGATAAAAGGATTGAGGTCTGAGTGTCACATGTGACAGGGTTTAAGTGGAAAAGGAAGCAATGATGTGGCCAAAATGTGGTTGTGAAAAAAATTGGGAAAAAAGTGCTTATTTGAGGTCATAACTGAGACCCATTTTTGATATAAGTGACTTTTTTTCAAAATTTAAGTTCTGATTTGCTTTGAAATCCACACTTAAGTTAAGTGTGGATTTGCCAAAACTGACACCCCCTAATTAATTAATTACATTATAAGTTGATGCCATTACTTATAACATTTTGTAGTTAATTAATTATAAATTTATAATCATTAAGTACATAAAAACATACTAATCTTTTTATAGAATATATTTTTATATTGTATTTTAATGTATTTACAGTGTATATAATAATAAAATTAATATAATAATTTATTTAAAATATATTGTTATATAATTTTTTTAATATAATATTTAATTTGTATATATTTTAAATCCAATTTCGTATCTTATTGTAATTTAACATAAGATTTTACTTGCCTCTCAATATATCCTGGCTGACACCAAGGCTACTAAAAGAGCTCATGTCACATTAGGTAAACAAGTGTCTACCTGAATGATGTTACCCTACTGAGAAAGAAAGTTTGTATAATTTATTATAGATATGTTGCAAAAATTTACAGCCTGACTTGTATTCATCTTAAAATTATTCCCCTGTCCAATTAATATTGTTCTGATAAAAAATTGGTGCCATTACTAAATAAACAAAATTAGCTCTTGATATGCAAATTTTTACTACACTTAAGCTATACTTACATAGGAAGCACCTTTAAGTGACTTGAGGTGTCATATTTGAAGTGGCTGTTTTTAACAAGGTTGCTTTGATAATGAATACTATCCATGGTTAAGTTAGATATGTACCTTATATACTTAAATAATATGGTACATTAAATTCAGTGCTTAACATTTTCTCAAACTTGTTCAAAATTATTTTCAAGGTAATGTTTATACTCTTCTCAAACTGATTTTAAGTCAGGGTAGATTGGTCTTCAATATATAACCAATTTTCTTTCCAATATGTTTTCATCTGATTCAAAAGTGTCCTAAAATATTCCTCACCATCTTCCAACCATTTTGCAACCATTTCAAAGGTGGTGAACTGCTAGCAGTTCCCCCCCAAATTTCCCATGATGATCCTACTTCAGTTTCATTCTCAGTACCAAAACAAGAATTATAATTAGTTTTATATTTTAGCCAGTTGATAAGAATGAGGTGATCATCTTTTTTTAGTTGAATGGTGTTTTATTTCTTAGCTGAGTGGGAAAAAGATGGAGTAGTTATATTTGAAGAGCAGGTGGGAGAAGGCTGCCTTTGAGAAGATATGTGATGCCATGGTATTTTAAGATATTTGATGATGAAAAGTAGAGGAGATGAGTAGATGAGATGGGGAGGAATCTGAATGGATGGGAGTGTGCAGAAAGGTAGGGAGGCTGGAACATCCAGAAAGTTCTCCAAGATGTGGTTTTGAAAAATTGAGGAAAAAAATGTCAGATAAGAGGTGAACTTTGATATGTAAAATGTCTAATAACCTAATTTTTTTCAAATTTAATTGCGGAAGAATATTGGGGTATATGGATTTTTATCCTCAATTAATTTAATTGTGTATTTTCTAACGTTAATATCCCCTTTTATGGTTATTTGTCTTCTAACCATCAATAATTTGATAGCAGACTGGTGTACCTTTATATCCCCTGATAGATGCACAACCTAAATTTATAATCCAGTGAAAGTTTGGTATATTGCATAAAATATCTTACATTATTTATTTGAGCAGTTCAAGAATCTTCAGTGATAAAAACTATAATTATATATCTTTGAAAAAAATATGATGAAATTAGGTGTTTAAAAAATAGAACATGGGCTTCAGGAAACTATATTAGATTAAGTTGTGGATAACAGAGTTTAAAGGTTTACAGATTAAGTTTTTTGAAAAGTAGAAATTTGTATATGAACTCAAATGTTTAACTTAGCTACTTTTCTGCAAGCATGCAATACTCCATGTTTTTTACGTTCTTTTTTAAGACCTATATCAAGAAAAATCAATCATCTATATCGGAGAAGTAAAGAATAATGTGTTTGATATTCTTCTAACCTGGTATTGTTAAATCACAAATCGGAAGATTGAAAAGACAGTCAGACTCAAACTCCATAGCCTGAGTAGCAGCCGTATATGAGTGTATTGTTCCGGAGCTAAATTCAACGCCAAAACCGTGGTAAGTAAAATTCATGTAATAAAAATACTCTAGTAGTTTTCTTTAGCACAATATAGGTAAAGCAAACCTATAATAAAATGGATTTTTTTCAACTGCACCATATTTTTGATGGCATTTCCATGCTACAGTTGTTAGATTTTCAATTGATAACCCATATTTCTGTGAAATAATTTCAGAATTGTTTATCTGGTTTACAATCTTTTCATCTTTCACCAGCACAATATTCATCATGATTCCATTTGGATCACAGTAAGACAATATTCCTGTCCCTGTTAAAGCTCCGTCAGGTCCATCACTTTGGCATGGCTCCTAGAATATTACATTTGCACAGCTTTTTTGAGTTTAGCTTTAAAAAAATCAAAAGACTTAAGCTTACACTTCCTCTGAGTATAAATGCATTCTGAGCCCACATACACGAAACATTAATGATACTCATTGTGAAAGATAAGTGAAAGATGCAAACCTGAGATTTCAAAATTAAAGAGAGTGCACTGTTTTTTAAATCTCAATTAACTTATTTAAGGTGAAGGAATAGAGATTCCAAACCTACTCACCGCAGCTGAAATGCATTTTGAAGGGTTTTCTGTGCGTTAACTTCAGCGTCAATGTCTAACTGCTGGAGTAAACTCCCATCTTTGTTTATTCCATATAAACCTTGTTCTGTGCTGATGCCAGCATTAATGACACTTTCTGTATAATTCGTCAAACTACTCTGCAAAAAATTTTGAAAGTCTTCTAATTTATACATAATTTGGCTCCACTGTTAAAAACAGCATAAGTTTTATAATTTTCTTTCCAACTAAACCCGTAACACACCGTAGTAAATTTGTGAGGATCAGGAACTTCTAGATTGGCAACAGTCCAGGCTGAGCCACTTGCAACGAATAGAGCTCCAATTAAGCTTAGCCATAGTATCTGGAAATTTTTAGAACTGAAAACAAAGGTAGGTGTTCCAGCTATAGGGGCAGTAATGAGACCTATCGCTCAGAATAGAAAAGTCTCAATCATCACTTTTTTTCACCCGTGCACACTAAATATGAAACTACTCAGAAGCACACCTATATAAATGGCTGTAAACATCCAAAATCCAGATGCGTTGGGTATCAAATCTTTCACCTAAATTAATAGTGTGAAAGTACATAAGTTGAAGCTTATTTCCAAGTTTCCTAAGTTTCAGCTCACCATACAAGGGGTAAGACCTACAATTGTAAGAAGTTTCAATTGCGTCTTTTCAGCGAATAAATCAAGCTATTATGCTAATTGAAACAACTGACGTGAAACAACACTGATAGCATACGCTGTCGCTTCGTATATCTGGTTGTTAATGGTATTCCATCTGTGCATAGCAACCAGGGCGTACCAATCTCGCTCATCGATATCTGCACAAAGCTAAAAATGTTTTGAGAATAGTGTGCCTAGCAAGGAATAAATCATCCAAACCTTACTGGAGGTTCCCGGCAAGAGCTTCCGATTCCACAATTGAAGTTGGTACTCCCAACCAATCTCGCGTAAGACTGAAAAGTAAGAAGTGAAATTCAAATAAATTATGTTAGTAGAATTAAAATGAGGGAAGGTAATTCCTTAATAATATATACTGTTAAAGATAGGTTTTTTCCGCTTGGATAATTCAAAAGGTACTCATTCATGTTCAAATCTGCCCAAATCTGTGGGCTCAAAGGTTTTTTTTGATAGGATTTATTGAAATCATGATCAGATTTATTGTTCAGAGTTGAGTTCGAGTTTAATTTCACAGATGAGAAAGATTTAGAAATTTGTGCTTGTCTATTCATGGAGGGTTCTTGGACAAATTCACAGTGCAAAATTTTAAAAAAGAAGAGTAGCAATGGTATAGCCATGATCTTGAATGACTCAAGAAGCATAGCTGCTAATTGAAAAAACTGTAAATCTTCACCAAAGACAGGGATATTTGCACCCTAAATAGTAAGATGAGATATTGATAACGAAAAATTTATATGCTGAACAAATGGGCAACATTTTAACAAAGTGAATCACAATCCAATTTAAGTAAATTTGTGTCTAGAGATAGGGAAGCAAACTGTATTTTTCTCTTCACTGCTCAGCTTGTTGTGTATAATAATTTAGTTACTCAGATAGCATAATAGACGTGTCACAAAGATAAGAACTGAGTAATCGCAAATATGTCCATTTTGCTTGATCTGATATATTGATGATACACGTCCGCTCGAAAAAACTTTTCACTTAGATAACGTAGGTATGATAAAGTAGAGGCAAGTTTTCGACTCTCATATAAATACAAATTTCAAGCCGGCTAGTTTCAATCGGAGTCAAATTGAGATTTCAAAATGGGAATGAATGGAAGAATATTTTGATTAGAAGGATTTATCCTTCAATAGATATATCTTAGTTGTAGTAAAAGTGCTTAGATTAGCAAAACCCAGTCAATTCGTAACACCAGAATGGAAGTTTCACCAAGATTATAATTATTGATACTGATCAGTATATTATTGGTAGGGATAGAGGGAGATAGTTCCTTATGATCTATAAGTTATAAATGTTTAACAATAATTTTATAACCCTTGAAAAGTTTAAATGTGCCGGGATATTTCCCAATATTCAAGTGATATCATTTTATTTTGATTTTCATTCAGCCTACGATATGGATTAAAAACTTATAGTAAATTATTGTTGTAGTCAAATTCTGAGTTCCTTGTCTGACTTGCGAGAACTAAAAATTATGGTGTAGTGTCTTAGCTCTTATATTATAGCACTATGAGTTTATTAATCGCTTCAATTACTTTTATAGTTTGCTCTCAGTTGATTTGATAACGAAAAATTAAAAATTAAAAAATCAAGATTTTTATAAATTTCATTTTAACAATTTATTCGGCTTTCATTCATAGCAAGGTCTCATTGAGAAGTAGTAATCGTGAGAATTATTTTATTTATTTATTTATTTCGTAGGATCTTTCGCCCTAAAGGCACGAAACTACTATTAATGGTGCTTTGTACAAGATATCATCCACTGGATGACGGGGACCGGTGTTAAGAGTACGTAGGCGGTGAAGAGAGAAATTTGAGAGGGAGGGGGAGGATTACAACAGCCAACACAATACAATATGTGAATGTACAGGTAATGATTGACTTGTTAACGGCTGAAACACCCTCACCATGGTCTTGGAATGCTTAGCATTATGCTAAATGCACGACTGACTAGAGAAAAAAATTTGTTATCTTGGTTTTTGTTTCAAAAACTTTTACACTAATGGTTGTCTTCCCGTTAATATGATAATTTCAGGGTTTCACATACCCTTCATATCTAAACACTACGCACCAAGTAAGATATCCCTGATGGGGATATCCGGCGCGAGTTGGGGATATTTTAGGGAGGGACATAAGGATAGAAAAATATGTGCGAGATAAATATGTGCCAAGAAAATATGTGTAGAAAAAATGTGCGAGGAAAATAAGTGTAAGAAAAATATCTTGAAACCATAGGAAATTTTATCTTTTAATTTTTTTTTCTCAAAAAAATGATTTTAATTTCATTTTTTATTTTTTTCCCTTTTTTTACAATTTATTTGTAAAAAAAAAATTCTCATGGTGGCAAATGATTTTTCTTACACTTACTTTTCTCGCACTTATTTTTCTTGCACTTACTTTTCTTACAATTATTTTTCTGATCTTTGTCCCTCCCTAAAATATCCCCAGCTCGCGCAGGATATCCCCATCAGGGATATCTTACTTGGTGCGTAGTGAAACACGCCGAAAATATGCCATGCAACAACTCTATCAACACATAAAAAACTGTCACAGCGACTTGAATTGTTTCAGAAGGTGCAGTGCCCGGCAACATATTCTCGTCGCCCTCTTTTTTTTTTTGACTACTCTCACAAAACTGATTCACTTTAAATCAAATTTTGCTAAATGTTCAATGAATTTAAGATTCATAATATAAAATAAAATGAAAAATGTTCAGTAGTTTTTCATATTTTAAAAATTTGTCAGGCCCCCAGCTTTTGGATGGAGAAGTAAAGAGTAGAGAAATGTAGCTTTATTATGAGTAACTAGCCAGAGCAAACCACAAGAAACCATGAAAAGAACAAGAGAGAAATCACAAAAATTGATGTAGAAAAAAGGAAAAAAAGTTTCAGTTAAATGGCAGGGGATCAGCATATGCAACTTCATTGTCCCGCTTTTGCATCATTTAGGGGTAAGCTGATTAGATAAACATTCTGTGTGTATTTTGATAGTTATTGAATTACTTCACTTGCAGTCAGTGGTGTTGTTTGGAGGAAATCGGGCGGTATCAAGACGATGGTGGTTGTAAGAAAGAAAAGGGAGCTAGCTGTCACTACAGCACATGTTTGTTTCGCCATGCGGCGCAACAATTGCGCAACAGTTGTGCAACAGTTACAAAACAATTTTTTTAGCACTTAAGACCCATAAGACCTTTAAGTGCTAAAAACAATTGTTAGAGCATCTCCACTTGTTTTGGTAAACCCGTTTGGTATACATATTTTACAGAAAATAGCTGCTAAAATTCCACACTCATCTATTTTCAGTCTTTTGGTAAAGGGTCAAATCAGTAATTTTTTCAGTAAATTGTGGATCTTTCCACAAATTATTGAATCATTAGTGGAACTCATTTTCTGCCCCGCCATTTTTTTAGTAATTCATCTCACTTGGTCAAACTTGCGACACCTCACTACCTCCAATTCATTAAATCTTCACTCTTACCAAACACTTCATTACTCGCTATTTTCTTACCAAACATAACTTTTCTCACTTCTCATCATCACATCACACCACAATTATCACTTTTTTTATTTTATAGTACTTTCTAAACTATGTCTACACCTCAAAGCTCCAGCAAATTTGAAAATAAGAGAAAACGGTCACCAAATTGGTCTCAACATGAGGAGGAACAACTCGCTATATCTTGGATTTTTATTAGCAAGCAACCAGAATTTTCTACATACCAATCTGGTGAGACATTTTATAGGAAAATCAAAAGCCATTTTAATGAGTATAGCAAGACACAATATAGAGATCATGAACAGATTAGAATCTGGTAAGTTTCATTTAATTTGTAGACTTATATTTTTATTAAAACTTGTTTATTATTTTTCAATAATCAACCTTAGTAGGCAAGCCCTTAACACGTCCACCTTGAAGTTCAGCCCTATCTATAACTCAATTGAAAGAAACCCATCTAGTGGAAGCTCACCCAGTGACAGGATGAGGCTTGCACTATCTCTTTATCAAGAACAAACTAAATCATCTTTTCAAATCTTGACTGCGTGGGACAAACTTAGGCATGTTCCTAAATGGAGACTCAATACAAGAAAAGATCTTCAATCTAGTAACACATACTCAAGTGATATCAATAGAGTAGAAGAGGCAAGCAGCAACATCAAAGTGGAAACATGTAGTGACACCCCACAATCAGCCTTTTCTCCACATCCTCTGGGTCTAAAATCTTCAAAAAGACTTTGTATTAGTGAAGCAAGTGATCTCAAGGAACAAACTAACCTGGCTTTGCAAATGTGTAAAATGACAGAAAATCGATTATCAGCAATGAAGTTAACGGAAAAACAAAATGAGCTTACCAAACAGAAAATTCTACTTACAAAAGAGAAACTTTCAATTCAAAAAGAGCGCCTCCAACTGGAAAAAGAGAAAAATCTAAGTGAAATGAGAGGTAATGATATGAAACAACTTCTACTACTTAAAGAAAATAATTTTTGTACTGATGAAGACTTGGAGCTTTTACAAAAAATGAAGGAGGACATGAAAAGGAGGTGGATTGAAAAGAGTAACTCTTGATTTAGTTTTTTAATTATTGTTTTATTTGTGAATTTTAAAATATATATAATGATTTAAAGAAAATAAAAGTGAGTCAAAATGAATATGAAAGAGCAGTAATAATAAAAAGAAGTGTTAGTCAAAAATCAAACTAAATATATTTATTATTTGTATGGAGAGGAGTAAAATTACTTACCAGTAATGAGTTGGAAGAGCCATTTGCTGCAAGGGCTTTTGGGTTACCATGTGGAGTATGTGAGGTGAAAATTTAGTCGGAAGAGCCATTTGCTGCTTGCCTGCAAGAAAGAAAAAAAAAGAAAAAAAAGGGCAAGAGGAGAGAGGAGGGAAATAACTTACCAGTAAATTAATCAGATGAGCCATTTGGTGCATGCCTACAAGAAAGAAAAAAACAAAAACAAAAACAAAAACAAAAACAAAAACGAAATAGGCAAGAGGAGAGAAATTACTTACTATTTATTTATTTTTCCTCTTACTTTTTTCTTTTTTGCAGGCAAACACCAAATGGCTCTTCCAATTAATTACTGGTAAGATATTTCCCTCCTCTCTCCTCTTGCCCTTTTTTTTCTTTTTTTTTCTTTCTTGCAGGCAAGCAGCAAATGGCTCTCCCGACTACACTTTGAGCTTGCTAGGAGGCCCAGAAATAATATATATACTGGTCTGTTCCATCCCTTTCAACTCAATTTTCTTCTTTTTAATTATTATTTACATAATGTCTTACAAGTATTACATATATTTAGTTTTATTTTCAACTCACAGTTCTTTTTATTTTTATATATTATTATAAAATATATATCTTTTAATTTACCTCATCAACAAGAACAATATATTGATTTGGCTTTGAAGTTGCTTTCAATCCACTATCACCACGCAATATGGGGGGTGGACTTACTAGCAAGTCTGCAACCTTGAACCCTAATTCATATCTTTTTGAGCCCACATTGAATTAGTGATAAAACCACCAAGAAAAAATATTGAAATTCTGGCGAGCTCAATATGAATACAACTTGAACATTTAATGAAACATAGGTAATAATACTTTGAACAAATCTTGAGATATGAAGAATGAGATTTTTTATAGAAATTTTAATACAGTGCAGACCACACTCAAATTAATCTGAAAAATACATATTTTAAACTATTTAAGAAGTTTCTTTGCAATTTTTAAAAAAAAGTACACCAATGTATAGATCCAGAAAGACACCATCTGACATTATTACATAAGTTTCTTTGGCCAGAAATACAAGGAGAAACTACAATTTGAAATATGTCAATTTGTTCATGAAAGGTTATTTTGTGCATTTATAGTATTTATTGTATTATTTTCAAGAATTGAAAAAATTATATACTTATTATATTACTAGATAATATTGAATATTCTAAATCATTAAAATATCTAAAGAAGGTGCAAAAATCTTAAAAATGATGTTACAAATACTTTACTTAGAAATTTAATTTTAAAATCCAATAGACATACTATATTTCACTATTAAATAAAAAAAACTTCATACTAATATTTATTAAAATTAATTTCCCCTCTTCTTCAAAATTTTCAAATATTAAAATGTAGATTTTAATTTGATTTAAGTAAATGAAGAGAATAACAGTATAGGAGTTGTGGATTTTTAGGAGTCAAGGAATTTCTGTGCCCACTCTTTGTAACATATTTTATATATTTTGTATATTTATTTTGTATTAATATCTTCTTTTATCATCTTTTTTAACTCCCTCTCAAGAATACCTCACTCTTTTCCCTTTGAAATATTTCTTTATCATCACCTCATCTTTCTCCCCAACCTTTTCACTCCCTTTGTCATCATTTTCAACCCCTATCCACATTTACCTCTCCCTCTCCACGCCTCTCTACCCCTCTCCACTCCTCTCCTTCCAGTTTGCTTACCTCCCCATTTCTCCCTAACACTTTATTTTTATATAAAGAAATAGGGACTGAGTTGAAAGGGAGGAAATTGGGGTTCAAAGATTGTGGAGGCGAGGTAAAGGGGAGGAATTGGGCTACAAGGGTTGGGGAAGCTGGAGAGAGGGGTGAGGAAGGGTATATGGGGTAGCAAAAAGGTTGGGAAAGAGTTGGAAGGGAAGATTAAGGGTTCCAAGGCATTTTGAATGAAGAAAAGGGTCATGGAGAGGTTGAGAAGGGTGAAATGGGGATCAAAAGAGGATGGCATACAATGGGGCTGGGAGGATATTGAAAGGGGTGGGGAGGGAAGACAAGCATGTGTTGATAGAATTGAAAGGGATGGGGATTGGTGCAAACAAAGTGTGAAAATAGGTGGATGAACTCTGTTCTTCAGGCAAAGAACAGAGTTCACTTCCATAAAATATTAGCTGAAACATAGTTTTTAATTCTGTAAAAACAGTTGTAGGTAATAGAAAAGTCACTTATTTTTATTATATGTAATCTGAATGTTTTTAATAAAATTATTGTATTTAAGAATTGTGATATTGTCAATCGATTTTTATTGATCAACTTAATTTAATAAAGTATTATTTAAATAAGTTTCTTGAAAAAATACTGTGCATTGAGTAGACTCATGGAACAATTTTTTCTGGCTTCTAATCAGTTACCCTCACACTTTCACTATGTTTTCAATATAGATCCATTTTTATTTGTGTGATACTTCAAGTGAAAGTTCAGTATTACTTCAGTCTGAGTTCCATCTGATTTCCATCTGACTTCAAGTTGAGGACTTGCTAGCAAGTCCCCCCCCCAAATATTGTGTGGTGTATGTTCTTGTAAATAAAACAATCAGAGAATTTTGGAATAAAAAAGAGATTTTGAAAAAGATAAAATACAAGTTTCAGAAATAAATGCTAATCATCAATGATGCATAAAAAAAAGTTTGGAGGTGCACCAAATATCTTTTGCAACTCCCTCCCAGGTGTGGTAAAAATCTTGGGTAAAGGCTGTTTGGACATATAGGATTCCCTGGGCAAGATATCCTTGTTCAAGGAAGCCAAGAAATATATAAAGTCTGCATCAAAGCTATCACCAACCACAAAAAACGCTGGAACTTGCTAAAAAGCTTTATATATATAATATAAATTTATCTCGAGTTTTTATAATTTTTTAGTACTACACCATTAAATTCTCATGTTATTCTATTAGGTGCGCATGTGATAGGTTAGTTGCGCTGCTCAATAGTTAAGGCTTGGGAAACTTATCCCAAGACTATTTTATATAATAAAAGGTATAGATACATTTGTATTACTACTTATCTCATTCTGAAATATATGTTGCTTACGGGCAGCCTGATACTATTGCTAGGTTAGTTGCACTGCTCAATAGCTATAAACATTTAGTAATCATAAATTATTCCCTTTGTATATTTTCAGATCTTTCTCTATTTTTCCAAATATGTTTCTTCAGATTCTCTCAAAATTCAAAATGTGTGTCGGAATAGAGAAGCTTCTGGCTGTTCTGAATAAAATTCACTAAGATGTTTGTCAAAGAAGGATCTTGGTGGTTTGTCAAAAGTTGACATTGAATGGATTGTTCATTTGGGTAAGGATCTGATTCTGATTTTGCTTCCACTATCATGTTGTGTAAGATTATACAACAGGTAATTGTCTCTTTCACTTCTTCAATATGCCATAGACAACATGGCTGGGTTAGAATGCCCCACCTACTTTGAAACACCCCAAAAGCGCGTTCTATTTCCTTTCTAGCACTTTCTTGTAATTTAGAGTAATATCTGCTTTCCTCATCTTGCAGATGAGAAATTGTTTTGACCAGTGTTGACCATGGTGGGTAAATACCATCAGAAAGGTAGTAACCATTTTTATAAATTCTATTATTTATTTTATATGTTACACCATCTTGAATAACACCCAAAAGTTTATCAAACAAGTTTCTGCAATGAAGAACATTGATGTCGTTTAAAGCTCCAGGTGATCCAAAGAAAGCGTGCCAAATTCATAAGTTTTTGCTTGCTACATCCTCCAATATCATTGTTGGAGTATTTTCCTTCCCCTTGAACTGACCAGCCCAGGCTGTGGGGCAGTTTTTCCACTCCCAGTGCATCCCATCAATACTTCCAAGACATCCCAGAAACCCCCTGTCTTCTTACTCCCTCAAAATCTTGGTTTTCTCCACAGCATTTAGTTCTTGTAAATACTTGCTTTTGTATAATGATATGTTGTCTTTAACAAAAGTTTTAAATGCCTTTAGTGAAGTGGTTTCAGCTATGCAAACTTACTTGTCAGTTGAGCTGGCCAAAATCCCATAGGCAAGCTGGCGAAGTACACTAGTTATATTTTGGTGAGGTGTCAATCCAAGTTTCCGGCAGAAATCCTGTAGTAATGTAGTTAGTAAAAAATTGAGAAAAATTGTGATGGATATTATTAAAAAAATACTATACTTACAGATTTTAAAACCCAATATTTATTGTGCATCTGTAGATACTCAACAATTTTTGTAAATAGATCTTTGCTTATTCTAAATTGGCGCTCAAAAATAATATTGTTGTAAACAGGGTTTTTCCCAAAGTAGTCTTTCATTAAGCGTGCATTACCAGTGTAACAATCTTGTTGTATCATTTTTTCTTTGGTCTTGGTATAGTTGAATTAGATGATTGATTGTTGCAATAGGTAGTTAACAAATATGTAAGAGGGAGATCTTCTTCTTCCATGTCTAATAAATCATCTAGGAAATTTAAAGGCATGGGAAATGTAACAGTTGAGTGAAGAAAAATGAGTATGGTAGAAGGAGGGATAGAAGAAATTAGTGCCATGGAATCAGTGATGTTATTGAATAAACCAAGAAACATGAGTGATGAATATTTTGTGTAACTCGCAAATAGTGAATTTTTCAAAAAATGAGTGTGGAATGATATCATAAATTTGTGCAAATCCGAAGTAATATGCATGTAAGCGGGAGTTAAACAACCAAACAAGTGTGGATTCTCTTAACACTACCAACATTTTGCTGACGTTCCCAGTGGGAAAGTCACCATGGTGTTTGCTTTTTGTTCCATTCAAACTTGCAAACGCCATGACAAACGCAACATGCAATTGCAAATGCCACCAATTTCTGGAACCTCAGAATGAACGCTACACATCATTTTAAACTTGAGTAACCCACAGTCCATCAATCTAATTCTTCATCTTCCTTCAATCCTTGAGTTATTCCTCATTTTTCTATTTTATTTGAATGTTTGATAATTCTCTTGATTTTATAAGTCCTGTTTTACAGAAAAATCTGAAAAGGTTGCCAAAATTTTGACAAAAAATCAAAGTTCCTCTCATAAAAAAATGATTTGCCTATTCAAAAGGGTTGGAAATGAGTTGGGAGTACTGTCTTTTGAATAGGCAAATCATTTTCTTGTGAGAGCAGCTATAATTTGTTTGACCAAAATTCTGCAAGCATTTGTGACTTAGATGTACTCTATGTGCTATATTAATTATTTAGTTTTGATCTCATGAATACTTCTTAATCACTGCCCATAGGCACCAGATTATCTCAAGGGGATTCTTCATTCTCTGGGGATATTAGAGATTTTACAGAGACTCTTATGATCAATCAAAACAAATTCTACTCACTGATTAATACCCTAAACAAAGATGTTGAAAGTATTAAGGCATCTAAAACTAATATTATCAAAAAAATTTATCAAAATCAAACCCATCCTGCACTTCCGAGTTTATCATTTATTTAATTAGTTCTTGGGATCACTTTCCCTTAGGGCATGAAGCTACACACCAAAAATAGATAAAGTGGAATGTGTACATGATTGAGAGTGGGAATATACAGTCAAAAACTTGTGAGTTTAAGCATTTAAGTGTTCAAGGGTCTTGTTTGATTGAACTTTTCGGACAGCATTTTTGGATGCAGCCTGAAAAGCTGTAAGGATCTTGAAAATATTCTTCCAAACTGGAAACGCTTGTGGAATTTTTTCTACTTATTCACTGTGAAAAGTGACATAAAATCATGTTTTAGGTGGGGGATTGAAGATGGGAACTTTTAGTGGCAAAAATATCTTGCTATCACTCATTTTGGAAATACTTAAGTAATTCAATTCTGAGGCTTCAGAAAATTTGTCCAGGTTTCAGGTAATCTCCTCAGCAGAATTTCACATACTTAAATTCAAGTTGATCAGGTGTCACTGTGCAACCTATGCACAAGGTCAACAATGATCCCAAAGTAAGTGAGATAAAAGGATGAGGGGGACTAAAACTTTGAAGCACAGATGATTACTTTAAGGAAGTGATTCAAAGATAGAACTGAGTAATTAGACTTGTTTCTAATATTCTTTGAGGAATAGTTTACTGTTTAATGTAGGAACACTAAATATTGTGGTAATTTTCATGAAGGGTTGTAACTTAATAGTCAAAGGGAAGATTAAAGTATTTAGGATTTCTATAAAATTGATTACTAAGAAATAAAAGGACAAATATAGTAATAGCCTAACAAGAGTTTAACTACTATCACAAATATGTCTTATAATTTAATTCTAGAGAAAGTCAAACCAAAGTAACCCCCTGTAAATATCTTATTCCTCCTCGCACTGACCCATTAACCAACCAGCCACCATATTACTCACAGACCCATTTAATCCACTGGAGCTCCCAATTGCTAATTAATCTAACCTTATAATCCTTCTTTCCTGTTCTTACTTCCTAAACCTCCTAAGTACCCTCAGACCTATAATTACCCCTTTTGAATATTGCCTCAACTTTAGCACTACATCACATGTAGATTGCTTATGTTCGAAAAGTATAAGCACATTTAAATTTAGGATACTTTATAGTTTGAATGGTACAGCTAATTTGAGAACACAATTGAATGTAATCTTTTCAATATTGCTTTTTGTGTATTGCTAGGAGTTAGGCTGGACTAGTGGTGTAATTGAGGTATTTTTGCTTCAAGTGTCAGGTCAAAGGTGACAGATGCCTGGGTATAAAATGCAACTCTTTTGAGCATGAGAGCACTTCATTATTCACCTTTTACTATCATCTCCCTCTTGTATATATAAATATATATATATATATTAATTTTATTTATTTATTTATTCATTTTAATTATAATTCCTGAACTTACTGACCCAACCCCTACACCTCCTCACCCTCAAGCTGATGGGGGGCTCCCCACTAGGCAATTCAAGACTCCTTGCATGGCCTCTGTGGCCATGGACCTATTCTGTGTGGAAAGTACGGCGTCTTGAGGTCCTTTCAAGAAGTGCGAGTTTTGTTGATGGTGCTGAGTGACTTGTAATGCATTGAACCTCAATGATAAAACTGAGCCATTTACCTCCACTAAATTTTGGTTGATTTCTGACTTGAAGGAAATTGTCAAAGACATATGGGACATGCCTACAGCAACTGATTTGGCGGTGGATGAGTTTGAGGGGCTTAGTCAGGAGGAGAGATTGAAGATAGCTGACTGGGCTACAGATGTAGCCTGGGGGAAGAAAAAAATAATAGAGGACAAAGTGGACAAGGTTATTGCAGGTGCTGCAGAGCAAGAAAAGGAGAAGGAGGCTTCCACGTCAAAGAGACGTCGACTATTCATCAAGGAAAATGATGAAGAAGAGGTAGAGGTGGTGGAAAAGAAGCCCTTATTCCTCAAATTTGATCCTGAATTTGGGGTAATTGTGATTTAATTTAATTTTATCACTTTGATGGTAGCTGATTATCTCTTTTTTTTGTTGTTCTTTAGGGGGTGGAGACCATGGAGAGAATTCCCGTAGTGTCAACCAGCAGGCCAGTCCTTGAAATTCCTGCTGAGGTTGATCGGCCAGCTGAAAATAATCCATTTAGTATCAAGGATGCCGACTTGACAGTCAAAGCCTTGGATCAGCTATGTTCCAAGCAGCCACACCACACTTGTCAAATTTCATTTGTTGAGGGTTAATGTGACAAGGTTGGTAAGATTGTAGATTTGGAATTTTATGATATAGCCAAAGAGTTTTTGGACATTGGGGAGGTGGTATTTGTGGAAGGAGATGAGGTTTTTGAAAAGAGTCAAAAGGGAATTCAACAAGTCATGGAGAAGATGAAGGAATTGATTTGAAGAAAGTTGAAAGAAAAGATAATGTAAAAAAAATAAAAAATAAAAAGAAAAGGAAAGGAAACAATTTTATTCTTGGATATTGTTTTATTTCATTGTTTGTTTTACTACTTTTTTTTGTTTTTTGATTTATTATGTAAAGAGAAGAAAATAAAAAGATGAAGAAAAAGAAAATTTTGTGTTTTTAAGAGCAAAAATTTTGAGAGAAAAAAAAGAAATATTTTCAGGGAGAAAATGTAGATAGAAGAAAATAAAAGAAATTTAGATTTTAAAGAAATTTTATTTGAGATTGATTGTTGAATAAAATTATTTTTATTGTTTGAATTTTTTGATGGTTTTAGTTTTGAGGAAACAGAAAAGAAATGAAAATAAAAGAGTCTTGTGTGTTGAGGAAAAAGAAAAGAAAGAAAGGAATTTTAGAAAAGAATATGATATGCAAATAAATTTTAGACAAAAGAGAAAGAGGAAAAAAAATATATATTTTCTAATTATTTTATTTTTATTTTTTTTTCTGGTTTTTTCTTTTTATTTTATTTTATTTTATTTTATTTTATTTTTATTATAATTTTATTTTATTTTTATTTTATTTTTATTTTATTTTTATTTTATTTTTATTTTATTTTTATTTTATTTTTATTTTATTTTTATTTTATTTTTATTTTATTTTTATTTTATTTTTATTTTTATTTTATTTTTATTTTATTTTTATTTTTATTTTATTTTTATTTTATTTTTATTTTATTTTTATTTTATTTTTATTTTATTTTTATTTTATTTTTATTTTATTTTTATTTTATTTTTATTTTATTTTTATTTTATTTTTATTTTATTTTTATTTTATTTTTATTTTATTTTTATTTTATTTTTATTTTATTTTTATTTTATTTTTATTTTATTTTTATTTTATTTTTATTTTATTTTTATTTTATTTTTATTTTATTTTTATTTTATTTTTATTTTATTTTTATTTTATTTTTATTTTATTTTTATTTTATTTTTATTTTATTTTTACATTATTTTTATTTTACTTTTATTTTATTTTTATTTTATTTTTTTATTTTTTTTTATAATTTTATTTGATTTTATTTTATTTTTTTTTATTTTTTTTTTATAATTTTATTTAATTTTATTTAATTTTATTTTATTTTATTTTTATTTTATTTTATTTTATTTTATTTTATTTTATTTTATTTTATTTTATTTTATTTTATTTTATTTTATTTTATTTTATTTTATTTTATTTTATTTTATTTTATTTTATTTTATTTTATTTTATTTTATTTTATTTTATTTTATTTTATTTTATTTTATTTTATTTTATTTTATTTTATTTTATTTTATTTATTTTATTTTATTTTATTGTATTTTATTTTTATTATATTTTATTTTATTTTATTTAAAATTTTAAATTTAGTCTTAAAGAAGTATACAGAAATTAGAAATTGAAAAAATAATAGATTAAGAATTTAAGATTTAAATGATTATGAAGTTTTTTAAGTTTTTTGTTTGAAAGATATGTTGCAGATTTAAGTTTTAGGTTTTTAGAAAAGAAAAGAAAAGAAAAAAAAAGAAAGAAAAGAAACAGAAAATAGAATGAAGGAATGAAGGAATTTAAGGTTTAGGTTAGGACATATATTTTAAGTGAAAAGATTTGATATGTTCAGGAGCATTAGAAACATTAATGGCTGGTTCCTAAGATGGTTTATTTGTATCATTGAGTTAGCCTTCCCATTCTGCGAGGTATTAAAGTTTCCCTTAGCACCTTCTTGAATCAAGAATCTAGCTTACTTCCCACTCTAGATTATCTTTGTCAAGGTACGCTTTTAGTCTAGAAGTTTTGGTACGAAGTTCTACGAGGATTTTAAAGGTTTAAATGGACTCTCAACAAATTTGTACGTATTTCTTAATTCAAAGATGATTGTTTTACTCAATAAAAAGAGGTAGGATTAAAATATTAATATAATTTATAAATTAGAATTACGCTATTGTAAATACTAATGATATAGAATATAAGAATAAGTTTTTATTGGTTATTGTTGTAATAAATAGTTTGGTAAGATAGAATGATCAAAAGACAACAAAAAGAGAGGCCTTTTATAGGCAAAAGGAGAGACAAAGCACGGAAACCAAATTCTAAAAACAGTAGGAAGAGAGAGAGAAAAAGAACATTTCAGAAAGAGTATTTCAAATAATAAAGTTATTCCAAAAAGAAGGCGTCAAAAAGATGTATTTACAGAGTATGTCAGAAATACATCAATAATATAATATTTACTGTAAATGTCAATCCCAAATAAGAAATTTGATTTTTTTGTATATATTTAATATTATTTGAATATTTAAATCTTATTTTATCTTTGTATTTTATTTTTTAAATATAAAGTTTTATTTTTTCCCAACCTGTCAATTGAGCACGGTGTTAGAGAAAATATAAGGGACAAAATTATAATTTTAATTTTACTTATTTATTTAATTAATTAATTTAATTTTAACATTCTGTAACTAGTTAATTTATAACTAATTTTAATGTAACTAAATGATAATTAAATAATAATTAAAGATGATAAGGTGCGGCTTCATCCAGTAAATAATTAATTATTTCACTGGGTAAGTCTAGTAGCCTGGCTGACACTCCCTTACTCTAAAAAAAATAATAAAAAAAAATGCTATGATTTTTTCTTCTTATACTTTTTTAGTAGAGTAGGAAGATTAGATATCTCCTTCCCAGGTATCCAAGAATCATATTCAGATGATTTATTCTTGAATCTCAATAAGTATTCTGTACCTTTCTCAGCAGTGACTATTCTGTCATTTAATATTTTTTCAATTTCTGCTGTCTCAGAGATTTCATTTGGGGTTTTTTTTGGTCTACCCCTCCTTTTTGGAAATAAATCACTATTGGATGTGTAAGGTTTCAAAAGAGATATTGGAAAAACAGGATGTTTTCTGTCATATGGGGAATACAGAGTAACTTCAACTGCATTATCTCCAATCATTCTTCTGACAACAAAAGGACCAACAAATGGATCTTTTAATTTGTTATTACCTTGTAAGTTGAAGTGGACTGTAGAAATCAACACTTCATCACCCTTTTTAAAAGTGTATTCTTTATGGGATTTGTCCCATCTTTTCTTCTCATATTCAAATAATTTTTCAATACATTTTTGAGCATGATTTCTACATAGTTGTTGCATTTGAAGAAAAGATTTTACACCAGGATGTATATCCAATTTAGGTATTTTGTTATTGAGAATTTGGGCAGGAGTATTAGGAACATATCCAATCCAGAGCTCAAAAGGCTTTCTTTGAGTAACAGAATGAACAGTGCTATTATAAGCAAATTCTAACCCAGGAAGTAAGGTAACCCAATCATGAGTGAATCTGTCATTATCTTTATACTCAAGGCCAAAGGCACAATATCTTCTTATCATGTCCTCTAAAGTCTGAATCATTCTTTCAGCTAAACCATCAGTCTGAGGGTGATGGGCAGTAGAAAGTTTCAGATCACAACCACAAACATCCATCAGAGACATCCAAAATTCAGAAGTAAATTTAGGATCTCTGTCAGAGATTATGGCTTTAGGAAAACCAGCAGTATTAAACATATGAGACCACCATAAGAAAGCTAATTCTTTAGTGGAAACATCCTTGTGGGTAGGGATAAATTTACACATTTTTGTGAATCTATCCACAATAACCCAACAAGAGTTATAACTGTCTTTACCAGCAATAGGTAATCCTGTTACAAAATCCATGTTTATTATTTGCCATGGAGCATCAGGAGGTTCAATATGTTGCATTAATCCTGCTCTTTTACCAGTTAATCTTTTTGATTTTTGGCATGAATCACAGGATTCAACATATAATTTTGTGTCCTCAGACATATTAGCCCACCAAGCAGTGTTCTTAATTCTGATCATTGTTTTTTCAAGATCAAAATGGTCAGCTAATATGTCATCATGACAAATTTTCAAGATGATTTCTTTCATAGAAGGAGGAATAAAAATAACATTACTCAACTTTCTTCTATAATATAGATATCCTTCATCAATTGAAAATTTTCCTTTTTCCAAACCTTTTTGGTACTTTGGTGGAAGGGTTTTAATTAATGCTTGTATTGAAGCATTCTTTGGATCATTTAATATGGTGCATAACTTTTTCAAGTCAGTGTCCTTATCATATGATTCCAGAATAAGCTGTAATAGATCTTCCTCCATATCAACCACATATATCCCATGGATATGGATAATTTCATCCTCAGGATCATAAGCAGGATTTGAGTCATCATTTGGTAAGGGTAACCTTGATAACATATCCACATTTGAATGACCAATACCAGCTCTGTGAATAATTGTCATTCTCCCTCTGTATTCTTGAACAGCCAGCTGCCATCTAAACATATGTCTATTAGGTGTTTTCAAGTTTAAAAGGGATTTAACTGCACTGCAGTCAGTGACAAGTTCAAATTTCTGGTCATCTAGGTAGTAATGAAGCTTTTCCAGAGCCCATACTACAGCTAAACACTCTAATTGAGTAGCACCATATTTCAATTCACTATTTCTCAAGGTTCTTGAAATATAACAAATTACTACTTCTGAAACTTTATCATTTATCACTTGTTTTTGATGGAGGGCAGCACCAAGACCAATAAAACTGGCATCAGTGTACAAAAAAAATGGTTGATCAAAGTCAGGTAAAGCAAGAATTGGTGCTGACATCAAACAGTGTTTCATAGTGTCAAAGGCTCTTTGTCTTTCACTATTCCAGACAAAAGCAACATCATTTCTAGTTAATTGGGTAAGGGGTAAAGCTATGACTTGGTAATTTTTAATATACTGTCTATAGTATCCACACATTCCCAAAAAACTTTGGAGCTCCCTCACTGTTGTAGGAGCTTTCACCTGTTGTATGGCTGCCACTTTGTTCTGGTCAACACATATCTGTAAGCCTGAAACAACATGACCAAGAACTTTTAAAGAATGGAAACCAAATTTACATTTCTTCAAAGCAAGTGTCATATTTATTTCATCCATTTTCTGGAATACTTTACACAGGTGTTTAAGATGGTCCTCAAATGTTTTTGAGAATATAATGATATCATCAATATAAACCATCAGCCAACCTTCAATTATCTCTTGATGGAATGTGTTATCCATTACTTTTTGGAAAACAGAAGGGGCATTTTTAGGGCCAAATGGCATCCTAATATACTTATAAATACCCATATGAGTGGCAATCATCAGAAAGTTCTGAGAATTTTTCTCAACAGGTACCTGGTGATATCCCTTATTACCATCCAAACAGCTGATATATTTAGCACCCTGTAAAGTAGCATGTATAGAGCTGATTCTAGGTAAAGGATAGATATCATCAACAGTATAAGTATTTAGTGCTCTATAATCACCACATAACCTGTCTTTATCTTTCTCATAAGAAATTAGGACAGGTGAGGTAACACAATATTTAGGTGTTTCAACTACCTTTTCAATAATATTCATTTTTAAAAGGGTAGAGATATTATCTTCAATATCTTTTCTCTTTGTGGGAGAAGCAGGATAAGGCTTCTTCTTTAAACTAGGTGGTATATCAGTTAATGGGCAAGACAATGAAAGTTTCATTTCCTCTTTAACTAATCCCAGTTCATGTGACCCATGAGCAAAAGCCATAGGAAAAGATTTTATCAAGTTAATGATGGAATCTTTATCCTCACCAGAAAGTTGTTCTCCAAAAGAGGCATTGTCAATTTCAGACATAAGGGCATGCATTTCCTTTGTAGATCTTCCTTTATATTGAACCACAGAATTACATGTGTTCAATTCTGGTTTTAATAATTTTTTAGGGGAGGAAATTTTAAATTTTCTCTTCCCATTCAACCCCATTGTGAAACATTGGTTTGAAGGATCTAATTTTATGCCATACTTGGTTAAAATATCATTCCCTACAATAAACCAATTGCTCAAGTTATCATTTTTCATGACAACAAAATCACAAATAGCTCTTACAAAACCATGGTTATATTTAAAAAACACTGTGGCTTTGTATTTACCAATGGGGGACAAAACAGAGCCATAACCTCTCCAATTTTCAGAAATGATAGGCAAAAGTTTAGATTTATAGTCTTGATCTACTGAGGCAAGTGCTCTTTCAGATACTACACTTCCTCCAGCTCCAGAATCCAGAACAACTTCAATGCTGGTTCCATTAATCAAGACTAGTGCCTTAAGAGGGGCAATAACAATTGAGTTATCCTCAATGTTTTTTATGATCTCAGCATCCTCAACTGTAGATAAATCATTATTATCAATGTCAATAGTATTTGAATAATGAATATCTTCTTCCAGCATCAAGATTTCTTGTTGAGATTCATATGAAATATTGCTGGCACAATCACTTGACGTATCATCCAGTGCCACTGTGTCATCAGCATGCTCCTCTGTTTGTTTCACAAGATTTATCTTCCTGTCACAAACATGGCCTTTCTGCCAAGGCTTGTTGTTTTTAGAAGTATCTCATTGCAAGTATTAATGAAAGAAGAGGGTTCTTTGGAGAACTCAGTCCTAGCCACAATCAAGTCTCTCAGAGACATTGGTAATTTATAGAGGATCCTGTCCTTCCATAAATCAAACTCCATATTTGGGTCCATTTCCCTTAAGAGTTTTACAAGTTTCATTAAAAACTCAATAGGTTTATCAGTAGAAGAGCTATATCTAGTTTCCTCATACTGCCTTTGTTGAGCCATTCTGAACTTGGAGCCACCAAATTGTGCTTTAATTAATTTCTTCCAATCCTCCCATGAGTAGTCATTCCCATCCAGGAGAACAGATTCATACCACATCAGGGCAACATTAGTGAACAAAGAAATTAATTTGGACACAATTTCCTCATCTGGGAGTTTGTAAGAATTTTTTAAATTATCAATTCTGCAAATAAATTGTTGCCAATCAGAGGAAGAATCACCATCAAATGTTGGGTACTGGTCAAGTTTTGGCCAATTCTTTTGATTTGAAGGAGTCTCCTTAGTACTAGCTTGTTTCTGAGTAAGAAGCAGCTGTAACTTCTCTAATTGTGCTGAAATCTCATTGTTTAATCCTTCTGTTGCAGATCCTGGTGCATCATCAGTTTTTGATGGAAACTCAGTGTTATCAACAGGTATTTCTGGATCAATTTTTATTTTAGATGAACTAGCCACAGGTACTGGTTGAGCATCCTGCACTATATGTTCCTTCACAGAATTGTCAGAATATTTTTGGTTATTTAACAATGAGTTCAATGTTTCTTCAATGGTTGTTAGTCTTGTTTTCATTCTTGGAAGACTAGATAAACTTTCATTGATAGTTGCAAAAGATAATTGGTTTTTATGTTGAAAAGATGACAAATGGTCACTCAATCTTTTCAGATTTATCTTATCTATTTCTACCTCCTGGCAACAGGCAGATACAGTATCTTTTAGTTTAGACAAATCATTTTCTATATTTTTCCATAAAGCAATTTTCTTTTCATGGGTTGCTTTGTAATGAGACAATTCATCAGAGACTCTCTGTGCTTCACTTTTTAATGCTTGATAACCCTGATCAGTTAACAAACTATTATATCTCTGAGTCAATTGCATATTGTTCATTATATGATTTTGCTTGGCAATAATATCTCTCAAGTGCTCATCATTAATTCTTGCTACATCTGGAGTGTTTCTCAATAAGGAAACTGAGTAACTTTCCAGACTCTCATAGAACTCAGGGTCAAGAGTTTCATCAATCACAGCCATATCAGGATTAATCATTGAGGTAGCAATTAAAAGTAATGGATTGGATACATGAGATAACTGTCTACTATTCCCAGCCTCTATAGGTCTCAAGGTTTCATCCTGCCTTCCAGATTTACCTGAAGGAACAGAGTCATCCACAAGAAAAGGCACTTGAGAATCAATAGAGGGATGTACCAGGGTTTGCTGGGTATCACCATATTGGGCTTCCTTCTTCTTTTGCCTCCTTGATAAGGGTGGGGAGGAGTGGGGTTGGCCTGGGTGGGCCTTGATGGACCTACCTGAGGTAATTGATGCTGATTTTGAGCTAAGTAGTCCCACTGTGTGTTGAGCCAGTCCCACTGCCACTTGGACACTTCCACCATCTCTTGGGATTGGGGAGCCAATTGTTGTTGATCCCTGGGAGGAAGAGGTTTCCTTTTCTCTTGGAGAGAAGTATTTGTTCTTTTCTCCCATTCTTCCAAGGCATCTACCCTTACCTTTAGGTTTAAGCTGTCAGTATTTAACTCCTTTATGTGGGTTGACAGATTCTTTATCTGCTGGGACAACGGCATCTTTTTTATCTTGAAGCCTCTTGGAAGCTCTTCTGGTGGGTTTGTCCTGGGTTTCTGATCCTGAGTATTGTCCACTAGGATTTCTACTTCTTCCATTTCCACATCCTGTTTGGGGCAAGGATTTATTAGTTTGAGAAATTCTTCTTGTTAAAGGAGAACTTACAGAAGTAGGCTCATCATAATCAATTAAGTCTAGTTCTTCTTCACGTGCAGCAAAACCACTTTGATCAGTCATTTTAAGATTCTACTGAAATGAAGGAAAAGAGACAAAAAATTAATTAGTCCTTATTTTTAATTTTTTATTTAACAGAAATAAAATAAAAAATAAAAAAATCTTTTTAGGATAAAAATCAACTTTAAATAAAATTAATAAAAAAAAATTTAAAACCAGGATAATGCAATCAACTGTAGAAATAAATTAGAATTTCTATTAATTTTTATTTTCAGGATTTAAATCAACTAATTTATTACCAGGATTTATTGTCAACTGAAATAATCAAATATGAATCTTTATTAATAAAAATTATTTTAACTGATTAATTAACTACCAGGACTTAATGTCAACTGAAGTAATTTAAATATGAATTTTATTACTTAAAAAGATTTATTGGATTACCAGGACTCAAAGTCAACTGAAGTAATGAAATGTTAATTATTTATTTAAAAAATAATATAATTGTCAGGACAATTTGTCAACTGGAACAATTAATTAATCAGGAAAAATGTCAACTGAGGAATTATAATAATTATTTTATTTAAAAAATATTATTTTCAGGACAGTTTGTCAACTGGAACAATTAAAATTCAATTAATCAGGACAATTGTCAACTGAAAAATGATAATAATTAATATTAATATATAATTATTTTATTACCTCTGGGACTAAGAACAGTTATTGCTCTATTATGGTCAACCAGGAAAAATAAAAAAAAATTATAATAATAAAAATAAATTCCAATTACCAGACACCTCCCCCTGCAAGATGAGCAAATTAATGCCACTTACAGAGTGCTGAGTAAAAGGAAATACGTAGCAAATGAAGAGTGAAGAGTAACCCACAAATAGTAATCACAATAATTACCATGATATATACGATCTTTAGTCAGTATATGAATTTAAGTTTTGGAGCGCGGTTCGATTCCCGTTCGCAGCAAAAAACTTTTATCACGTGACATATGACGTTTGTCGTTTTCTCGCCTCCACTCGTCCTTTACAGGTGCTTGTACGCCGATGGTCCCCTCGATTACGCCTCAAGTAACGTTGCGCCGTCGATATTTCGGAAAGGTTCCCAATTGTCAAGGTACGCTTTTAGTCTAGAAGTTTTGGTACGAAGTTCTACGAGGATTTTAAAGGTTTAAATGGACTCTCAACAAATTTGTACGTATTTCTTAATTCAAAGATGATTGTTTTACTCAATAAAAAGAGGTAGGATTTAAATATTAATATAATTTATAAATTAGAATTACGCTATTGTAAATACTAATGATATAGAATATAAGAATAAGTTTTTATTGGTTATTGTTGTAATAAATGGTTTGGTAAGATAGAATGATCAAAAGACAACAAAAAGAGAGGCCTTTTATAGGCAAAAGGAGAGACAAAGCACGGAAACCAAATTCTAAAAACAGTAGGAAGAGAGAGAGAAAAAGAACATTCTAGAAAGAGTATTTCAAATAATAAAGTTATTCCAAAAAGAAGGCATCAAAAAGATGTATTTACAGAGTATGTCAGAAATACATCAATAATTTTAATATTTACTGTAAATGTCAATCCCAAATAAGAAATTTGATTTTTTTGTATATATTTAATATTATTTGAATATTTAAATCTTATTTTATCTTTGTATTTTATTTTTTAAATATAAAGTTTTATTTTTTCCCAACCTGTCAATTGAGCACGGTGTTAGAGAAAATATAAGGGACAAAATTATAATTTTAATTTTACTTATTTATTTAATTAATTAATTTAATTTTAACATTCTGTAACTAGTTAATTTATAACTAATTTTAATGTAACTAAATGATAATTAAATAATAATTAAAGATGATAAGGTGTGGCTTCATCCAGTAAATAATTAATTATTTCACTGGGTAAGTCTAGTAGCCTGGCTGACAATCTTCTTCTTCAACCAGTTCCATAGGAGGATGGTTCTTGCCCGGTTATATTTCTTGAGCCAGTTCCAAGAGAGATACGTGGAAAACAGGATGAATTGATTGCAACTTTGGAGGTAGCTTGAGTCAAAATTCATTTTTTGAGATCTCAGCATCAATTTCAAATGGACCCAAGCACTTTTCAGATGGTTTTCTAGATGGTCAAGTTTTTCAAAAAAAAATTTAAATTGAGCCATACTTTGTCTCCTGGTTTAAAGAGTGGAGCAGATTGTCAATTTTTGTTGGCCTGTTTCTTATACCTTTAATTCCTGCCTCCAAGTTAGATTGAATTTTTCCTTGAAGTCGTCAAATTGTTTGAAGATAATGTTCAGCAAGATTATTTATTCCTACATGAATAAGATTTAATTAAGGATTTTGTCCATAGATAGTTTTGAAGGGAGATTGTTTTGTCAAAGAATGTGTCAAGTTATTATAAGCAAAATCGGCCAATGGTAACCATGTGTTCTAATCATCTTGTTGATAATTAATATAAATTTAAAGATATTGTTTGAGGATTTGATTGACTCTTTCCGTTTGCCCATTGGTTTCAGGGTGATAAGCAGTAGAATGATTCCTCGTAATATTTAATTTTTTACATAATTGAGTTTAGAAAGTAGAAACAAACAAAGAAACCCTATCTGAAATTATATCATTGGGTAATCCATGTTTAGAAAATACATTTTCTAGAAATAATTTTTCTAAATCCTCTGCTGTCACAGTAGTAACAGTTTTAATGAAAATAGACATTTTAGAAAATCTATTTACTATAACTAATATACTATAAAAATTATCTGATGGAGGTAATTGAGAAATGAAATCCATCAAAATTGATTCCCAAGGTTTAGAGGGAGTTGGAAGTGGTTGAAGCAACCCATACTTCCTATGTTAAGGCAACTTGTTCCTATTACATTCATAACAGGCTATAATATAGGCCTTAATTTCTCTAGTCATTCCTGGCCAGAAAAAATACCTTGCTATTAACTGGTAGGTTTTTTCAACCCCAAAATGACCAGCTAACAGAGAATCATGTCTACTATTGAAAATCCATAAATATATACTTTTATCATTAGGGATGACTACTCTACCTTTAAAGACTAATAGACCTGATTCAATACTGAATCTTTTGGCCCCTTGCTTTTAGAGTATTTTGTCTTCAATCCCTACACAATAATCATCTTTTTCTTCAGCTTCTTGAATTTTGGATAGTTTATTTTGAATTGTTTGAGTTGCCATTGTATTGAGTTGATTAGTTGTTAACATTGATTCATTGAATAATAATTTGACATTTTCTGGATTCTTGTTAGCAAATACCTCCCCCTGCTCTGGGTAAATGTTGTCTCGACATGATAATATGTCTGGAACTACGCAATTTTTTCTTGGGAAATACGTAATAGTAAAAGAAAATTTAGATTAGAATTTAGCCCATCTGGCTTGACATTGCGTCAAGATTTTGGAAGACATAAAGTATTTTAAAGCATTATGATCCATTAAAATTTGAAAAGAACTATTAATGCTGAAAAGAAATGAACACCATTTTTTCAGACAATGAATAATAGTAAGTAACTCTTTATCATGAATTTTGTAATTTAACTCTGCTGAGATCAATTTGCGTGATTTAAATACAACAGGATGAAACAATTTTGTTTCAGGATTTAATTGGGATATAACCCCTGAAATAGCATAATCACTAGCATCTGTCTTGACAATTGTCAAAGTAGAAGAATTGAAATGTTGAAGAATTGGAGCTGTGGTGAACACAGACTTCAATTCTTTGAATTCCTTTTGTGCTGTATCAGTGAAAACAAAGGGAATATCTTTTCTAAGAAGGGATGTGAGATTTGTAATAGTTTTAGAGTAATCTTTAATAAATCTTCTATAGAAATTAGCAAAACCTAAAAACCCTTGTAAGTATTTTACAGATATATGCTCTGGCCATTCCAATATTTTATTAAATTTTCTATAATCCATGAAAAGGCCATCAGTGGATAATGTAAAACCTAAAAAGTCAATAGAATTTAGGTGGAATTCACACTTAGTGTGCTTGGCATAGAGCCCATGCACTCAAAGACAATTGAGAACCTGTTGGACATGTTCAATATGCTCCTTGAGGGTCTTCAAAAAAATTAAAATATCATCTAAATAGACAACAACAAATTGTTCAAAAACATCATTAAAGATATCATTGACAAAATTTTGAAAAGTTGAGGGTGAATTACATAACCCAAAGGCATAACTAAATATTCAAAACTACCAAACCTAGTGTGCATTTCTGTTAAAGGTTCATGGCCTTCAGTGATCCTTATAAGTTTATGAGCTCCTCTTAGATCAATTTAGAAAATAAATTAGCACCAGTAAACAAAGTAAAGATTAAAGACATAGGAGGAGCTGGATATGCATTCTTCTTAGTCACTGCATTGAGTTTTCTATAATCAACACACAACCTAAGACTTCCATCTTTTTTCTTGACAAAAAGAACTGGCTATCTGGTTGGGGATTCATTGGCTCAAATGAAACCTTTTGCCACATTCTCTGCAATGTAGTCTTGAAGAACTTGAGATTCATCCTTTGATAGGGAGTAGACTGGACCTGCCAAAGGTACTAAACCTACTAACTCTATTTGATGATAGTAGGGTCAATGAGGCGGTATCTTTTTGGCCTTAAAGACTGAAAATATGTTGAGGAAGTCATGATAAACTTCCAGTAGAGTCACTTTAATGGCTTCAATATTGATTTAGTCATCCTCTTCATTATCAAAGGAGTCTGTCAAGGGTAGACCTGAATATAAAGAGAAAGTATTGTTTACCTCAAGGCTATTGAAAACCTCTTCAAGTGAAGTAACCAAGCTAGAAAGGTTAGCTGAATTCTCATTTAGAGAAAAATTAGATGGTTTCAAATCATCTGGCAGAGATATTTCCTCTAGAAGGACATGGTCAGACAGGTTGTTTAACTCCCTGTTGACCCGCATTGAAGAATCAGAAATATGCTTAGAACAAGGGGTGATCAATCCCTCTGACCAATTAATGTTAGGATTCCAATGCATTAAAAAGTCATGGCCAAGAATGGTATTGTCCTTTCTTAGGGCATCCAAGGCTGCAAATTCCCACTCAAAGGAAGGAAAATTTGGAAAGTTGAAAACCCATAAAACTCTCTTACTAAGCCAATACTTGGGCTCCTCTGATTCAACCAAATAAATTGGAATTTGATTGGTATCTACAAATTTCAGCTAAAGTTTTTCAGAAAAAGATAAACTGATAAATGAAATTGAAGCTCCAGAGTCAATGAAACAACTGAAGGGTATACCCTGCTTAAAAAGAACAAATCTCAAATGGTTAATGGCAACTCCAGTCCTTAAGAAATGGGCGTTCTGTGCACTGGGAGAAATAAAATAGTTTGCTTTGCACACACATAAACTATTCTCTAGTTTTTTGACTTTAAGCTTTTACCTTTCCTTTGCTCCAATTTTGCACAATCTTCCAACTTGTGTTTACCCCCACGATACATACATAACCCATTATCTGCCCATCTTTTCCTTTCAGCTTCTTTTAGTTCCACTTTTGGGTCCAATACCTTACTGATATTGCCAGGAGTCAAGCTTTTAGGTTTAAACTTTTCTTTCCCTTGTGACTGGGTTTGGATTGGGTTGGTTGGGTTGGTTGGGAATAATTGTTTGAAGGAGGCCCAGATTTTAAATTTGAACCATGAGATTTTTGTGTGTGACACCTTTGCTTAAGTCATCCTTGCTGCGCGGTGTTGAGTTTGAGGGTCCTATCCATTAAGTCCATCAAACTCTCTATTTTATGCCTGTGAAGATTCAATTGGTCTAGAATCCTCAAAGGAAGTCCCTTTTTGAAATGATATTTGAGGGCAACATCATTCCAACTAACTGGAGTTTGTAGAGCCCTGAAACTTGAGATATACTTAGAATCTTTACCATTATTGCTCATGTGAAGGAAATCAAGTTTGATCTCCATGTTGTCGTTTTCATTGGGGTCACCAAACAACGTAAAAAGTTGATCCTCAAACTTTTCCCAATTATTAATGAGTAAGTGAGGTTTTCTTGAAGAAAGAATGAGTAGATAAGGCTCAAACCACCGTGATGCCTTTTCTGATAAGTAAGAAGAGGCATGAATGACCTTGGAGTAATCCGTAATAAGTGTTTAAGGATCATTGTGGAATAGTAGCTTGCATTTCTGCAAGATGGGACACAATCTTTCAGGATGCTCTCTATCAAACTTATCTGAAGATTTAATTGAAGGAGTTTTGAATTTAGATCCTTCATATGAGGCAGGACTAGTAAGTGTTTTAACCAGGAGTTTAATGAAGTCCTCCAATGAATCATTTTGGTCACAGATTGAAGATTGGCCCAAAGGTCTGGCAGTTGGGGCTGATGGTGCTTCATGCATAGTATCCTTGCCTTCATCTTCTTCACTGAGATCCTCAAAATCCTGAGGGATGTCTTCTAAAGATTTAATGGAATGTTTGTGCTCCCTTACATCAAGAGGTTTAAGGGAGTGAGTGCAAGAAACAGGACTTAAGGAGGCTTGTCTATCCCCAGTGAAAGCTCTAGTAGTAGGACCAATGGGAGGAGGAGTGCATTGAACAGGCGCCATTTAGATTTAGCACTCGTAAATTGTAGTAGTACAAAGAATGTGAACTACAGAGAATTAAATTATACTGTCGCCGGAAAACCTATGCACAATGTTGAGGATGATCCCAAAGTAAGTGTGATAAAAGGTTGAGGGGGACTACACCTTTGAAGCACAGAGGATTACTTTGAGGAAGTGATTTAAAGATAGAAATGAGTAATTAGACTAGTTTCTAATATTCTTTGAGGAATAGTTTACTGTGTAATGTAAGAACACTAACTATCTTGGTAATTCTCATGAAGGGTTGTAACTTAATAATCAATGGGAAGATTTAAGTATTTAGGATTTAAATAAAATTGATTATTAAGAAATAAAAGGACAAATATAATAATAGCCTAACAAGAGTTTAACTACTATCAAAAATATGTTTTACGATTTAATTCTAGATAAAGTCAGACCAAATTAACCCCCTTTTAATATCCTATTCCTCCTTGCACTGACCTATTAACCAACCAGCCACCATATTACTTGCAGACCCATTTAATCTACTGGAGTTCCCAATTACTAATTAATCTAACCTTATAATCCTTCTTTCCTGTTCCTACTTCCCAGACCTCCTAAGTACCCTCAGACCCATAATTACCCCTTTTGGATATTGCCTTGCCTTTAGTGCTATAGCAAGCATAGATTGCTGATGTTTGAAAAGTATAAGTGTATTTAAATTTAGGATAATTTATAGTTTGAATGGTGCAGCTAATTCAAGAACACAATAGAATGTAATTTTTTCAATATTTCTTTTTGCGTATTGCTAGGAGTTAGGCTGGACTAGTGGTGTAACTGAGGTATTTTTGCTTCAAGTGTCACATTGTGGTACGTGCATTGCAGGTAACTTGTCTTTTGGACCAATCAGCTTGTTTATCCCAGGAAGAACTATGGGGAATCATAGCGCAGTAGATAGCGCTATTATAAATATTTGATTATGGTTTTAAAAGAACAAAGGGAAAGAGAAGCATGGAAGAGGATTTGGGTCTGTGCACTTGGATTTTGCAGAAAGATGTGCTTCACAAAGGGAATTATGTGTTATCATCTTAGGAGTGAAAGCGCTGAAGATTATGGATTTGAGTTTTCCAATAATTGTGTGTTATTTGTTAAGGAAGAAATTATGGCTCAAGGAAGGCCTCAAGTACATAGTATACTGCACAGTGGCTAGTGTGGTAACTTACTGAAAGAGGTAATGTAAGTTGCAGAGGCTAACTAGTTAAGTGAATTGTCAGAACTATGGAATTAGTAATGAAGTGAGGAGGATTAGGACTTGATCACAAAAAAACCACCCAAGAGTCAAAGAGACAAGGATCAGCACTGAAAGGTGTCAACATAGGAAGTAGCACTGAAACAATGCAAGGTACAGCCATAAGCATGCATGTGGAAAATGAGTGAAACAAGTTAATACTATTTTTAGTAAGCATAGGGTATTTTTAGGTGCTGTAGTTGTTACAAGCAGTGTATTTAGTTTACTAATGGATTAGTTATTGTTTTACTAATGTGGCGCTAGAGACAGCAGTGGAGATCCACTAGGAAACCATGTCTGAAGCACTGAAAAATATAAGAAGGAAAGGCTATCTAAGGAGAGTGTCACCGGAAAACCTACGCACAAGGTCGAGGGTGTTCCTGGAAGTGAGATGAGGAGAGTAGTTTAGAAACTTCTTTGAAGCACAGAGGAAATGTTTGAGGAAGTGATTCCAAGATGACTCAAAGGAAGAGCTATTGCTTCGAGGTATGTTCAATAAGAATTCTAATATAATTTAAATGTAATATTAATATTCTTAAGATCTCACAAAGGGTTGGAAACTCAATAATCAAAGATTTAGGATATAGAAATGATTAATGAGAAAAATAAGGAAAGATACAATAATAATGATTTAACTTGAAGCTTTACAACTATTAACTATATATACGTTTTATAATTAAATTCTAAAGAATGCGAACCAAAACCCAACCCCTTTTTATATCCTTTACTCCTCCTCAAATTGACCTCATACCCATCCATCATTCCACACACCACAGACCACCAAACTTACACCTGGACCCTCCTCACTAACATCTGTTAACCCTTTAATCCTCCACTAACCATCCCGTCCATGCTCACTACCCCTTTAAATAACCCACAGATACTTAATAAACCTTTTAGCGGACTATTACATTGACTATTGCGCTGTGTGTTGCTTATTTAGGAAAAGACTAAAACACACTATTGAGAGATTGACTAATCTAGATTTAAAGTTTAGACGAGCACGGTTGAATAGTGAGTACACAAAGGAAAGTTGCAGTTGCTATGTAGAATTGCTTCCTGCACTTCGAGTATGGATTTAGACCTCTGTATTATTGATTTAATGAGCTGCTTTTGCCTTGAGTGTCACGTGGCGCGTGACAGAGAGGAGAAGTAGTCGTTAGGTAGATAAATTATTTTTCAAATCATTCATTAGATCACAAACATTAGAACCTCATAATATATACTTTTGAAATATATTGTAATATATAGTGATTTGTCTATTTTTGTGGTTACTCTGATAACAGTAATAGATTGTATTTCTCTGCAATTAAGTGTTTAAGAACATATTAGAGATATTCTGAGTCTTTTAGAGTTCATGCGTCTGTGTGTGTATTTCATATAGTATAGTTAAAAAACACAACACAGAGAGAATATATAGATTCAGTAGGATAAACTATTATTAGAGTTATTTTATTTCTATAATAAGCCATATTCAAAGAGAGTGCTTCAAGAGGGAGTAGCTGTGGATACTAGCACTTATTAAGAATAGAAATATCCAGATAGTAATATTTCTTTTCCTTATCTTTTAACTTATCTCTCAACTTATAAACTATCTATTCAGATATTAGTATTACACATTATTGCACTGTCTTTCAAATAAAAGTGGAAGGTGCTTCTTTTTTATAAATTGAAAAGAAAAACCAACCCATCTTGCATTGTGTCTACTGCTTGGTACTTTAGAACTTTTTAAAACATGGCACATGACATCAGGTCACTTTCATTTTTTGAGCAAGTATATACATGCCATGTTGGGTGACTCCATGTTTATCAATATAAAAATTTGTGGAACACTTAGAACAAAGACACAAGTGCATTTTGGATTTATTTTAAACTTTAATGAGGAAAACTGAGTACAATCAGATATAAAAAATGATTCAAGTTAAGATCAATCATAATGTCCCTCTCTCTTAATAATACTATTTAACTTCCTTTATATTTCACACTTCTTATCTCCATTATGTTTCTAAGTGTAGTTTGTATTTAGTCTACCTCTGTCTCCTCTTCCTTCATACCCAAAGTTATGTGAGATTTCATGAAATAAAAATAAATAAATAAAATAAAATAAAGATCTAGCAAGAGGAAATTTGGTGGGTTGTAGGTGAGTCAAGTCAAAACTGATGCATGGCGTTTTCTTTGACATTCCAGAAATTGGTGGAATTCACAATTTTTTTAAAAAATTTCATACAATCTCACCCAGCTAGGGGCATGAAGGGGGGAAACATATATAAGAGGTAGTTACAGGGAAGGGAGGAAACAGCCATGGTGTAAATCCAGGCATTTGAAAAAGGGGGAAAAAAGCTAGAGGACTACTGGGAAAGTGGAATATTTTTAGGGAATCTATTAGTATTAATGAGAAACGCAGCTACTTGTCTGGTAACTTGAGTAGGAGAGAGAAGAGCAGAAGTAGTGAAAGGGATTTTATGTTTTTTTGCGTCACCAAAGAGAGCTTTATGTTCCACCTTGTGAGCGGGGAAGAAGAGGAGGATGTGTTCAGGGGTATCTGGAGCGTTAAGTGTACAATGTAAGGAAATAGGGGAATCTACGGCCTTGAAACAAAATAAAAATTTTTCAAAGGAGAATTCCCTGAGCAGAATTTCTCAAAGACCATAGCTTTGGATTTCAGAAGGTCAACAAGCACTTTGAGGGTTCCCAGGGGGTTAAATTTCCCCCTGAGTTTCCTCATTGTGTCTGATGAGGGGAGGGAAAAAAGAAGATTTTTATAATGTGCTTTCACGTGGGTTTTAAGTGCGGATATGGAAGGTGGAGGGGGAAAAAAAGAAAGAAAGGACCCAGCTGAGGATGCCAGAAGGTGAGAGCCACTGTCTAGCTTATCTGCTACTTTGTTGCCTGGAATCCCAAAATGTCTGGGGAATTATCGGACATTGAGGGATATCAGGGGGTTAGAGCAAAGTATTGAGTGAACCGCAGATGTGATTGATGCAAAGGTTGTGGAGATAAAAGTAGATGGGGATGCAGAAGAGAGGGCCCTGATTACTGACTGATTTTCTGTCATTAAGGTAAGAGAGTTTTACAATGGGTTAAATGGATTGTCAAGGAAAAGGCACAGTCCAAGGTAGATTCAAACCTGTTCTGTCTCAAAGACTGAGAAAAGGTGGGGATCACCCAGATGTGCCATGTAAGGTAAGTTCTGTCCTGGGTCAAAGGCAGAAGCAAAGGCCTCTTCTTGAGACTTAGAGCCATCAGTGTAGATGTAATAGGAGAGTGGGGGGTATACAGAAAGCAGCTTGAGAACTTTGGCCTTAGCCTCTACTTTTGAGGTTCCTATCTGTGTAGAAAACAGAGGAGGGGACAGGGAGGGAGAGGGGCCACCTGCCTAGAGTCCAATTGAGTGAGTGGGAAGGTTTCAGCCTAGGTATCTCCATGACTGAGTAATTCTTATGTTTAAAATAAGATAACCTTAATTACATTAAGCTTTTATCTTAAAAATAATGTTAAAACACTTATATATATGTTTATAATACATATATATATAATTATTACACTATTATATGACTTACAGTAATTTAAATAGCTTATCCATAGCCTAATAATACTTATTAAGGTGTTAATTGAGTCATAATATACTTATCTTAAGTGATATTATGTAATTATAGACATACATAAACTTATATGTATACATAAACTTCATATTCAGTGAAATATGTAGTTATATTATGTATATTTAGGTCTATAAGTGGGTTCCAACCTCTTAATAGCCTATAAACTTTATTTTTCTGCTTATTTTAGGTCATATGGGCATATTTAGTGGACTCACAACGCCTACACAAGCATATACACCTATTTCAGGCGCATATATCCAGTTTGGACAACTTAATCTGCTTCCTTGGATGGATTTTCACAGATTTATGGGTTGGGATATGATTACTGGGTTAATATGGATGCTTGGGGATGTTAATGGGAGCTTGGATAGTTAATTTGGTTCCTTTATCTGCTTTGGGTTTCATTATATACTCTTTGGATGAGCTATTTTACCTGTTTCTTTATGGTATCCGCTTTTATCAGTTTATTCTATTTATGGTATTGGTCTGTGGTATCATTAATTGTGATGGAGGGTCCTTACTGGAGGTCTGGGTGTTGAAAATGCTTGATGTGGACGCCATGGGGAGGTGATGAGCCCTCACAGTGCTGTAATTGCCGGGAATAGCAGTGACATCATCTGGATTGAAGGTCTGTGCACTCCAGTGGATTTTGGTATAAGTAAGGGAGGATTTTGACGGTTATTAGACATCACTTACTTACTAAAGCTCAAATAAACATTACAACACAATTATTATCATATATAAATATATTACAAAGCCTTTAAAAATTGATATTATCTTTATATAAGCTATAAAATATATTTTATTATTCTATTTTCCACCACTAGCACACATAATATCCAAGTATTGTGAGTTTAAATTGAGAATAACTATTTTATTAGTCTTCCCCTGAGGTTTAATCACTAAATCATTTATCAATAAGTAGTTGGACCATTAATATTTACTATTAAACTATACTTATATACTAGCACAAACTGACAATTGAGGGTCTTTCCTTAGTTATTACTTATTTTTTAGTATAAGCCTTAGGACGTGATTTTTTCTCTAGTATATCTCAAATAAACCAAATATTTGGGTCTTCAGCATATTAGTGGGTCATCATAACTCAGTGATTGCGGAAAAGAACCCTTATAATAATTTTACTAATTTTTTATAATAAAAATTAGGTATTTACAGTAGTAACTGTACCCAATATAAACCCAATTTCACTTGGTATTTGGTTAAAGCTTGGTAAGCTAATTATTCACCCTTATAAAGGTCTAGTTAAACTTATTATTTTATTTTAACAGATTTTTTTGAATTTTTCTTATATTTTATTTAAATAAATAAAGATATAAATACAGGGTAAGCTCCAGAGCTTTTATTAGTAATTGTATTGCTAATATTTTTTGTCTACAAATTACCATATAGGTTTTCTCTTTTGCAGACGTGTAAAATTGTTATTTGAAGAGGCAATGAGTGCTCAAAAGTACAATTTAATTAAAGAACTTGTTTATAACACCAGGTCTAAAGCTAAAAACATTGCTCCATGACATCACCATGGAGGGTCAATCCTACCCACAACCAGAGTTAATGAGCATAGAGGAAAAGGACTCCCTCTTAAAAAAGATAACAATCAAAAAGACTTCACCTCCTCTGCAGGATCACAAGTCTCATCTGGTAAAGCAGGTTCTGAAACTGGAGGAATCAATGTCTTTCATGCTAAAGGAGGTAAAGCAGTTGCAAAACCACTGCAAGGTGGGTTTCCAACAGATGATTCAAACCTTGGCAGAGTTAAAGGTAGGGCAGCCAAGCCAACAACCCCCTACCCAAGAAGAGTCACATCATTCCCAGGAAAAAATTCTGGTAGAGAAATGGAAGTGGGATTGGTTCCACCAGCAGTGGTCCAGTCACAATTGCAACAGGGATCCTTCCCCTCATCAGACCTCCTCAGATCACCCCTACAAAGGAAAAAAAGTGCCAAAAATCAGGGATTGAACAAATTCAGTAGTAAGTAGATTACCCTCTCAGATTGAAAACAATACTGATGATTACAATATAGGTAATATTATTGATGTAAAATCTGTACAGAAAATTGAGGAGGACATGAGAAAATTAGGTTTTGATGTAGATACACCTGACTTATCTTTTGTCAATAACAACAGTACTACTTATAATATTAATACAGTTAATCCTCAGTTGCCACCACTTACTTGTGAGATGAGAAGTTCACAAAACAGTGAAAAAATTGAGAAGGAAGACATGGAGTATTTTAATAATAATCCTACTTTCCATAGAATTGTTTCAGCATTATGGAATAGAATGACTGATTGTGAGGAACAGACAGTTAAGCTCACAAGTGATACAATTTTGTCCTTGAAATTGAACATTTCTCAACTGGCAACAAGAAATAAAGAATTAGAGAATGAACACTTGACTCTAACTCTTAATTATGATTCTTTGAGTAATAAATATAGTGAGCTTTCAAACAAATTCTGTGAGTTAGAAAAGTTGTATGAAGCACATTTATTGAAAATTGAATCAAGAACAAAGTTATCTTTTTAACAGACAAATCAGAGTGTCTCTGAGCTACTACAAAGATTGACTAAAGTTGAGATTGAAACTGCTAATCTACTAATGAATCAGGATAATCATAAGTATACTCATTATAATAATAATCCTTTCATTGGCAAAAATAAATCTCAATCATTCCCCATACCACCACAAGTAAAACCATCTGGTGGTAGTGTCAAGTCTGAAAATACAAATGTAAGTCACAAATCTGTGCAAGAGGAAATACAAGACCATTTATCTAGAGTAAAATGAGTTATTGAATTTACCTAGGATTAGTGAAACAAAATCCAATCAAAAGAACTAGCCAAAAATTGATCAGTACCCAACTTATGATGGGGAAGCCAGCTCTGATTAACAACATTTTATTCAAAGAATTGACAACTTGAAATTCTCATATAAGTTACCAGATGAAGAACTAACATCAAAATTAATTTCTTAATTTAAGGATGTTGCTTTATTATGGTTTGAAGCTGTTTTGAGTGGGTGTAAAGTTTACTTTTGGGCTGAATGGAAACAACTAATTGAAAAACAATTTGGAGGTTCTAAATTCAGGCTCACTCAGCGGAGACTGTATGAGAAAACTAGGTATAATCTGTTGAATGGCGACAAAACTATGGTATTTTTAATGAATTTAAATAAAATATGAAAATCTATTGAGCCAAACATGGATTTTAACTTATGGAGAGATAAGATAATATATAAATTACCTATATCTTTCAGAGACATTGTTTTAGCTAGAAAAATAATGGTTAGTGAATATTCTGAATTTATTAATATTTGTAATGAAATATGATTAAACCATAAGTATGAAGCAAGGTACACCACTTATAAAAAAATAAAGAACCTGTGAAACATCAGAATTCAAAAACACTTCAGGAGAATCAGAAAAAACCTACTGCATCTGTAGTACCAAAAAATTATGAAACTAATACTTGTTATAAGTGTAATAAACCTTGGGTTATAGGTCACAAATGTGAGAAGAATATAAATATTGTTGAAAATCAACATGAATCTGAAAATGAAACAGAAAAAAGTAAAGAATCAAGTGATTATGAAAGTAATATCTCATATAGTGATGAGAATGAAGTCTGTATGTTGGAAGATGATTTTTCCATCTTTGAAACTCCAATATTAAATATAGACTCAAATGAATCTTTAATGAATTTTGAAGATGCTGAAATCATTAAAGATATACAAGCTGATAACTTGAAAATGACACCTATCACAGTTCCAGCTAACATTTCTGGAGAAAATGTAAATATAGTATTGGACACAGGAGCTGCTGGTTCTTTTGTTTCAACAAATACATTACAGAAATTTGATAGTGAGTATAAGTCAAAGATTGAAACACTTCAAAGTAAAAATTAGAGAGAATTTGTATCAGTACTACACCCCATTGGTAGATACAACGCTGCTGTTTTCTTTAAACATCAACATGGTTATGTTAAAGTAGCTTGTGACTTTGTAGCAATGGACAATACTAATTGTAGTAGCTTTTTTATCATTGGAAATGACATTCTGACTATGTTTGGTGTTAAATTAGACCCTGATAATAATAATTTTACAATTGGCATTAATGGTAAAAGGAAATTTAAAATAAATTCTTTTAACAGGGTCTTAAACATTGAGTCAGTAATAAGTATTCCTTGCAAAGGAAGAGAATCCAATGAGATGGAACTTCTGGAAACAGAAATTTCAAAAGCATCATTTGGCACTCAGATAAGTAAAACTGAGAAAACAAATATTTTGGACTTAATTAAAGCATTTCCAATGGCTTTTGCACATGGTACAAATGAACTTGGCCTTGTAAAGATCATGAGATGCAAATTAGTTTAACCTGTGATATGGATAATATTCCTGCTAGTCTTAAAAAGAAGCCATACCCTGCTTTACCAATGAAGAGGAAAGAAATAGAGGATAATATTAAGATGTTATTAAAAATTAACATTCTTGAAAAGGTTGAAACTACACCAAAATATTGTGTAATATCACCAGTGCTAATTTCTTATGAACAATATAAAGCAAGACTGTGTGGTGATTATAGAGCATTAAATACATTCACAGTGGATGATATCTATCCCTTGCCAAGGATTGCCTCTATACATGCTACCCTTAAAGGTGCTAAATATATAAGTTGCCTAGATGGAAATAAAGGGTACCATCAAATTCCTTTTTAAAAGAATTCACAGAACTTTTTGTTGATAACAACACACATGGGAATTTATAAGTATGTCAGAATGCCATTTGGACCAAAAAATGCTCCATCAGTATTTCAGAAGTTAATGGATATAACATTCCATAATGAAATGATTGAGGGATGGTTAATTGTATACATTGATGACATCATAGTGTTCTCTAAAACTTTTGATGAACACTTAATCCATTTAAAGAAAGTATTTCAGAAAATGGATGAAATAAAAATGACCCTTGCATTGAAAAAATGTAAAATTGGGTTTGAGTCTATAAAAGTGCTTGGTCATATTGTATCTGGCTTACAAATATGTGTAGACCAAAATAAAGTGGCTGCAATAAAGAATATTGGCATTCCTCAAAATGTGAAGGATGTACAATCTTTTCTTGGAATGTGTGGTTATTATAGACAATATATAAAAAACTACCAATCAATTGCTGCACCACTGACCACACTGATAAAGAAATCAGAAGCTTTCATTTGGAATAATGAAAGACAACAAGCTTTTGATAAGTTGAAAGAATGTTTAATGACAGCTCCTATCTTGGGATTACCAGATTTCCAATTACCTTTTGTATTATATACAGATTCAAGTTTTATTGGACTGGGTGCTGCTTTACATCAAAAACAACTTATTGAAGGTAAAATGTCAGAAGTAGTAATCTGCTATATTTCAAGTACTCTAAGAAGTAGTGAATTGAAATATGGTGCTACTCAACTTGAATGTTTGGAAGTAGTATGGGCTCTTGAGAAGCTACATTATTACCTGGAAGACCAAAAATTTGAGTTAATAACTGACTGTAGTGCAGTTAAGTCACTCTTAAACATGAAAACTCCAAATAGACATATGTTTAGATGGCAATTATCTGTACAAGAATACAGAGGACGGATGACTATTACACATAGAGAATGAACCTTACACTCTAATTTAGATCTGTTATCTAGAGTACCTCTACCAAATAATGATGATAATCCTGCTTATGTTCCTGAAACAGAGATTATTAACATTTATGGCATTTATATTTTTGATCTTGAGGATGAATTTATGCAATCAATTCTTGATAATTATGCTTCAGATCCTGACTTAAGTAAACTTACTACAATATTAAATGATCCATCTAATGCTTCAATGACTGTTTTAATAAAAAAAATTACCACAAAAGTATAAAGAAGCATTAGAAAAAGGAAAATTTTCCATTGAGGATGGTTTTATATATTACAGGAAAAAAGTAAGCAATGTAATTGTAATTCCCCCTTCAATTAAGGAGTTAATGTTAAATACATTTCATGATGATATATTAGCAGGTCATTTTGACTTCCATAAAACATTAACCACAGTAAAAAATTCAGCTTCGTTGATTAACATGTCTGATGATGTTCAAAAATATGTGAGACATGTGATTCTTGTCAAAAATTTAAAACATTAACAGGCAAAAGAGCTGGTTTATTACAACAAATTGAGAAACCAAAAGCTCCATGGGAAATAGTTAACATGGACGTTTAACAGGTTTTCCAATAGCAGGGCATAAGAGCTATAACTCCTGATGGGTAATTGTAGATAGATTTACAAAAATGTGTAAGTTTATTCCTACCCACAAAGAGGTTTCTGCAAAGGACTTAGCTTTTTTATGGTGGACACAAATGTTAAATTTAGAAGGTTTCCCCAAAGCAATATTCTCAGACAGAGATCCTAAATTTACTTCTGAGTTCTGGACATCACTTATGGATGTTTCAGGGTGTCAATTAAAAGTTTCTACAGCACACCATCCAGAAACTGATGGGCTAGAAGAAAGAATGATAAAAACTTTAGAAGATATGATAAAAAGATATTGTACTTTTGGTCTTGACTTTAAAGACAATGACAAATTCACACTATGGTAAGGTAAACTCTTACAGTCGCCTTGCTGTAAGCAGAATCCGGAGGAGATATGTGGATTTAGCTGAAAACCCCGTCCTTCCAATAAAAATAACAAAGTAGGTGTTCTAAATCACTAAGCTAACCAATCTACTTAGATCTGATTGATAAAAATAATGAAACTCTAAAATAATTAACGCTTATTGAGATTAAAAGAAAGTGGCTGTTGATAAAGAAATACTGATAACAACAATTAAGGTGTACCAGTGAAAGATCTGAAAAGATTGACTTTTATGTTTTTATAATAATTTAAGTTTTTATGAGACAGCTATAATCAAGTCCCAGTGAGGATGACCTTTCTAAAGATACCCTGTATGAAGTGTTATTTAAATTGTTGAGTAGTATTTCTAAAATGTTATATATAAAATATAAAGTTATAAGGGTATTACAATTTATTTAATTTGTTGAGTAATAAAAAATGAGACCGTGGTGGTTAAAGATTAAGCTGTATGATGTGTCCCCCCACTCTCAATTTCAAGTTTGAGAAGCGCTTAAGTATTCCTAGTCACGTGCCTAAGTTTTCCCCTCCAGAGCTCTTCCAGAGTCAATCCGGAGCCCGTACGGAGTCCGTACGGAGTCCCTCCGGACTTCCGGACTCAATTTAGAACCTTAAAACCATAATAAAAAATCTAGAAAAATTACACATAATAGAGCTACTTCCCCTTTACATACCAAACTAATTTTCGTAGTCTGCGCAGCTCTAATTACCCTGTGAAAATTCATCAAAGTTAAGTAATCTTTGAAAACGTAAATATTTCTATAAAACTTTAAAATTCATTTAAAAATATAAGAAAAATAGTAAAAATTCTGGGAAAATTTCCCAAGGTTCTTGAGTGACTCTACTTAATACTTATAAATTTTTCAGACCGTAAAAATAAGTTTTCTCCGTAAAATAAATTGTTTTCGTGTAGGCATTCGCTCGTGACCAATTTCTTCATATTTAAAACTCAAATAAATTAAATAAAACCCTTTTATATAAAAAAAAATAATAACGCCAATCTTGCACGCCGTAATAACTCCATTTACATATTTAGGTGCCGTACTAAACTTTAGGCTACCACATCCTCCCTCCAATCGAGAATGTCCCCATTCTTATAACTTTGCATAAGTGGTTGAGCAATTCCAAAAGAATTATCTTTTCTAATAAAATAATTTGATAAATTTGTTTTAGCTGGTCTTCTTTTAAATCTTTATAATAAAAATGTTCTTTCTTCTTCTCTGGCTTGATATAACATAAAATAAAATAATATAAATCTTGTGATGATTCCACTACTGAGAGCAAGGTTTGAATCCCTTCAGACTCCCATATACCAGTCTTCCTTCTTGTCACAGCATTGAGAGAGTGGATCTTCCTATGAGCCGAATACTCCTGATTCCAACCTCATAGGGCCCCCCACTGAGCCGAATTCTATGATTCCAATCTCGCCATAAGGTCCTCCAAGCTTCACACCAAAAAAAATGGCCTAACTATGAGGCACTAAAAAAAATCATTCCCTAAAATCCAACTACCATCCTAACTTCTGATTCCTTCATCACAATTTTCAAACTTTGCTATACAGCAAACCCATAAAATACTTTTGCCAGGCTTCCAATAATAATTTTAACTTTAGACCATGTTAAAGCGCCACAAATTTTCCCTAGTTAACCATTATGCTTTCTTTAGCATCATCACCACCTAAAATTTAAACCTCCTAAAGCTTATCAGCACCCAATTCCAGAAATAATTGAATAACCAGTTTAGAGTCTTAGTGGACAGTGATAAATTAAAAGATTGAATTGAGTTATCCAAACAAGATTAACATTCCAGTTTAAAGTCTTGGTGGACCAAACATATAATCGATTGCCAGTTTATGGTCTTGGTGGACCAAAGATCGTTTAAGTGCATAAATATCTTGATATATTCCTAATTAAGGCCTAGGCTTGACCAAAGATTGAATAAATTTGATAATCCAGTTTAATGTCATAGTGGACCAAACATTTGATCGACAAGTAATCCAGTATAAGGCCATAGTGGTCCAATGAATGTTGAATTATCCTGCAGATATTAATTTTCCAGTTTAAAGTCATAGTGGACTAAACAATGAATGAACTACCAGTTTAAAGTCATGGTGGACCAAACATTTAATCGATAAGAAATCCAGTTTAAGGTCATGGTGGACCCAGCACATGATAATAGTCCAGTTTAAGGTCTTGGTGGACCTAACATTTGATAACACTCCAGTTTAAGGTCTTGGTGGACCTAACAAATCCAATAAAAAAAATTTTTAACGATAGTCTTGAAAATTAGCCAGTTTAAAGTCTTGGAGGACTAAAAGCTCCAAAATTTGTATAAAACCTTAAGGGAAGTCTTGAACAGTAGCCAGTTTAAAGTCTTGGAGGACTAACAGATCCAAAATACGTATAAAAAAACCTTAAGGAAAGTCTTGAAAAGTAGCCAGTTTAAAGTCTTGGAGGACTAACAGCTCCATATAAAATCTTTAATGAAATTCTTGAAAATTAGCCAGTTTAAAGTCTTGGAGGACTAACAGCTCCATAATTCGTATAAAACCCTTAAGGAAAGTCTTGAACAGTAGCCAGTTTAAAGTCTTGGAGGACTAACAGATCCAAAATACGTATAAAAAAACCTTAAGGAAAGTCTTGAAAAGTAGCCAGTTTAAAGTGTTGGAGGACTAAAAGATGTCTTGAAGTAAAATCCCATAGGTATTGAGTTCTCCTAGACCCTGTTTCCTGTCTAAACTAAATGAAAAAAAAAAACTAAAAAGAATGAAAACTAAAAAAAATAAAACTAAGAAATATAATAATAATTTTAATTTAATTAATTAATTTTTTTTTTTTTTTTTATTTATTTATTATTTTATTTTTATTTATTTATTATTATTATTTTTTTTTTTAATTTATTTATTTATTTATTTTTTTATTTTTATTTTTATTTTTTATTTTTTTTATTTTTTAATTTTAATTTTTTTTTTTTTTTTTTTTTTTTTTTTTGATTTAAAAGAGATAGTTTTGAAATAAAAGTTAAAATTTAATTTTTAAAGAAAGATAAACGAATGTGAAAAGAATGATAAAAAAAGTAATAATAAAAAAAAAATTTTAAAATAAAATTTTAAAAGATGCCCCCCGGCCATTTGATGAGCCGTACCCTCGACATCATACCCACATCCAAGTGTAACTTGATGTGGTTACACAATTTTGAGAAATTGAAAAGAAAAGAAAATAAATGAAAGTTTTTAGAAGATAATTTTTATAATGATGATCACTGGGTGGGCTCCCTCCAATTTATAAAAATGATTAGAGACCACCAGTGAGCATCACCTTTACAATAATTCATAATATATATTAAAGAAAAGAAATCACAATCTAACATAAAAAATCAAAAACAAAATAAAACAAAAAAAATCTTGAATCCGGCGTTGAGAGCGGTGTCTCTTGATTTGTTCCAGTTTATAGTCTTAGTGGACTTCCTAGAATTAAAAGACAAAGCCAGGATTCAACTAGAAACAGGGAAAATTTTGGAAACGAACATTATGGGGTAATTGTGTATAGAGCAGCCAGCCCATCAATTACCCCCACACTTGCCAATATTAAATTAAGAAGGTTCCCCTGTGAACACTTCTTCCAATAAATTTTAAAATTTTTCCAACACTATCTTCACCCATATTTTAAGAATTTTAAATTTTGAAAATTTTCAAAGAAGGTCTTTTTAAATTTCGTTAAGTTTCATCACAGTTTCATCGCCCATATGCAGTGTAATGATAGTAAAGTATTTTTGATAAAAATAAGAAGATAGTTTATACTCGTTGCGGAGGTATAAATTTAATAAAAGTCATTAAAATTGTAGTTTATCCTCATTTCGGAGTTCGTCCATATAATTTCATAAATGTCATAGTTTATCCTCATTGCGGAGGAATCCGTAAAATTTCATCAATATCATAGTTTATCCTCATTGCGGAGGAATCCATAAAGTTTCATTGATATCATAGTTTATCCTCATTGCGGAGGAATCCATAAAATTTGATAAATGTCATAGTTTATCCTCATTGCGGAGGAAGACTTCGGCACTCCTGGTGCCTCTAGGATAGAACCGTTTCACTTGATTGGCAGCTACCCTCTTCTTCAATACAACTCCATCCAACTCTTCTAGCACATATGAACCGCCGGAAACTTGCTCCTTGATTTTATACGGTCCATTCCACCTATCTGCAAACATTTTTCCCAACTGACTTTCCAAACTCCTATTATACACCAGGACCATATCTCCTGGGTTCAAAGGTTTCCTTAATCGATGTGCCAACCGCTCATCCCAATATCTAACTGATTGATTTCGGATCTTCATCATCCGCGAATATGCCTTTTCTAAATATTCTTCTTTCTTTTCTAGCTGCATCATTCTTGCACACAATAATTCTTCAGTAGTTTTGACCGTGTCCCAGTCAACTCCAAGATATGATTCAGCTTCTAAATCAACCGGTAAAACTGCTTTCTGTCCAAAAACAAGTTCATAAGGTGAAAATCCGGTCGTCCTTTTGGCAGTGATTTGATCAGCAAATAAAACTAAAGGTAAATAGTGCCTCCACTTTTCGGCACTTGTCCCACACATTTTAACTAAAGCATCCTTAATAACTTGATGCCCTCTTTCAACCATGCCTTCAGCTTCAGGATAATATGGGGTTGCTACCCTAACCTTTGATCCAACTTTCAATACGGCCTCTTTAAACTCTGTCCCAAATTCAGGACCTCCATCTACCGTCACCAACTTCATCACCCCATACCTATATACCCAATTATTCAAAAAAAATTCTGCCACATTTTTGGCAGTTAAATTAATAAGAGGCGCTGCCTCTACCCAACCAGATAGATCATCTCTGGCCACAATTAAATATTTATACCGTCCCTCTTTTATATGAACGGCATCTAAACTAACTCTTCCAAAGAGCGTATATTCACCGGTCGCGCGTCCAGGTTCTTTTGGCCTTAAATAACTTCGTCTTTGACATTCTTCGCATGACTGAACCCACTGTTTAACAGCCATCTTCATGCCAGGCCACCAAAATCGATCAGAAATTCTTCTAAACGTTTCTCCCACGCCTCTATGCCCGAGATCTTCATGCAGTGATTTCAAAACTAATTCTTGCCCCTTCTGTTGAGTTATAACTACTTGAGGATTTGGATATCTCCTCCTCATTAAACGTCGACCAGATAGGTAAAACGTAGATGACTTCCTCTTGATAGCCACCCATTCATCGTCTTCACAATCTTCTGGCCTCTCTAAAGTCAACAAATATTTGACTAACAAAAAATAAAAACCAGTCTGACCCCAGACTTCATCTTGAAAATCGATTAATATAACATCAATAGGGACTTCTCTATCACCAATATCACCTGCACATGAATGAGCCAATAATCGTTGACCCCTAAATAAATCTTTAATCGAGCTATGTCGACGTTTTTCTTCTGAACCTTTGGATCCTTTGAAAACCGTATTTGAAAATACCTCTTTCTCTTTATCCACCTTTTTATTTAAATTCTCTAATTCTCCAACATATACACCATTCCTTAATTTACTACTATCCCACACTACCAATCCATCTTCATCTTCATACACCACATCTTCTTCTACCTCCTCTCTGCCGAATTTATCTACACCTTTTTCAACACCTTTTTTAACATAAAAACTATTTTCCAGTTTATCCTCTTGGTGGAGGTCATCATCATCATAATCTAAACACAATAGTCCTGCCAGTTTAACCTCATGGGGGAGGTATGGAAAGTCTTCAGCTCCTTTAGTGCTGGCTTTGATAATAGGTATATCTTCATCGAACTCTTCTGAGTCTGAATCTTCTTCAGTGGGTGGTCTCCTTGATAAACCATCCGGCATAGTAAAAGTCTTGCCAGGCTTATGAACTAAATCAAATGAAAAATGTTGTATAAAAGCTACCCATCTCGTCATGGGTGCGTTCGGTAAACTTGGGGAATTAATCATCTGGATTAACGATTTCCCATCCACTTGCAACTCAAAATGTTGCCCCCACAAAATATGCTGAAGTTTATTCAGTATTTTCGCCACACCACATAATTCCAATTTTGGTTGAGAATATCTTGATTCGACCTCAGTAAATACTACAGATTCATACCTAACTGGCCTGATGTAACCAGCTTTATCCATCTGAGACAAAACCGCCCCAGCTGCAACCTGACTTGAATCAACTGCTAAATAAATTCTGCCAGCATCTTTTCCATAATCCAACTTGTGCAGGACTAAATCCTTCCCCACAACCTCCTTCAACTTCACAAACGCCTTCTCACACTCTTCATCCCACTCCCAGTCTGCATCCTTTCTCGTTAACCGTCTCAATGGAGCTGCCAATGAAGAAAAGTCCTTAATAAACATTCTAACATATACACAAACACCTAAAAACCCTCTGAATTCGGTCGTATTCTTGGGTCTTGGCCAGGACTGAATTTTGTTAACTTTCTTCTTAGACATAATCCTACCCTCTCTACATACCACATGGCCTAATATTTCTAAGGCTGGCACACAACATGAAAATTTTGAACCTGAAATAGTTAAACCAGCCTCTTCAATTCGAAACAAGATTCTTTCTAAAGTAATTGCAAACTCCCAAATGAATTTGCGTATCCCGGGATTCTCTTCCAACACCTGGTTATCATAGTCGGTTGTTGGTCCCTTAATTCCTCCATCATCTATAAAGATTCCAGCATATTGTGGAATTTCGTCTTGAAGGATCCAAGCCATCTGAGCTTGATAAACTGCAACCGAATTTGTTGCTCCTTGAGGTAATCTTGTTAACTGTAAACGTCCAAGTGGTGTATCGAATGTAGTGAGAGGCCTTGAGTCCGGATGTAACTCTCTCTCATCATATCCACCCATAATATCTCCCAAACCATAACACACTCTCCCTGCAAACACTTCAACAAACTCCTCAGCACTAGGCGGTATCCCAGCATCCTTTATTGTAACCCTATTTAATTCCCTAAGATCATGAACAACTCTAAGCTTGCCATTCGGTTTCTTGATACAAAATACCGGACTAGAATAACTTGACGTTGATTGCTCATACAGTCCAGTGCGTATCTGTTCTCTGACAACTTCAATATAGGCTTCTTTTAATGCAGCCGGAATAGGAATCGGTTTCTGCTGCCACGGTTCATGACATACCACAGGAATCTTGTAAGGCTCCCCATAGGAATGCTTCAACACACCCCTCTCCTCTTCTACAAAAGCAATGGCCTTCTCTCGCTTGACCATCACATCCAACAACAACTTCTTCTCTTCTCCAGACAACCAACCATCAGGTCCAAAATTAACAACACCCAGTCTCTCAAAAGTGATTCTTGAAGTCTCAGAAAATTCAGGCGGATTCTTTACCAAGGGACTTTCATAAGGATCTCTTGTTAACCTTGGTCTTCTCAAAGGTGGATTTAATTCAGCAGGTAGCGGTTCATTAATAGGTCGAACTTTATTTGCTACTTTCTTATATTTGGCTGCGTCCACATCTAAATTAACTTGAGGTAAAACATTTTCTTTTGTATCGCCATTAAAACTTTCATCAAATGAATCTTCTTCATTGCCAGAATCAGAATAAGAAAAATTAGAAAAATATTTTATTTCATTTTTAAATTTTACGCTTTTCTCCTTTTCCTCGTCTAATTTATAAACAGATTTTCCAACACCTTTGCTTCCCTTATCCAACAGTAAATCACCTGTAAAGAAAGTCGGCAGTTTAACCTCTTGCTGGAGGACCGGAATTGAATTTTCACAAAAATTATTTTTTTGAGTTTTAATTATACCAAGATTTTTTATTTGATTTTGATGAGATTTTCGCAGTTTACCCTCTTGCTGGAGGTCCAAAATAGAAGGAGATAATTGCAGTTTAACCTCTTGCTGGAGGCCCATATACATACCCTTCCAATTTTTATCCAACCTAATTTGGCCCATTTTGCCTTTTTCACCGTTTTTAAATTTAATAGAAAAACAGGGTAAATCCAATAAACATATAGAAAATTCCATAACGTATTTGCACTCCAAAGTAATATTAACAGAAAATAATTGAGAATCCACTTGAATTATCTCCAAGTGAGCTGACCTATTGCAATCCGGGATCTCATTATGAGGAGAGATTACAACATTAGAGCGATCAGCCCCAGCTACCCCAAAAAATGAGGGCATTCATCCCTTTCCAACAAACATAATTCACCAGAAGCCATCCGTTTTATATGCCGCTTCTTGGTGCAAACACAACACTGGCACAGAGTAGTAATCCCTGGCCGTGTTTCCCAACCTTCATCTCCAGGAGGCGCTAACCGCATATGTAACCTCCGCATATCTTCACCAGTGATCTCCAAACTAATCCCCATGCCAGCTTGATACCCTATCCTGGCCTCAAAATCCATCAAAAAAGGACCACCAAGAACAGTTTTGACTGCTCCTCTGGCCACATAAAAGTGAACCTTACCAACAGATCCACCAATGCCTAACCTGACATGCTCAGCAGTACCCATCAGCTCTGTTGCATGCCCTCCAATACCTCTGAGGTTTCCCCCAGTTCCACTTTTAATTGGCAAGCCTATACTCGTCGCTTGCTCCAATGAAATTAAATTAATTTGAGACCCTGAATCGACCAAGGCCTTTACTTCTTTACCATTAAGAGTTACCACCAGGTAACCCAGGGGAGCGGAAAAATGTGTATCTACATCTTCCCCAAACTTTTCAGCATTTTCACAAATATATTCCACCTCTCCAGTGGAAACCCGACGCCTCGTCAAATGCTTCTTTTGCTTTTCAGCAAGCGCCGGACTAATCGTAAATAACTCCCCCAAAGATAAGGGAATCTGAAGTTGATTCACCCTATTCAAAACTGCGTCCATCGCATTAGCTTGACCGGAAACTACTGGCCGCTCATACTGGACCTTTGATTTAACAACCTTGGCCCTGGGTACCTCTTGAGGTCCAACCGAGCCATCTTCACCCCCCATTATAACATCTTCACTTTCTATAACCCTAACTCCGTCACCAGCTTCTTGCACTAATCCTGATCCATCGCTAGTCCTTCTTACACCCTCCATTGGGATGGGACCGCTAAAACTTGGTCTGGGTAGAGACGCCAATGGTATGTCCTCCTCAGAATCCAAATCATCCTCTGGCATAGGCTCACCATTTAAATCAAACTTGCCATAACTAGGGGGCCCCATATCAGCAATCCCCTTCTGCATTTTATATAATTTGTCCTTAGAGTAAGGGTTCAATTTGTTGGCGGCAGTTTGAGCACTAGAATTCTTGTCCTTAGAGTAAGGGTTCACTTTGTTATTGGCCTTGCCAGGATTAGCCCTTAATTGGCTCTGAATGCTACTTTTTGCCTTAGTAGCGGCTGCTCTTCTAGCAGCGTTAACATCATATTCGCCAGCCATACAGCTACCCTCCACCTGGGCAACCGTCGCCAGCTCTAAACCTCCAAAAGAAGTAGAAAATGTGGCTTTACTGACCTCTTTCTCCTTGCCCTTGTCAGCTTTACCACCATTACCATTGCCATTTTTGCCACTCTTGGCATTAACATCTTCATCCGTCACCTCTTCAAATCTGGCTCTCCTTTCAGCCGTTAAACTTCTTCTGACCAAATCAGAAGGAGACTGTCCATCACTGGGCTTGATGAACGAACCATCGGGAAATTTATAAACTTTACCATCGAATAAAACTCGCCCAGCATCCATATCCTTATCAAGAGCAAAACTAACTGTTGCTCTGTGCCCTCTCCTATTACAATAGGAGCACACCTTTGGCTCATCATAGCCACCTCTATATCCATTACCACCATTCCCACCATTTCTCCCATTGCCTGGGAAGCGGTTACCATTATTATTGCCATTATAATTTCGACGTTCATAACCTCTGGACTGATAAGAAGTTGACGTCAACGAAGAAGCGATTGGGGCCTTGTTGGCCTTCTGTGTCTCTTGAACAAATATTTTTAATTGTTTCGTTAAATCGGCCAAGTGATCGACCATCTTATTTTCTACATTGCCCTCAACTTTAGCAGCCGGTAATCCCATTTGAGCCTTCTTGGCCTCTTGGGCTTTGACCATAATATCGTTGTTTTCGGCCAAAACTTCGCTAACCTTGCTAACATATTGAGTGCAAGACTCTTGATATTTGTCCAACACCAATAACTTGAGATGGGCCTGAATGTTCTCTTTGATAACCTCCAGAGCCGGCAGTTTCTGCTCACCATTAGGCAGTTCCTTCATCAAATCTTTTCTTGAAAGATCCTTCAAGACGTCCATTCGAATATCCCTGCTGCATGCTGTCCAAAACAAATCTTTTGCTTGGTTCTCATGCACTAACTCGTCCACCAGTATGAGATATTCCACCACTTCATCAAACTGAACACAGAGTTTTTTGAAGTCAGCCATAGAAGAAACACCACCTTTTGCTTGCCAGTCTCCAACAATTTTATTGAGGTCCATCATAGTAAACCTAACACCCCATCTATCAACCATAGCTTTAGAAAGCTTAACCCAATCCTTGTCCTTGAATGCCTGCATAGCAATAACCTCTTTTTCCACCTCCCTATCAGCAATAAAAAATCTAACTTGCTTCACCATGTCCACATGAGAAGCACCATCAACAGCAGCAGCAGCTTCATACCTGCTAATGAACCATTTAACCTCCTCCCCATCAAACTTTGGGCCATCCCAAGAAACAATTCTAACTGAGGGAGTAAGAGGGTTAGAAGATCCAGAAGCAACAGCAGAAGAAGACATCCCAATAAGTAATGAAAAGCGTTAACAATCGATAAAATAACAAGCCTCTTGCAGGCCAATAACAAAAATCCAATTATAGTTCCAGAAAATAAGCCTCTTGCAGGCTAATAACGTTCTTGATCCAAGTAAGTCTTTTAAAGAAAGCTAGAGAAATCGAACCCCACGTTGGGCGCCAACTATGGTAAGGTAAACTCTTACAGTCGCCTTGCTGTAAGCAGAATCCGGAGGAGATATGTGGATTTAGCTGAAAACCCCGTCCTTCCAATAAAAATAACAAAGTAGGTGTTCTAAATCACTAAGCTAACCAATCTACTTAGATCTGATTGATAAAAATAATGAAACTCTAAAATAATTAACGCTTATTGAGATTAAAAGAAAGTGGCTGTTGATAAAGAAATACTGATAACAACAATTAAGGTGTACCAGTGAAAGATCTGAAAAGATTGACTTTTATGTTTTTATAATAATTTAAGTTTTTATGAGACAGCTATAATCAAGTCCCAGTGAGGATGACCTTTCTAAAGATACCCTGTATGAAGTGTTATTTAAATTGTTGAGTAGTATTTCTAAAATGTTATATATAAAATATAAAGTTATAAGGGTATTACAATTTATTTAATTTGTTGAGTAATAAAAAATGAGACCGTGGTGGTTAAAGATTAAGCTGTATGATGTGTCCCCCCCCTCTCAATTTCGAGTTTGAGAAGCGCTTAAGTATTCCTAGTCACGTGCCTAAGTTTTCCCCTCCAGAGCTCTTCCAGAGTCAATCCGGAGCCGGAACGGAGTCCGTACGGAGTCCGTACGGAGTCAAAGCGGAGTCCGTACGGAGTCCCTCCGGACTTCCGGACTCAATTTAGAACCTTAAAACCATAATAAAAAATCTAGAAAAATTACACACAATAGAGCTATTTCCCCTTTACATACCAAACTAATTTTCGTAGTCTGCGCAGCTCTAATTACCCTGTGAAAATTCATCAAAGTTAAGTAATTTTTGAAAACGTAAATATTTCTATAAAACTTTAAAATTCATTTAAAAATATAAGAAAAATAGTAAAAATTCTGGGAAAATTTCCCAAGGTTCTTGAGTGACTCGACTTAATACTTATAAATTTTTCAGACCGTAAAAATAAGTTTTCTCCGTAAAATAAATTGTTTTCGTGTAGGCATTCGCTCGTGACCAATTTCTTCATATTTAAAACTCAAATAAATTAAATAAAACCCTTTTATATAAAAAAAATAATAACGCCAATCTTGCACGCCGTAATAACTCCATTTACATATTTAGGTGCCGTACTAAACTTTAGGCTACCACAACGCATGATTGGGTAACCCTTATCCTAGGCTTAGAATTTGTATAAAATAGTACAATACATTCTGTCACTGGCAAAAAGCCATTTGAGTTATGGTTGAATTATGTACCTAATACACCTGCTAAAACTCTTAATAAATTACCTAGATTGGATATCCATCCAGGTACAAAATCTTTTCTTCAGATGCAAGAATTATGCAGAAAGCATGCTCAAGAATGTATAAATAAGACATTTAAGTATGAGAAGAAAAGATGGGATAAAGCCCATAAAGAACAAATGTTCAAAGAGGGTGATGAAGTCCTTATTTCCACACTAAATTTCAATTTAAATGGTAATGTTAAATTGAAGGATCAATTCATTGGACCATTTGTAGTAAAAAAGATGGTTGGTAACAATGCTGTTGAGGTTATTCTATATACACCATATGATAGAAAAAATCCAGTATTTCCTACTTCCCTTATAAAACCATACCATTCTAATGATACTTCTCTATTTCCAAGAAGATCAGGAAGGCATAAACAGCAACCTGAAGAAATAGTTGAAAAGGCAGAAATTGAAAAGATACTTAAAAAGAGACACCTTACCAAAGAAAGGGGAGTTGAGTATCTATTAAGGTTTAAAAATAAATCAAGTGAATATGACCAGTGGATTCCAGAAAATTAAATCTCTAATCTTAAAAATCTCTTGAAAAAATTTAAATCCAAATAATACTGAAAATTCAGTATATGTATCATAGAAATTTTTAAATTATTTTTCTATTCACTCCTTACTTGTTAATTAAAATGTCTTAACATTTTTTTATTGTTTTTTTTGGGTGAGGGAGTGTCAGCCTAGGTATCTCCAGGACTGAGTAATTCTTATGTTTAAAATAAGATAATCTTAATTACATTAAGCTTTTATCTTAAAAATAAGGTTAAACCACTTATATATATGTTTATAATACATATATATATAATTATTACACTATTATGTGACTTATAGTAATTTAAATAGCTTATCCATAGCCTAATAATACTTATTAAGGTGTTAATGGAGTCATAATATACTTATCTTAAGTGATATTATGTAATTATAGACATACATAAGCTTATATGTATACATAAACTTCATATTCAGTGAAATATGTAGTTATATTATGTATATTTAGGTCTATAAGTGGGTTTCAACCTCTTAATAGCCTATAACCTTTTTTTTCTGTTTATTTTAGGTCATATGGACATATTCAGTGGACTCACAACACCTACACAAGCATATACACCTATTTCAGGCGCATATAACCAGTTTGAACAACTTAATCTGCTTCCTTGGATGGATTTTCACGGATTTATGGGTTGGGATATGATTAATGGGTTAATATGGATGCTTGGGGATGTTAATGGGAGCTTGGATAGTTAATTTGGTTCCTTTATCTGCTTTGGGTTTCATTATATACTCTTTGGATGAGCTATTTTACCTGTTTCTTTATGGTATCCGCTTTTATCAGTTTATTCTATTTATGGTATGGGTCTGTGGTATCATTAATTGTGATGGAGGGTCCTTACTGGAGGTCTGGGTGTTGAAACTGTTTGAAGTGGAAGCCATGGGGAGGTGATGAGCCCTCACAGTGCTGCAATTGCCGGGAATAGCAGTGACATCATCTGGATTGAAGGTCTGTGCACTCCAGTGGATTTTGGTATAAGTAAGGGAGGATTTTGACGGTTATTAGACATCACTTTTTTACTAAAACTCAAATAAACATTACAACACAATTATTATCATATAGAAATATATAACAAAGCCTTTATAAATTGATATTATCTTTATATAAGCTATAAACTATATTTTAATATTCTATTTTCCGTCACTAGCACGCATAACATCCAAGTATTGTGAGTTTAAATTGAGAATAACTATTTTATTAGTCTTCCCCTGAGGTTTAATCACTAAATCATTTATCAATAAGTAGTTGGACCATTAATATTTACTATTAGGGGGTGTCAGTTCTGGCAAATCCGCACTTAAATTTGACCAAATCCGCACTTAAATAAGTGCGGATTTCCAAAACACACTAGCCCCAATACTGGTGGATTTCAAAATGAAATAAGTCACTTATTTCACTCAAATCCGCACTTTCTCAACCAAAAGTGCTGATTTCACCATCAAGTCCCATTTCACTGATTTGTCAGCATCATCCCATTCATACGCAGCACTCCGCAGAATAACACTTCATAACTCAAAACATTGTACATCACTTACATCTTCATATCATATCATATAAGAGTCATGCCTTCCTCACTTTCAAATTGTGATAAATTACATAAAGCAATGACTTTCATGGCGCTTGAACTGCTCTTGGACTCTGATTCCGATTCTGATCTAGAAGAAGATTTTGTCGTTTTATCAAAAATGGCCAGGAAACGTTACCTTCTTCCCAGAAAGCCTCAAGTACTTCATACCCCCAAGTACACCATCCAAACACTTCTTAACCTATCTACACCCAGTTTTAGACAGCTGTTCAGGACTTCTCAGGAATGTTTCCTTAAATTGCTTGAGCTTATTCAGGATCATCCCATATTTCACAATAATTCTCAAAAAGAACAACAACATCCTTCAATTCAATTGGCCATCACACTATGTCGTTTGGGTTCAAATGGTAATGGAGCCGCTTTGAAACGTTTAGAAAATGTCTTTGATTTAGGGTATGGTTCAGTTAACACTTATACCAAACGATGTATCACTGCCATCAACTCCTTGGAATCTCAACTTCTCACCTGGCCAACAAAAGAAGAGCGACTTGAATCATCTCAGGTTATGCAAGCAGAGGGCTTTCCAGGATGTATTGGTTTTGTTGATGGTACTACTATTCCTTTGAGCCAGAAACCTGGTCAAGGTGGAAACAATTACTTTGACCGTAAAAAGAGGTAGATTATTTTTAACTCCTTTCATCCTCCTTGAAACTAACACAAACAAATATATCTTCTTTATAGATATTCAATTAATGTTCAGCTTATATGTGACGTAAACAAAAAATTTATATCATTCTTCGCTGGCTATCCTGGCTCATGTCATGACTCCTACGTCTTCCAAAGAATGCATATTTCAAATGAACCTGAAAAATTCTTTGATGAAAATCAGTATCTTCTTGCAGATTCTGCTTATGTGAATGGAAAGTATGTACTTCCTGCTTTTTGGGGAGCAGCTTCAGAAGACAGTCAAAATGCCAAATTCAACAATCATTTGGCAAAGTCAAGAGTCCGTATTGAACATTCTATTGGAATCTTGAAAGGCCGTTTTTCTAGTTTAAGGGAATTAAGAAGTCCTCTTAGAAATAAATCTGAAATGGAGGCGGTGATCAACTGGATTCTGTGTTGCACTATACTTCATAACCTACTTGCTGACCTCAAAGATCAATGGTTAGAGCTGTATGAAGATGAACAAGTTGATTCACCTCCGACTATATCCAACACTTCTATTTCTCAATCAACTAGTATAAGGGCAAAAATCCTTCAAATAACACTCCAACATTTTTCAACGCAATTTTAATTTTTTTCTCTTTCTCTTCAAATTATCAATTTGCATGTATTATTCACTGAGAATGGAAATTTTTTTTGCATATTTTTTTGGTTTTTGAATTTGCTGTTAAAGTCTTATTTTTTTTTCTCTCTGTGTTTTCTTTCATCAACTCAACATGAAATCGCATATTTTCAGCAAACACATATTTTTTCAGTCACTCAAAGGTTGGGAAAGAGTTGGAAGGAAAGATTAAGGGTTCCGAGGCATTTTAAATGAAGAAAAGGGTCTGGGAGAGGTTGAGAGGGGTGAAATGGGGATCAAAAGAGGATGGCATACAATGGGGCTGGGAGGATAGCGAAAGGCATGGGGAGGGAAGACAAGCATGTGTTGATAGAATTGAAAGGGATGGAGATTGGTGCAAACAGAGTGTGAAAATAGGAGGATAAACTCTGTTCTTCGGGCGAAGAACAGAGTTCACTTCCATAAAATACTAGCTGAAACATAGTTTTCAATTCTGTAAAAACAGTTGTAAGTAATAGAAAAAGTCACTGATTTTTTTTCTATGTAATCCTTGCTTTACGAGGAGACTTTTGTGACGAAGCAGATTTTTGAGTTACCTTTTGAGATTTGGAATGTCTGGTAGGCATTATGAAACTGGCACATAACAAGAAAAAAGATTAAAAAGTAGAAGAAATAAGTAAAAAAGAATGTAAACATGCCTGGTCAAAATATTGAAAATGTTGGAGATTGGTGCAAACAGAATGTGAAAATAGGAGGATGAACTCTGTTCTTCGGGCGAAGAACAGAGTTCACTTCCATAAAATATTAGCTGAAACATAGTTTTCAATTCTGTAAAAACAGTTGTAAGTAATAGAAAAAGTCACTGATTTTTTTTCTATGTAATCCTTGCTTTACGAGGAGACTTTTGTGACGAAGCAGATTTTTGAGTTACCTTTTGAGATTTGGAATGTCTGGGAGGCATTATGAAACTGGCACATAACAAGAAAAAAGATTAAAAAGTAGAAGAAATAAGTAAAAAAGAATGTAAACATGCCTGGTCAAAATATTGAAAATGTTGGAGATTGGTGCAAACAGAATGTGAAAATAGGAGGATGAACTCTGTTCTTCGGGCGAAGAACAGAGTTCACTTCCATAAAATATTAGCTGAAACATAGTTTTCAATTCTGTAAAAACAGTTGTAAGTAATAGAAAAAGTCACTGATTTTTTTTCTATGTAATCCTTGCTTTACGAGGAGACTTTTGTGACGAAGCAGATTTTTGAGTTACCTTTTGAGATTTGGAATGTCTGGGAGGCATTATGAAACTGGCACATAACAAGAAAAAAGATTAAAAAGTAGAAGAAATAAGTAAAAAAGAATGTAAACATGCCTGGTCAAAATATTGAAAATTTCAGGAAGGGGTGTGTGCTGAGGATTGATGGGTAGGTAGCGAGGAAGGTCAGTGTGTCACATGTGACAGGGATGGGGTAAGAAAGGAAGGGATGTTTTGTGGCCAAAATGTGGTTGTGAAAAAAAACGGGAAAAAAGTGCTGATTTGAGGTCATAACTGACACCCTTTTTTGAAATAAGTGACTTTTTTGCAAAATTTAAGTGCTGATTTGTAAGTGCTGATTTTGTTTGAAATCCGCACTTAATTTAAGTGCGGATTTGCCAGAACTGACACCCCCTATTAAATCATATATATATACTGTCAGTATAGTCTAGTATATAAGTATGATATAATAGTGTTTATTTATGGTCATACTACTTATTGATAAATGATTTAGTGATTAAAACTCAGGGGAAGACTAATAAAATTGTTATACTCAAGTCAAACTCACAATACTTGGATTTAAGTGCGTGCTAGTGGTGGAAAATAGATGAATAAAATATAGTTATAGCTTTATATAAAGATAAAATCAATTTATAGTGGCTTTATAATATATTTCTAAAGGTTAATAATTGTATAGTAGTGTTTTTTGGAGTTGTATTAATTGAATGATGATAAATAACCGTTAAAATCCCTCCTTACTTATACCCAAATCCACTGGAGTGCACAGACCTTCAATCCAGATGATGTCACTGCTATCCCCAGCAATTACAGCACTGTGAGGGCCCATCACCTCCCCATGGAGTCCACTTCAAGCAGTTTCAACACTCAGACCTCCAGTAAGGACCCTCCATCACTATTAATAATAACACTGATCCATACCATAAATAGAAAACCCAGATAAAAGCGGATACCATAAAGAAACAGGTAAAATAAACAATCAAAAAGAGATTTAATGAAAATAAAAGCATATAAAGGAAACAAATGAAATTTCCAAGCCCCCAATAACATCCCCAAGCATCCACATTAACCCAGAAACATCCTTCCAACCCATAAATCCGTGAATAACCATCCAAGGAAGTAATTTTAGTTGTCCAAACTGGGTGTATGCGTCTTATATAGGTGTCTATGCTTCTGTAGGCGTTTTGAGTCCACTGATTTCGTCCATATGACCTAAAATAAGCAGAAAAACAAAGGTTATAGGCTATTAAGGGGCTAAAACCCACTTATATACCTAAATATACATAATATACTGCATATTTCACTGAATATGAGATTTATGTATACATATAAGCCTATGTATGTCAATAATTACTTCATATCACTTAAGATAAGTATATTATGACTCCATTAACACCTTAATAAATATTATTAGGCCATGGATAAGCTATTTAAACTATTATAAGTTATATAATAGAATAATAATTATATATATATATAATAAAATAATATATATTATTATTTTAAACTCATTTTTAAGATATAAGCTTAATCTACTTAAGGTTATCTTATTTTAAGCATAAGAAATACTCAGTCCTAAGGATATTTAGGCTGACACTCCCTCACCCTAAAAAAAACAATAATAAAAAATGTTAAGACATTTTAATTAAAACTAACGAGTGAAATAATAAAATAAAAAATAATTTTTATAATACATATACTGAATAAACAGTATTATTTAGATTTAAATTTTTTCAAGAGATTTTTAAGATCAGAAATTTTTTTTTCTGGAATCCACTGGTCATATTCACTTGATTTTTTTTAAATCTTAATAGATGCTCAACTCCCTTTTCTTTAGTAAGGTGTCTCTTTTTAAGTATCTTTTCAATTTCTGCCTTTTCAACTATTTCTTCAGGTTGCTGTTTATGCCTTCCTGATCTTCTTGGAAATAGAGCAGTATCATTAGAATGGTATTGTTTTATAAGAGAAATAGGAAATACTGGATGTTTTCTATCATATGGTGCATATAGAATAACCTCAACAGCATTATTACCAACCATCTTTTTAACTACAAATGGTATAATGAATGGATCCTTCAATTTAACATTACCATTTAAATTGAAATGTAGCGTTGAAATAAGGATTTCATCACCCTCTTTGAAAATTTGTTCTTTATGGGCTTTATCCCATCTTTTCTTTTCATACTCAAAAGCCTTATTTATACATTCTTGAGCATGTTTTCTGCATAATTCTTGCATCTGAAGAAAAGATTTAGTACCTGGATGGATATCCAATCTAGGTAACTTATTAAGAGTTTTAGGAGGGGTATTAGGTACATAACCCAACCATAACTCAAATGGCTTTTTGCCAGTGACAGAATGTACTGTACTATTATATGCAAATTCTAAACCTAGGATAAGGGTTACCCAATCATGCGTGAATTTGTCATTGTCTTTAAAATTAAGACCAAAAGCACAGTATCTTCTTATCATATCTTCTAAGGTTTGTATCATTCTTTCTGCTAGCCCATCAGTTTGTGGATGGTGTGCTGTAGAAAGTTCTAATTGACACCCTGAAACATCCATAAGTGACATCCAGAACTCAAAGTAAATTTAGGATCTCTGTCAGAAACTATTGCTTTGGGGAAACCTGCTGTATTTAACATTTGTGTCCACCATAAAAAAGCTAAGTCCTTTGCAGAAACCTCTTTGTGGGTAGGAATAAATTTACACATCTTTGTAAATCTATCTACAATTACCCAGCAGGAGTTATAGCTCTTATGCCCTGCTATTGGCAAACCTGTTACAAAGTCCATGTTAATGATTTCCCATGGAGCTTTTGGTTGCTCAATTTTTTGTAATAAACCAGCTCTTTTTCCTTTTAATCTTTTAGATTTTTGACAAGAATCACATGTTTCAACATATTTCTGAACATCCTCAGACATGTTAATCCACCAAGCTGTGTTTTTTACTCTGGTTAATGTTTTATGGTAGTCAAAATGACCTGCTAATATATCATCATGACATATACTTAACATTAACTCCTTCATTGAAGGGGGAATTACAATTACATTACTTAATTTTTTCCTGTAATATATAAAACCATCCTCAATGGAAAATTTTCCTTTTTCTAATTCCTCTTTATACTTAATTGGTAATGCTTTTATTAAAACATTCATTGAAGAATTAGATGGATCATTTAATATTGTAGTTAATTTACTCAAGTCAGGATCTGAATTATAATTATCAAGAATTAATTGCATAAATTCATCCTCAAGATCTACAATATAAATGCCATAAATGTTAATAATCTCTGACTCAGGAACATAAGCAGGATTATCATCATTATTAGGCAGAGGTACTCTAGATAACAGATCTACATTAGAGTGCAAGGTTCCTGCTCTATGTGTAATAGTCATCCGGCCTCTGTATTCTTGTACAGCTAATTGCCATCTAAACATGTGTCTATTTGGAGTTTTCATGTTTAAGAGTGACTTAACTGCACTACAGTCAGTTATTAACTCAAATTTTTGGTCTTCAAGGTAATAATGTAGCTTCTCAAGAGCTTATACTACTGCCAAACGTTCAAGTTGAGTAGCACCATATTTCAATTCACCACTTCTCAGAGTACGTGAAATATAGCAGATTACTACTTCTGACATTTTACCTTCAATAAGTTGTTTTTGATGTAAAGCAGCACCCAGTCCAATAAAACTTGCATCTGTATATAATACAAAAGGTAATTGGAAATCTGGTAATCCCAAGATAGGAGCTGTCATTAAACATTCTTTCAACTTATCAAAAGCTTGTTGTCTTTCATTATTCCAAATGAAAGCTTCTGATTTCTTTATCAGTGTGGTCAGTGGTGCAGCAATTGATTGGTAGTTTTTTATATATTGTCTATAATAACCACACATTCCAAGAAAAGATTGTACATCCTTCACATTTTGAGGAATGCCAATATTCTTTATTGCAGCCACTTTATTTTGGTCTACACATATTTGTAAGCCAGATACAATATGACCAAGCACTTTTAAAGACTCAAACCCAATTTTACATTTTTTCAATGCCAGGGTCATTTTTATTTCATCCATTTTCTGAAATACTTTCCTTAAATGGATTAAGTGTTCATCAAAAGTTTTAGAGAACACTATGATGTCATCAATGTATACCATTAACCATCCCTCAATCATTTCATTATGGAATGTTATATCCATTAACTTCTGAAATACTGATGGAGCATTTTTTGGTCCAAATGGCATTCTGACATAATTATAAATTCCCATGTGTGTTGTTATCAACAAAAAGTTCTGTGAATTCTTTTCAACAGGAATTTGATGGTACCCTTTATTTCCATCTAGGCAACTTATATATTTAGCACCTTTAAGGGTAGAATGTATAGAGGCAATCCTTGGCAAGGGATAAATATCATCTACTGTAAATGTATTTAATGCTCTATTAACACCGCACAGTCTTGCTTTATCTTGTTCATAAGAAATTAGCACTGGTGATATTACACAATATTTTGGTGTAGTTTCAACCTTCTCAAGAATGTTCATTTATAATAACATCTTAATATTATCCTCTATGTATTTCCTCTTCATTGGTGAAGCAGGGTATGGTTTCTTTTTAAGACTAGCAAGAATATTATCCATATCACAGGTTAAACTAATCTTCATTTCATGATATTTTACAAGGCCAAGTTCATTTGTACCATGTGCAAAAGCCATTGGAAAAGCTTTAATTAATTCCAAAATATTATTTTTCTCAGTTTTACTTATCTGAGTGCCAAATGATGCTTTTGAAATTTCTGTTTCCAGAAGTTCCATCTCATTGGATTCTCTTCCTTTAGATGGGAAATTTGTTACTGACTCAATGTGTAAGAGTGTGTTAAAAGAATTTATTTTAAATTTCCTCTTACCATTCATGCCAATTGTAAAATTGTTATTAGCAGGGTCTAATTTTACACCAAATTTAGTCAGAATATCATTTCCAATGATAAAACAGTTACTACAGTTAGTATTATCCATTACTACAAAGTCACAAGTTACTCTTACATAACCATGTTGATGTTTAAAGAAAACAGCAGCTTTGTATTTACCAATGGGGTGTAGCACCGATCCAAAACCTCTCCAATTTTTATTTTGAAGTGTTTCAAGCTTAAACTTATATTCACTATCAATTTTCTGTAATGTATTAGTGGAAAAAACAGAACCAGCAGCTCCTGTGTCCAGTACTATATTAACATTTTCACCAGAAATGATAGCTGGAACCGTGATAGGTGTCATTCTAAAGTTATCAGCTTGTATATCCTTAATGATTTCAGCATCCTCAAAATTCATTAAAGATTCATTTGAGTCCATATTTAATATTGGATTTTCAAAGATGGACAAATCATCTTCCAACATACAGACTTAATTTTCATCACTTTATGAGATATTGCTGTCATAATCACTTGATTCTTTACTTTTTTCAGTTTCACTTTCAGATTCATGTTGATTTTCAACAATATTTATGTTTTTCTCACATTTGTGACCTTTGACCCAAGGTTTGTTACACTTATAACAAGTATTTGTCTCATACTTTTTAGGTACTACAGGTGCAGTAGGTTTTTTCTGCTTCTCCTGAAGTGTTTTTGAATTCTGAGTTTTTACAGGTTCAACATTTTGTTTATAAGTGGAATACCTTGATTCATACTTATGGTTTAATAATATTTCATTGCAAATATTAATAAAGTCAGAATATTCAGTAACATTTAATGTTCTAGCTACAACAATATCTCTGAAAGATATAGGTAATTTATATATTATCTTATCTTTCCATAAGTTAAAATCCATATGAGGCTCAATGGCTTTTAATATTTTGTTTAAATTCATTAAAAATACCATAGGTTTGTCACCATTCAACGGATAATATCTAGTCTTCTCATAAAGTATTTGCTGAGTAAGCCTGAATTTAGAACCTCCAAATTGTTTTTCAATAAGTTGTTTCCATTCAGCCCAAATGTAGTCTCTTATCTCACTTAAGACAGCTTCAAACCATAATAAAGCAACATCCTTAAATAAAGAAATTAATTTTGATGTTATCTCTTCATCTGGTAACTTATATGAGAATTTCAAGTTGTCAATTCTTTGAATAAAATGTTGCCAATCAGAGCTGGCTTCCCCATCATAAGTTGGGTACTGATCTATCTTAGGCCAGTTTTTCTGATTGGATTTTATCTCACTAATCTTAGGTAAATTCAACAACTCATTTACTTTTGATAAATGGTCTTGTATTTCTTCCTGCACGTATTTGTGACTTACATTTTCAGATTTGACACTACCACCAGATGGTTTTAATTGTGGTAGTATATGGAAGGAATGAGATTCACTTTTGCCAATGAAAGGATTATTATTATATTGATTATACTTATGATTATCCTGGTTCATTAGTAGATTGGCAGTTTCAATCTCAACTTTAGTTAATCTTTGTAGCAACTCAGAGACACTTTGATTTGTCTGGGCAAAAGATAACTTTGTTCTTGATTCAGTTTTTAATAAATGTGTTTCATATAATTTTTCTAACTCACAGAATTTGTTTGAAAGGTCATTATATTTATTACTCAATGAATCATATTTAAGAGTTAGAGACAAATGTTCTTTCTCTAATTCTTTGTTACATGTTGCTAATTGAGAAATGTTTAATGTCAAGGATGAAATTGTATCACTAGTGAGCTTAACTGTCTGTTCCTCACAATCAGTCATTCTATTCCTCAATGCTGAAACAATTCTATGGACAGTTGGATTATTGTTAAAATATTCCAAATCCTCCTTTTCAATTCTCTCACTCTCCTGTGAACTTCTCATCTCACTAGTAGGTGGTTGCAACTGAGGGTTAACTGTATTATCATTGTAAATAGTACTGTTATTGTGGACAAAAGACAAGTCAGGTGTATATACTCTAAAACCTAAATTTCTTAAATCCTCCTCTATTTTTTGCACAGATTTAACATCAATAGAATTACCTATATTGTAATTATCAGTATTATGTTCAATCTGAGAGGGTAATCTACTTACCAAGGGATGGTTTCCAGTCCTGATTTTTGGCGCTTTTTTCCTTTGTAAGGGTGAGCTGAGGAAGTCAGATGAGGGGGTGGATCCCTGTTGCAACTGTGGCTTGTCCACTGTTGGTGAAACCAGTCCCATTTCCATTTGTCTACCAGGATTTTCTCCTGGGAGTGAGTTGACCCACCTTGGGTAGGGGGTTGCTGATTTGACTGACTGGGCTGGCCTCCCTTTAATTCTGCCAATGCCTGATTCATCTGCTGAAACCTAACCTTGTAATTGTTTTGCAACTGCTCTACCTCTTTGAACATGAGAGATTTTGATTCCTCCAACTTCAGAACCTGTTTGGCCAGGTGGGACAGTTGATCCTGAAGAGGAGGAGACTTCTTTTTTATAGTTATCTTTTTTAAGAGGGCGTCCTTTTCCTCTATACTCATGCTTTCTGGCTGGGGGTACTGTTGGCCCTCCATGGTGATGTCCTGGAAAGTTTTTGTTAGCTTTTGACCTGGTATTATAAGCAGGCATTTCACTTACACTGTCCTGGGGAGCACTTATATTGTTAAGAATGACAATATTTTACGTCTACAAAAGGAAAAAACTCTATGGAATTAGTAGACAAAAGATATTAGCAATTATATTACTAATAAAAAGCAATGGAGCTTACCCTGAATTTATATCTTTATTTATTTAAATAAAATGTAAGAGAAATTCGAAAAAATCTGTTAAAAATATAATACTAAGTTTAACTATACCTCTATAAGGTTGAATAATTAGCTTACCAAGATTTAACCAAATACCAATTTAATTGGGTGTTATATTGGTGTCCAAATACCAAGTGAAATTGGGTTTATATTGGGTACAGTTACTACTGTAAATATCTAATTTTTTATGATAAAAAATTAGTACAATTATTTTAAGGGTTCTTTTCCGCAATCAATGAGTTATGATGACCCACTAATATTCAGCAGACCCAAATATTTGGTTTATTTTGAGCTGTACTAAGGTAAAAATCACGTCCCAAGGCTTATACTAAATAATAAGTAAAATATAAGGAAAGACCCCCAATTGTCAGTATAGTCTAGTATATAAGTATGATATAATAGTGTTTATTTATGGTCCTACTACTTATTGATAAATGATTTAGTGATTAAACCTCAGGGGAAGACTAATAAAATTGTTATACTCAAGTCAAACTCACAATACTTGGATTTAAGTGCGTGCTAGTGGTGGAAAATAGATGAATAAAATATAGTTATAGCTTTATATAAAGATAAAATCAATTTATAGTGGCTTTATAATATATTTCTAAAGGTTAATAATTGTATAGTAGTGTTTTTTGGAGTTGTATTAATTGAATGATGATAAATAACCGTTAAAATCCCTCCTTACTTATACCCAAATCCACTGGAGTGCACAGACCTTCAATCCAGATGATGTCACTGCTATCCCCAGCAATTACAGCACTGTGAGGGCCCATCACCTCCCCATGGAGTCCACTTCAAGCAGTTTCAACACTCAGACCTCCAGTAAGGACCCTCCATCACTATTAATAATAACACTGATCCATACCATAAATAGAAAACCCAGATAAAAGCGGATACCATAAAGAAACAGGTAAAATAAACAATCAAAAAGAGATTTAATGAAAATAAAAGCATATAAAGGAAACAAATGAAATTTCCAAGCCCCCAATAACATCCCCAAGCATCCACATTAACCCAGAAACATCCTTCCAACCCATAAATCCGTGAATAACCATCCAAGGAAGTAATTTTAGTTGTCCAAACTGGGTGTATGCGTCTTATATAGGTGTCTATGCTTCTGTAGGCGTTGTGAGTCCACTGATTTCGTCCATATGACCTAAAATAAGCAGAAAAACAAAGGTTATAGGCTATTAAGGGGCTAAAACCCACTTATATACCTAAATATACATAATATACTGCATATTTCACTGAATATGAGATTTATGTATACATATAAGCTTATGTATGTCAATAATTACTTCATATCACTTAAGATAAGTATATTATGACTCCATTAACACCTTAATAAATATTATTAGGCCATGGATAAGCTATTTAAACTATTATAAGTTATATAATAGAATAATAATTATATATATATATAATAAAATAATATATATTATTATTTTAAACTCATTTTTAAGATATAAGCTTAATCTACTTAAGGTTATCTTATTTTAAGCATAAGAAATACTCAGTCCTAAGGATATTTAGGCTGACATATACTATCACAAACTGACAGAAGGAAGGGGGGAATACATTGGAAGTGGAGAGTATGTGAAGCTGATGTGGGTGTAATTTGGGGCAGGGGGAGGAGACCATAGATTTGGCAAGGTGGGCCACGGGGTTTGATGAAGGAATAGTGAGGAGTCTTTCTCAAGCCTTGTTGACCGCTAAATCTAGGTGTTGTTTACAAGATAATGAGGCAGAGTCATGTAGGAGAAAACATAACGGGGTGAACTTAAAGAAACCAAGGGCTCTTCTGAGGGCTTTTTTGTCTACCACCTGCAGGAGTCTGGTGGTGTGAGTGTTTTTTTTGGGGTTATGCCAGACCAGGGAAGCATAGTCAGTCCTTGGGTGAACTAAAGCTGAGATCAGTGTGATATATTGTTTGAGTGGGATACCCCACCCTGAGTAAGCAAGGTGATGAATTGATGCAGCAGCTCTGAGGCCTTCCATGACAAGCTTGTTTCCATTGGGAACAAATGAGAGTGAAGGGTCAAGGAGAGTGCCAAGCCACTTCAAAATGGGGGAGGGATTGAGAAGGCAACCATTGAAAGAGAAGAGGGGGGGAGAGGCAAGCAGTGGTTTGAGTTTTGTAAACAAGGTCCACTGAGTCTTGTTGAGGTCAAAGACAGCAACATTTTTACTGCCCCACACCAAATGACAGCAAAAAGAACAAAAAAAAAAAACTAGAGTTTATTTATAAGAAGCTAAAATATTAAGGCTAAGTGAGAAAATAAAAAAAAACTTATTTGTTGCAAAGAAGGGTGCTAGAGGTGATTGTGAGGTAGTGATAAGTTGGGTGTGGTGGCTGGCGGAAGAGCGTATGCAAACGAAATCAAGAGGACTTCTTGCGGGGTACTGTACATGCTCTTACGCAACTGTTACGCCGTGTGGCGTAACAAACAAATTTGGGAGTGTTATGTTCCCCTGTTCTTTCCAGAGTCTAGTTTTTGCTTAGCCACTGGCTGACAAAACTACATTCCTATGAATACCTTCTAGTCAATGATAGCATATATTGATGCAACTGAGATGCCAGACCTAACTGATAAATCATGAGTACTGAGGCTAACATAGGTAAAACTAAATGCACTGATGTTGAAGGCAAAAAGCCAAAGTAAACATGCTCAACCACTACTTCAAATCTCACTTTTAGAATGTCCTTGGAGCGCGTTGAAGAAAACGGGTATGGCAAGAAACACACACGAAGTCCAATGGGTACGTTAGGAGAGAGCCGTGAGGTGAAAAGTGTGACTTCAACATCAACAGGATCGCTGCCAATCCAGATCACTCGAGCACTCCAATGGCGTTTTACTTTGAGGACTTGAGGGGTGAAATCGAGAAGAACATATTCAATGTGTTCAGTAGGTTCGTCGTAAACTGGAGGGATGAGTAGTTCGCCAGCCAACCTTCCAGGCACTTGTAAGCGATACCTTTTGCAGGTCATATCAGTTAATAGAAGTATCAAATCGAAAGTAAATATATTGAAAACTGACTGAGAAGTAGTAGCTTTTTGATCATGTGATCCTTGAATGGCTGATGATGTCTCAAAGGGCGTCACAAATTGAACCACTTCAACATTTGCGACAATGTAATTTGTAAGGTAAATCATAATCCAACAAAGAATCCATACTACCTGCATTGAGAAAACAGTGTAGTTGAGGGAAAAAATTGAGCAACGCCACTTGTTGAAATGAAAATTGAGTTTCTTCATGTCAATATTTTGAAGTTATTTGAATTGAATGGTGGTCCATCTGATCGTGTCACTCAACGGCCAGCAAAAGCTTGGCACCAATTGACATAAATATGTAGGTCCACTTTGACTCTCAATCTATTATGAGCTGAAATTATTATGAAAAGGGTAAGGATCAGACTCACATCTATCAGGTACTCTCAACATATAACTAGAAAGGCGCTGTCAATGCTGCTTCACAAACAAAAACACAGAGAAAATCTGGTTTATTAAATTTGCATGTGCGTCTGAGGGATTTGCATTTTGCATTTTGTGTGCAAAAAAGGTTTATTCTGGCTGGGGGACTTTAATTGCCACATGCATATGGTACATATTTACAAAATTAAAAATAAAACATCCTTGAAAACTGTACTAGCACATCAAACAGAGTGAAGTCAAGTTATATCAGAGCCTTTCAGATTTATAACTTCATTTTCTTTCCTAGTCAATTCATTTAAATACTATTACTAAAAAGGTATTGCTTTATTGAAACATAAACAGCACCTTTAATTTTCACACACACCCCATTCAATAATTTTTTTTTAGGTAAATACACTTGGGAAAAGTTTACTCTATTATTACCACATTTTTAATACACAAGTACACGCCCTTTCTTTCTCACACAAAATCGTTTTTTTTAAATTACTACGCTGCGCTGTGATTTCTTTAGTTCCATTTTTAGGAAAGAAATTTGAAGCTTGAACTCTTAATTCTCTACATTTTTCAATTAAAAAAAAGTAAATTAACGAAAAAAAAGAAAGGAGCTTTATCAAAAACTTGATCTTGTTTAATATGTTCATCATAAGTAGGGTACAGTTCACACATTTCAAAAGAAGACTATCAAAATAGTTTTGTGAAAGCTAAATAGATCAATATGTATCAAATAAAAAGATTAAAAAAGAAAAGCCTATGTTGCTTTTTTTTTAAAAAAAAAATTACGACATTTCACCTGAAGGCATCGTTTATCAATTGAACTTTTCTTTTTCTGCCTAAATCTTCTAACCTATTATCGCCGGGCTTCATCATTCAACTGTAAAATACACCACTTAATTTTTTCATAATAGCAGGTGAAAAAAAAGAGAAGGTATTAGTTTACTACATTTATAACCTAAGTTATTTTCATGTTTTTTCTACTTTTCTTTTTCAAAAAAAAAAAAAAAGAAATATGAAGAGTCAGGTAAGACTTAAAATGCTTACCGTCATCAAATATGCCATGTTGTGCAACCGCAGCCACAACAGGCTGGTGTCCTTCTGCTGAAACGATTGTTGCCAACCTAGAAAAAAAATTCAGAGTGATAGATTAGTAATTTTTATCGTTAATGCTTGAGGGATTGTAATTAGAAAAATAAATCAAAATGATTTAACAAAAAACTATCCCAATTTACCTATAGGTTCCCGGTTTCAAACCCGATTGAACAAATGCTGTAGAAATTCCATCTGAGTCGGGAGCTTTGTCGATACCTTCAAGCAATAGGAATTTTAATACCTTTAAAAAATAAAATTTTATAATTTAAATTTAAAATTCTGATACATTACCTCTAAAGAAAGAAAACTCCTTGGGATCCTATGTATCCATTAAAAAAAAAAAAAAAAAAAAAAAAAAAGGACGTAAAACCTCAGATGATATGTGGAACAAATCAAGAAATTCGCGAGGTCATATAATTCTTATTTTTTTTTACAAAAAGGGGAGAATTGAGCTTACCAGAATTTTTGTAGAGCGAATGTCTGATAAAAGCTGAATGACGACATGTAAATGTCCAATAACCTTCTTTGAATCTTTGTCTAATCGTTGAGGAATACCGAAATAGCTGAATAGAACCCCAACACATAAAAAAAAGATATATTAAGTTGAATTTTTACCTCAGCTTTCAAAAATCATGTAGTTGCACTCTTAAAACTAGTCACCAACTTTACAATGTTAAAGATTGGAAAAAATGTAATTATATATATCAAGCAACTTAACTAGAATACTATTCTTCCTGGAATATTTTACTGGCTACTTAAAGAAAAGTGATAAAATCTCAACCAATCAACCTAATAACGTACCTGTTGTTCGGATTAGCAAAATGACCTAGGATAACATTACTAACTGCCAGCTTGATAGTAAATGGTTGATTGGCTTTCAATTTGTCCAAATTGCGTGGAAACTGAAATTTACATGAAGGCATTTCTTGTTTTCCCACAACCTCCAAGGTTCCATTCATTCAATAATCAGAAAAACCATGATGATTTCAACAAAAAGCGTTAAATTATAGATAGTAGAGTTAAGTTAGAGATTAAAGATTAGCTATCTGATTGATTGTAGATAATGACGAAGGGACGGGAAATGGAGAAAAATTAAGGTAGAATGAAAACTCACCAGACCGATTGGAGTGGGTGAGCATGAAAACTGATCAATGGTCTGATGACCATTCATCAACTGGGCTCCCAATGCGTCTCCAGATTGACAAAAATTGGCCTAGCAATAAAAAAGAATTAACATATGAGGTACAACCCCCCCCCCCCCCCAACAAAAAGAAAGAAAGAAAGAAAACAAAAACAAAAACAAATTTGTCAAAACTTCTGAATCATTTGTAAGTCTAAAAACTCTATAGTAAGCAGACACAGTCTGATGCAATCACAAAGATAACCTAAAATTAGCTTTGAAGATTGACTGCTTACCACGTCTTCAGAACCTGTTTCATCATTATCTTGGTTCGACGCTTGTGAGTTACTCTCATCGTTTTCGGAATCTACTGCATTACTAGAGTCTGGCGAACGTTTACATGATACTTTTTTTGTTACGTGATGACCAGATGTTGCTTTATGTGGATTCAGAAATGCAATAACTTTAGGGTCTAAAAACACGAACCCAAAAAAAAAAAAAATTCTTGTGGTTCAAAAAGATATGAAAAACATACTTGGTGTATTTATAACTGTCATTACTCCGTATAACACTAACAAAATTTGTCCATAGATATTTCGGATGTTCATTGTAATTTGAATGGAGAGTAATCAGCACTCTTTATATTGAAGTTACAGCTATTAAAGCTACAAATTTTTCCAGAAAGAAGAAGATAAAAGCAAAGAAAAATACGTTGGAGTGACAAAATGGATTAAAATCTTGGGTAGCGAATGATAGCTGATTTATGATCTAGTAGTGATGAAAAAACATAAAGGGACAATAAGATCGAAAGTGAAAAACTCATACTTCATGTATGTATGAACAACTAGTCCACATCAACTAGATGATAAAGGATCACAAGCGAGATTAAGAGTTGTTCAGTTAGTAACCACAAAAGGCAAAGGCTCAACGAAGTGAGACTAAGTACCTAAACGCAGCACATCACGACAGATATCAACAAAGGCAAATTTCATGATGAGCAGCTAATTGACTTAGGAGAGGTACGTTGATACTTGTTGGTTTGAGGTCACCTTGCCATCAGTAATTACCCCCCACCTCTTCCCCTTTGTTGAAATGAGCAATGAAGACTCGTATTAGGTAAACCAGCAGTCTCAAAGATGGGAATTCAGACTTTTTTTTGGTATATTAATTCACTTATTTCCTGATTTCTCTTACCGAAATCTACCTACCCCGAGCGCTATATCCTAGTCACCCAATATTCAAGTATAAATGGATACATAATACTTGCTCAATGTTTATAGCAAGAGTTAAACAATGAAATGAAGGGAAATCAAACGGCCAGTGATGCTCCAACTAATAATAATAGGGAGCCTCAAACATGGTGAATGTAAAAATACATTAAATTCTTTTAAGTCATTAAAAGTAGGAATCTCCTATGTCCCTTATCTCCCAAGCTGGAATCCCCACCTTTTGCAACTCACGGTGCTTCACCTCTGTGATTGACCTGGTATTTGCAAACGGGAAGGCTTCTGATTGGGTGATAAATTGCATTACAGACAGAGATGGATCACTTTCTCATCTTTCACATCATAGATCAATCATTACTCAAATCCTCCCTCTCCCTTGCCCTCCCCCACAAAGGAATCAGTTCAGGAATTGGAAATCCTTTGATGAGTCCTCTCTCCACAACTCCCTCTCCTCCTTGCCCCCTCACCCCCCTCTCTCTTCCCCCTCTTCCACTTCCTTGGCTGCCAAACAAGTCTCTTCCATATTTATTGAACTTATGGAAACCTTTGTCCCGCTGCAGCAGCCCAGCTTGGTGTGTCATGCATGGTGGAATTGCGGTATCTTGGACCCCCTCAAGAAAAACTGCTACAGAGCCCTCCATCAAATGTGGCTCTCCCCTTCTTCTCACTTCAAGTCTGAGTTTCTGTCAGCGAGAAAGGTCTTCCACGCAAAAATCAAATATCTTCGCAAGAAACACTGGCAAAAATACCTATCCTCCCTGACCCCCAATACCCTGTTCAAACCAGCTAACTCATTCTCCCACATATCTAATCCTTGATCTAACCCTCCCCTCCTAGATTCTGACGGATCGCTTGTGACTGACAACCTATTGAAGGCCAAGCTTCTCTTTGAGGGCACTTCTGTAGTGTCAATTCCTTGTGATCTCTCAGACATTTGCCCCCATCCCCCCATTCACTGTTCAAGAGATCTCTGCCACTCTTCTTAAAACTAAGAAAGGCAGGGCTCCTGGACCTGATGGTATCCCAAATTCTCTCTTTCATTGTAACCCCCAAGCTGTCGCTGCTTTTCTCCTCCCTCTTTTTCAGAAGTGCCTTGACACAGGACACTACCCCTCCCCATGGAAGATCGCTAGAACAGTGGTCATTCCCAAACCAAATTTCCCTGATTATTCTATCCCTGGTGCTTACCGACCCATTGCCCTCCTCAATACCTTGGGTATACTCCTAGAAGCCCTCCTCACCAAGTGTCTCTCCTATCTCATTGAGTCAAACTATGTTCTTCCTGAACTCACTACGGTGGCTGTCCATTTAGAAGCACTTCCAATACCCTTCTCCACTTTAGCACTTGGACAAAAGACCAGTGGCAGAAAGGTAATGTAGTTGGTGCTCTGTCCCTGGATGTGAAAGTCGTTTTTCCCTCAGTGAAAACCGTCAGACTCTCACACATTCTTTTCTCTATGCCTCTCCCCCACAATTTAATCTCACTAATCATTGATTCCTTATGTGGACAGCAAACTAATATTGCCTTCTCCACCTTTGAATCCCTTGCCATTTTCTCCCCCAAGAGACTCTTCTGTCCCCACTTTTATATGTCATTTACAACGCTGACTTGTTGACTCTCCCATCCCTCTCTCATTCCTCCTTAGCCTTAGGTTACCTTGATGATGTGGTATTCCTATCTGCTAACAAGGACACAGAGGTAGTGGTTGACACCCTTACCAGATTGGGATCAGAAGCGGTTGCTTGGGGCTCCAAACATGCTGCTGTCCTTGATTTCTCCAAAATAAATGGATGCTCCTCACTAAACGCAAACATATCCTAAACTCCCCCCCTACTCTCTCCTTTAATGGAAGATCTCTTGCACCCTCCCCTACCCTGAAATGTCTTGGGCTTCTCCTTGATCCCTTGCTGTTGTTCATCCCTAATGGTAACAAGCTAATTGCAGCTGGTCTTCAATCTGCGGTGTCTATCCACTGTTTGGCATCATCAGGTTGGGGTATCCCATTAAAGCAATGCTGCACACTAATCACATCTTTAGTTCATTCCAGGACAGATTATGCTGCCATTATGTGGCATAATCCAAAGAGGAACTCTTGCACTATTAGACTTCTGCAGGTGGTAGACAACAAGGCTCTTAGAAGGGCCCTTAGATGTTTACGCTCTACCCCAGTCAAACTTCTCTTACATGACTTATCTTTCCTCCCCTAAAAACAACTCCTAGACCTTGCTATTAATAAAGCATGGGCTAGACTACTCACAATCCCATCCTCAAATCCCATAGTGCACTTGGCAAAACTCCTCCTCTCCTCCCCCTCCCCTAAAATTCACCAACACCAGCTCCAAATTCTTTCTAACTCCAATAATTTTTCTCCCTTGCTTCCCCTCACCAACCTAGACACTTCCCATCCATCCCCCTTTCCTCCCCGGCTCCCCTCCTCTTCTTGGCCAACATTTCTGACTCCAAGGAAACTGTGTGTGCCAACACTATTCAACTTTTGTCCACAAGACCCCACTTGTCTTACCTCATCTAAACAGATGGGTCAAAATCTGATATGGGTGCTTTCTCTGCGGCTTTTGACCCAGGCCAAAACCTCCCCTTTGTGGAATGCTTAGGTAACCAACACCTCTTCTCAGTATTTGAGTCAGAGATGTTTGGTATCCTCCTAGGCTTGCGCATTTTTCTTGTCAACCCTTTCCACTCTCTTTACCAATCCCTTACCCTCCTCTCCAATATTCAATCTGTCATCAAGGACCTTTCATCTCCAATTATCACAACTCACAATTCCTCCATTATCCTATTCATTTCTTTCTCTATCACTGCTATCCTTGAAGCCAATCCCAAAGTGTCACTCTCTCTTCAATGGTGCCCTGGCCGTCAGGGGATCATGGGTAACAAGGTGGCAGAAAAGCTTGCCAATAGCTCTCATGACATGGCCTCTCTTGCTGAGTCTCTCCTTTCTTTTTCTGCCCCTTCACCATCTATCTCTTCACTTAAATCACACATCAAAAACCACTCAAAATACCTTCTTCTCTCCCCTCCCAATAGAGACACATCACAAAAGCTTAGGGGAAAGTTCAATCCATCCCTTTGCTTTAAAGTGTTGTCCGCTCTTCCATGTGCACACACTACTGCTTTTTACAATGCCTCTCAGGCCACTCTACCTTGAAACACTACCTATTTTGATTCAAGGCCTCTCCCTCACCTCTCTGCTCCCTTTTCCATCTAAACACTCCTGATACCCCCAAACATGTTCTGCTTTTTTCCCTGCTCACTCTGTAGAGTGCAAGTTGTTATTTGACATTGCCAGTAAACATAAAATAAAGTTTGACTCCTCTTCCCTTTTGTCTCCTTTCCTTATTACGCTCCAAGTTGCCTCCTTTCTCATTTCTACAAAAAGATTCCCCAAAAATTTTCCCCTCTCCCAATAGTCCCGAATTGATTTACTTTTAATTGTCCGTTGTTTCCTCCACTTTGCTCCCTATCCTAGTTGTACCTAGAAGTTGTTTTCCTGCCCCTAGCTGGGTGAGATTTTATGAAATAAAAAAAATACATAGAAGGCCACAGTTGCGGTTCTCACTATTCTTAACCTAACATGAATAGCAATAGAAAAGAATGCCACAAATTTCACAAAGCACAATCAGAGTGTATGATGTGTCAGATACAGTAAAAATAACAAAACATAGAAGTATACAAATAAAAATAGAAAATAATGTGCAAAAATAACATCATTCATTCTTATGTTAAGTCACTAGGACTATGTACTTAGTTATGTGTGCAAATGTATATAGTTTGTAGTCGTGGTGTCCCCTGTTCTCCGGTTCTTTCCAGAGCTCTACAGGCTGACACTGTGCTACAGGTTATGGGCTGTACCCACGGGCATTGAAATGTTAGCTGTAAAAAAAACTCCACTTGCGTTAGCAACACTAGGAGTGCTAGTAGCCAAAAAAACCCTCAGCCCATTTCTGAAAACACTTACCAATATCATGACACGCTAGTAAAAATATTACCCAATCCATCTCCAACTGAGAGCTCTGGACCATTGGTATCAACCCTCTCAATCAATTTCCCTATAATCCAACCGTCCATGCAACATGCACATCTACTTCAAGAAATCTCTCTGCCATCCCTGCCCCTACCCTCACCCCTTCCCCCTCACACCTCACTAGCCACACCACCACTAGAAAGGCAAACTTTCCTATTGCAGCTGGCATTTCCCCCTCACACCTTGTAGGCTACACCACACCTAGCAAGGTGCCTTCCTCTACTCCCATTCTTACCCCTGTCCCTCCACCCACTACCACCATACCCCAAGTTACCACTAGCCCTACTGGGCATATCCCTAAACCCCCTACTACCCCTAGCCCTTCTGGGCATACCCCTAACAACTTGGCTTGCTACACACAGGCCCCCACAACTACCTCTATTCCACATATTACTCCTGTGCCTACCCCATTGACAATAATATTTGTGCGATTGGGGAACTTTCTCTTGACTCTGGCGCAATGTCAAACCCCACTACACCACCAGCCACAATGCAGCTGCGTTCATCTTCCCCTTTCTGTAGGAATGTCCCACCTCACCTTACACAACCCCCACAATCAATTAGAATGAGTGAGAGACAGAGAACCTTAAGAAATATAATTGATTTACCAAATCCATCCCAACTCTTGAGGCTTCTGGTACTAATTTCTCTGACTGGCACAGCAATGTGATGGATTTGATCAAAGACTTTGTTGGCACAAGAGTGTATGCAACATATGATGGCACTGGTCCTGATTATTATGAAGACAGAGTAACACATCCAATTCTTCTACACTCAATTTCTCCCAACTTGCGCCATGAGATATCCACAGACTGGAAAGCTTGCCAAACCTACCTTCATATTAGAAACAAATTCTCTAGATCTAACTATACCTCCAAAATGATGGCCATTTCCAATTTCATCAATCTGAAACAAACTTAATTTATGTCCCACAGTGAGTATCTGGAAGCATTCAACAAATACTTTGAAGCAATTGAATGTCAGGGAATCATCTTTGATCATAAAATTTTCAAAGCATTAATGTCCAATGCCTTATTACCATCATCTCTTAAGGACCTTTATGTTGATCTCTGTGTTGCTCTGGATAACCATGGTGACTCAAAATTGGTCCCTTTTGAGGATTTATGCCAAATCATACAATCATTGACTTAAAAAAGGGCGGATAGAGAATCTGTTTTAACAACTCCTACTGCATCTTTTTCAACTGAACCCATCTTTAATGCAGCAACTCACCCCCAACATCAAACAGACTCTTACAGACACCCTGGTGCTCAAAGACAATGCCATGAATGCAAATCAGAAGCTCATCTTTTTACTCACTTTCCCTAAAACCTCAACTCATCCACCTTTTCTGCAAGACTCTACCTCATAAGAGAACAGGCTACAACCCTTGCATCTGATCCAAATGCAAAAAAAAACCAATTCACATCCCTTACAAGAGACCACAAAATCACCCATTTAGAGCAAAAGATGTACAGATTGAAGCAGATGAAGTCACTATCCTTGAGGAAAATGTGGAGGCCTTGTATGAACAGATGGAAAAAATTCATCTGAACAGTGCAGACAGTTCAGAATGTTCATCTGAAGCACTTTCAGGGAATGTAGAAATATTGGATTCTGGTGCCACCCATCATGTCACTGGCAATGTGAGCCTTCTCAGCAATTTCAGACCTCTTAAAAATTAAATCCCAATCAAAGTAGCAACTAACTGTCCTTCCTCACTTATTACTGGTATAGGGGACCTGAAGATAAAAGTAGATGGAAAAGTTTTTACTATTAACAATGTTTTTTACTGTCCTGATGTTAGAACTACTCTTATTTCTCTTTTTGATTTGGTGGAAAATTGTTTTTGTTTTGGTTTATTTTCTGAAGACAAGAACTTGGGGATTTATTTTAAAGATGATCTGATTATGACAGGACAGTTGGAAAGTAAAAGGAGACACTAGATCTTAGATGTAACTAGTTTTAGTGACTGAAATCAAATTAATGTTTCCTCTTACCACTATTCCTTGCATCCTTCACTCCTACGTGCTGTTAAAAAATTCAAACATCAACCAACCCCTTTCTGCCAAAGGCTCCCTAATAGACTGGAATAGAAGACTTGGCCATACCAGTGAAAACACAATTAGAACTATCATCAGAACTGGAATTGGTACCGGATTACCCCTCTCTATGCCACCAGGTAAGATTGACTGTGAAGATTGCTAAACAGAAAAAGGTACCAGGAAACCTTCAGCTACACAAGAATCAAGACCTGAATCTATGATGAGCCTTATTGTTGGAGACCTGGTTGGTCCTATGGATCCTACTGTTCATAGGGCAAGATGGGCTGCAATTTTCAGGGAAAGTTAAACTTCCTATGGTGAGGTATTTCTGCTCAATGCCAAATCTGAGGCCACAACTGATTTTTTTACCCTTTATAAAAAGCTAGAAAATGTTATTGGTAAGAAATTAAAAGCATTAAGACCTGATGAGGGGAAAATTCACAGTAAACAGATGGCTCAGATCCTGGCTGAAATCGGTGCTACTCATGGAATTACTTTTCCTCACCACCATGAACAAAATGGATCAGCTGAATGCTTCAACAGAAAATTTGGTGACATTTCTAGGACAATTTTACTAGCAAGTGAGCTACCTGAATTCTTCTGAGTCCTGGCTTTCAAATGGGCAGCTCATGTTCACAACCAGCTCCCCAATGTCAAGGCTGGTGACAAAACTCCCCTGAAACTCATGTACAACTGTGACCCAACTTACTCCAACCCCAGAATATTTGGTGAAACAGCTTATGTCCATATCCATAAAGAAACCAGATGCGAACTGGACCAAAGTGCTTTGGTTTGTAAGTGTGTAGGTTATTCTTTAAATAATTCAGGCTGGATTTTCTGGAACCTAGATTCAAACTCCTTTTTCAAATCTGCTATGGCTGTTTTCCCTGGTGACCAACTTCCTGCTCACAAAGCTGCATACCAAACGCCACCATCCAAAGGTTCTCTTGATCATATTCTCAACAATGTGAAATTAGGCAATTTCACAGATGAAAATACTCTTCTTTCTCAGGAAAAAGCCATACATGAAACAGTAAAAAAAGGTTTATCCCAATCATCCATCATCCCCAGAACCCATTTGAAAGCTATGCTCTCACCTGACAGCCATAAGTGGGACCAAGCATGTAAAAGGGAACTGTTGAACATGAAAGATATGGATGTATGGTATGAAGAAAAACTTCCTCCTGTCCCAATCATCCATCATCCCCAGAACCCATTTGAAAGCTATGCTCTCACCTGAAAGCCATAAGTGGGACCAAGCATGCAAAAGGGAACTGTTGAACATGAAAAATATGGATGTATGGTATGAAGAAAAACTTCCTCCTGGTGCCAAGCTCACCAATGCAAAATGGGTCTTCATCATCAAAAACCCTTCATCTCAATCCCCAACCTACAAAGCACAATATGTAGCAAAAGGTTTTTTACAACAATATGGTATTGATTTTACTGACAATTTTTCCCCAACTGCTAATTTTGCTTCAAAACACATTCTTCTCACTTTAGCTGCTTATCACAAATGTCCTGTAAAATATTTTGATGTCACAGCTGCTTGCCTTCATAGCCCAATTGATGAAGCAATCTGGGTACACCCTCCTGAAGGCTACCAGCTACAGGCCATTGGTAATGCACTCCGGCTGAAGAAATCACTCTATGGTACAAAGAAAGCAGAAAGATGCTTGTGGATTCACATAGACAGAAAATTGGATTCTCTGAGGTACAAGGCAAGTCAGTATGATAAGACTTTCTATGTTCTTAGGAAGAAGGGATGTTTGGGTGCAATATGAATTCATGTTGATGATGGTATAGTTACTGGAAGTAGTGAGGAGGTATGGAAGGAATTGGAGGATGGTTTGGATGGTAGTTTGAAGGTAAAGTGAAATAATAATGTAGATGGTATTGTAGGTGTTGCTATCAAAGAAGTTCCAGAAGGTTTTGATCTGCACAATTTTCAGCTCATTGAAAAGATTCTGCGGACTCATAACCCCTCTGGATTGACCACAAGATCACCCCTACCAAAAATCTAGAAATCACTACAGCCAAGGATGATGAGGTAGATTTTGATACAACTAAATATCTCTCAATTCTTGGTGCTCTCAGTTATGTGGAAGTAGAAGCCAGGCCAGATCTGTCCATCCCTGTCAACTTCCTAGCACACTTCTCATCCAAACCTACTGCCACCCACTGGATTTCTCTCAACCACTTAATCAGATATGTCCAAAATACTTCCACCCTCTGTCTCCACATTAATCCTGACAGAAATTCACCACTTGAACTCATATCTTTCTGTGAATAATTCTCAAGAGGCCAAAGTGGACATCTCCTCCTCCTTAACTCTTGTCCAATTATGTGGAATTCAACACGCCAGTTGACAGTAAGTGATTCCTCATGCACTGCTGAATACGGGGCACTTGGTGGTGGTATGAAAGACACCATTTGGATTTCAAATCTTCTCAAGGATATATTTCCTGATATCCCACCAATCAAGATCTTGTGTGACAACAAAGGGGCTATAGCAAATGCAAAAGATAATCCTGGAAACAAGAGGACACAACATGTGGATAGTTGCTTCTATATTCTCAATGAACAACTCTTTCTGAAAAAAGCTACGTTAGAATGGGTCCCCACTTCTCAAATGCATGCAGATATCCTCACAAAATTACCAGGCCCATCTCTGACTATGCTTAGGAGAAAAGATGTCTGTGTGTGATGAAGGGGTTGTGCTTCTCTTATCTTTTTTTCTTTATTTTTTCCTTCTTTTTTTCCTCTTCTTTTTGTCTTTTATTTCTTTTATTTTCCTCATTTCATCTCATTTTATTTTTCCTTTTTCTATTCCATTTTGGAGTTGGTTATGTTTGCATGGGGGGGATATCAGTATAATTTTTCATAACTATGTGGGGGGTATGTTAAGTCACTAGGGCTATGTACCTATTTATGTGTGCAAATGTATATAGTCTGTAGTCACGGCATCCCCTGTTCTCCAGTTCTTTCCAGAGTTCTACAGGCTGAGACCATGCTACAGGTAAAGTAAAGAAGTTATATGGTTCTTTCTGGAGTTCTACAGGCTGACACCATGCTAAATCTTACACCCCTACTTACTATCAATCATACCATCAATACCAATTTACTTGACACAGCATGCAAAAATGTGGGGTGTAAAAAAACCCATCTAGGTGTGGATGCAGCTGCATTTTCATAATCTATACCAAAAACACCTTTGACAATGCTGAGAACTACTAAAAAATTTTGCACACCTTATATTTTGATATTATTCTACCTGTTTGTCCTTAAAAAAACCTACATAGATTAGGTAAATTACATATTAATGAACAATAAGGACTTGGGACTGAAATGGACAGATGGACTTGAGGGAGAGACAAACAATGAATAAAAAAAAGTTTAATAAATAGAAAATAAAATTAATAAGAGGAAGAAAGTGGATGTGGAATCAGGATTGAATTCACATCCACACATAATGCTCATCTATCATACTTTAAGGTTATATGCTAGCCCCAGAAAAATAAAACTTTCACCTTCTAGCAGGTGCCAACAATTTTTTCTTGGTGTAGGTTTGAACATTAATATTAAAGCTTAATACTGCAATAAAACACATGAATATACATGCTGAACTAATTATTGAGTCATGTAAAGATAAAGTAGAAATAAAAATAACTGATAAAGATGTGTCTATATTAAAAGATTCTTCTTGCTCCATTTCTATTAGCTCCATATTTTTTTTGTTACAAGTGACTGAATTTGATGACCATCCTTTCTTATCTTTTTTGCATTAATATTTCCCATTTAAAATTTACAAAACTCAATCATATCTGTGTGCCTTGTTTCCCTTCTGCTAATGCTTTCAATTGAAACTCACTTCTCCCAACATCACATCACTCACTTCATATTCTATCCTGTCAATCTCTATTCTCCTTACACAGTGTGCAAAAATGTGAGGTTTACAAAAAACCTACTATGTGTAGGTTCAGCTGCATTTTTTTAATCTATAACTAAAATTAATTTATCAATGTTGAAAACTGCCAGCACATTTCACACACCTTTTCTCTTGATATTATTCTACACACTTGTCAGAAAAACTTCTTTTGCACATCAAAAAACTATTATCCAATTTTAATTTCCCAGTTTATCATATCAATTCAACTTCCACACAATAAATTCCACTGGGAATTTATAAATTTTACTTCTCATTTCTGTATTTTCCTTTTCCATTTAAAATTTCTACTCATTGCTTTAAAAAACTTCGTTCTTATTTGAATACCTTATTGCCTTTCTGTAATGGATTTAAAACAAATACTTCACCCTCTCCCAACAGAATATCCATCACTTCTAACACCTATTGGCTTTCAAAAAATAATAATTCTTATAACCATAATAATTTATGGTAATCATACAGAGCAATAAAAATAATTTAAAAAAATTGAAAAAATACAAAAAGTGGATCAAGTGAATTACTCAATAATTTTATAAAATTAGTAATTAATGAGATAATTATCTCAATATAAGAATTGAAGTGTTTTATTGGAAGCAATTACAGAAAGGCAATAAAGTATGCAAATAAGAATGAGTTTTGGAAAAAAATGAGTAGAATTTTCAAACAGAAAAGGGGAATTCAGAAATGAAATGTAGAATTTATAACGTCCCTGTAGAATTGATAGGGGGTATCAAAGTTGACCAATCCACAATTAAATTTATTTCAGATAAAAACCCTTATACCCCAATTATCTTCCACAATTATTTTTGCTAATAATTGGGTTATTAGACATTTTACGTGTCAAAGTTGACACCTTATCTGACATTTTTCAACTCAAATTTTCATAACCACATATTGGACAACTTTCTGTCATAACCACATCTTGGCCTACTTTCATTCATAATCACATCTTTGACTACTCTCTGGATATGCCTTCTACCTTGCTGCCCACTCCCATTCTCATCTCATCCTGTCTATTCTCTCCATTCATAACACCTTGCTATCTCATTTGGTTTTTTCTCTCTTTTTCATCTTTAATTATCTTAACATTCCCCGTCATCATAGATCTTCTCAAAGTCAGCCTTCCCCCAGTTGTTCTTCAAATCTCACTACTACCTATTTCACCCACTCAGCCAAGAAATTAAAGACCGTTCAATTAAAAAAAGATGATCATCTCATTCTTATCAACTGACTGAAAACTAAATCTAACTATGATTTTGTTTTGGTACTGAAAATGCAACTAAATTAGGATGGCTCCCCACATCAAAAGTTAATGGTTATCTACTAATGGCCAATGAATTACAGATTAAGACCAAGGGAAGGATAGATCTTTTAACTAGAAAGATGTCTGAATGTTTCAAGAATTACAGAGCCAAATGCAAGAAGGAAAAGACTCTTTCATCTTCCACTGGTTTTGGTATTACCAACATCAATATCATTAAGGGCATAAAATCCATATATGATAAGCTTGAATTTTTATGCCCTTACTTTATTGAGATGGATACTATTTTTTGAGAATGAGCTGATGTTAATCCTGAAAACATGTTGGATGGTGAAGATTCTATCTCCAAACATGATGTCAAAACAAATCTTTTCCCATACTCTTCCTCTACTTAAGCCTCCCCTGTTCTAAATTCAATGAATCTAGATAGCTTTGCTATAGATCCTTATGGCAATTTAAAGCAACCCAATCTAACTAAAGTGTGTTTTTTCTTTAATCTTACCAATTTTTTTTATTTAAATTTTTTTATTTCTAAAAAGGCTGAAGAAAAAAGGCAGGAGCCACAATCAACTGAGTCTGAAGCCAGCAACAATAATGAGGAGGAAAATGTGACCTTGAACAAAAAGTGAATGGCTTCAAGTAGTCTGAATTTCCACTCTCAAAGAAAAAGAAAGAGTGATACTTCATCTCAAACCCCTTTTTCTTCTATAAAAGAACTTTTGGAGAAACATTGTGGTACGCACCTCACATGTAACCTATCTTTTGGACCAATCAGCTTGTATAGCCCAGGAAGAACAAAGGGGAATCATAATGCAGTAGATAGCACTATTATAAATATGTAATTGTGTGATATCAAATTAGGAATCCAAGCGCTGAAAATTATGGATTTGGATTTTCCAATAATTGTGTGTTATGCATTAAGGAAGGAATTATGGCTCAAGGAAGGCCTCAAGTACATAGTATACTGCACGGCGGCTAGTTTGGTAACTTACTGAAACAGGTAATGTAAGTTGCAGAAGATAACTAGCTAAGTGAATTTTCAGAACTATGGACTTAGTAATGAAGCAAGAAAGATGGGGACTCAATAACAAAACTACCCAAGAGTCAAAGAAACAAGGATAAGCACTGAAAGGTGTCAATGTGGGAAGTAGCTCTGAAACAATTCAAAGGTACAGTCATAAGCGCGCATGTGGAATATGTGTGAAACAATTTAATACTAGTATTAGTAAGCATAGGGTATTTTTAGGCGCTGTAGTTGTTACAAGAGGTGTATTTAGTCTACTAATGGATTAGTTGTTGTTTTACTAATGTGGAACTAGAGACAGCACTGGAGATCCACTAGGGAACTGTGTCTGGAGCACTGAAAAATATAAGGAAAGGCTATCTAATAGGAGTAGTTGAAGTAGTTGTTAGGTAGGAAAATTATTATTCAAATAAGTCATTAGATTACAAACATAAGAGCCTCATATTACATACTTTTGAAATATATTGTGATATATAGCAATTTGTCTATTTTGTGATTACTCTGATAAAAGTAAAAAAAGAAAGGATTTTTCTGCAATTAAGTGTTTGAGAGCATATTGGAGTTACTCTGAGTCTTTTAGAGTTTGTTTGTCTGTGTGTGTATTTCATATAGTATAGTGAAAAAGCACAACACAGAGAGAATATATAGATTCAGTAGGATAAAATATTATTAGAGTTATTTTATTTCTATAATAAGGCATATTCAAATAGAGTGCTTCAAGAGGGAGTAGCTGGGGATAATAGCACTTATTAAGAGTAGAAATATCCAGATAGTAATATTTGTTTTTCCTTATCTTTTAACTCATCTCTCAACTTATAAACTATCTAGTCAGATATTAGTGTTACACATTATTGCACTGCCTTTAAAATAAGAGTAGCAGGCACTTCTTTTTAGACATTGAAAAGAAGAACCAACCCATCTTACATTGTGTCTACTGCTTAGTACTTTAGAACTTTCAAAAATTGGTGTCCCAACAGTGGCATAATTGTAACTAGTGTTTTTATTAGATTGTTTGGTTTTCAGGGTTTTGTCAAGAGGGCGTAATCAAGCCGGCACTTCAGTGGAAGAGTCATAGTGTCTACAACAAGTAGATCAATAGCTGTTATCAGAGGATAGTGTAGGGCTTTATTGTGGATATAGTTGGATTGAATTATCAAGTGTGTTTATTTTTGTGGATTCTGTTTTGATTTTTATTTCAAAGATGGAACCTACTGCAACTACATCTAAGGGATTTCAGGAGAGGGTTAAATAACCCAATTCAACAGTGTTGTTACCACAGAGGATAACTAAAAATATTAGGTTTAAAGATGAAATCTTGCGTTTTGCAGGAATTAATACCAAGAAGTTCTTACGTAGGTTTGAACAGGCTGCTTAAGTTCATGGAGTGACCAAATATTATATGGTGCCCCAAGTATTGTTCTTTGTATCAAACAAGTGAAAGGACAATCTGGAGGATCCAAAGGGTCACAAAGACCTTGATCGGTAAGCACTAAAGGAGCAGATTATTAAGAGATTGCTAAAAATTACAGAGGAAACTAGGTAAAAAATTAAGGATGTAGATGTCTTGGTAAAGAAGGTCAAAGCTGGAGGGGGTGTTTGAGACCCTAAGGAATTTAAAATTTTCAGGGAAGAGTTTGATTAAATGGTTGAGTATTTGGTCATTAATGAAGATTATAGTGATAATAATGCATCTTTACCTTGGTTTTGTGAAGCATTAGCACCAGAAGTAGAAGACTGGTCAAAGAGGTGCTTGGATAACCAAGGAAAGTTAGTCAAGAAGAGGGACAGTAATTATAAGTACCCTGGATTAGAGGAAGTAGAGACAGCAGTGGAAGCTGAAATAAATTTGAGTCAAGTTGAGAATTGCGCAGCTAGAGTCATTTTGGATAATATGGAAGTGGACAAGGATGTGTCTGATGTTCAATCACCTCCTCAGGTGTTGTCTCCTAAAGCTATAGTTTTCACTAGAGAGCCAGATTCTGCTAAGGCAAGGATTGACAAATTGGAGAAGAAAATAATTGAAGCAGTGAAAGAAAAGGAGGTGTTTAGGCCCAAGAGCTCTTCCCAACCATCACATTTTGCTACTATGGTATGTTACTATTGTAATAAAGAAGGGCATACTAGGATGAGGTGTAATGTGCTTCAAAAGGATAAAGAGGAGAGGGTAGTTTAAAAAGATGGAACTATGCTTATGTTGGAAAATGGGACTAAGCTTGTTAAAGACAAGGATTGAAGGATCCGATCCATGGTCATCAATCATATTAATAAGAAGTCTATAGAGGGCATGGAGCCTGAAGTTAAAGAGAAAGGCAAGGATGTGAAATTAGTTAGTTTTTCAGTTACATGTGCAGTGTTGGATTTTAAAGTGAAAGAAAGAGCGGTTTCAGCGCCACTTACTGCAGCACATTTGGAAATGTTTTCAGAAAAGCACAAGAAAATGGCTCCACCAACAATTAGTAGACCAAGAAGAGCTGGTGCTAGGCATGCAAATCTAGAGGATATGGAGGAAGTAGGGTATAATAATAGAGAGAATACACCTGGGCCTATTAAAGATGTTGAAATGGATTGTATGGAGCCTGTTGGGTATGGTGTGGATAATCAGGTAGAAGAACAACCTGTGACAATGGAGGAGCCAGATGTAGTACAGAAAAGGGCTGTACCTGCTGAAGGAATTCCAGGAGCAAGGCATAATACTCCAAAGAACCCACCTGGAAGAGAAAAATCTGGTGCAAAGGCAACACAACCTAAATGAAAAATGCAGCTCCCAGTTCACTCTGCTTTTTCAAAGGTATCTGAGGATTTAGTTGCAAAATGTTTGAAAATTATGGTTTCAGTTCCATTGGGGGCTCTGACAGCAGTAGTTCCAGATGTAGCAAATGGAATTGCGGATAAGTGCAGGAAGCAAAGGATTTCTAATTGCACTGAATTTGATGTAGGAGAGCAGTCATTTCAGTCAGTCATTGGATTGCCTAGGGCGCCACATTATGCAGGTCCCTTAGGGTATTTGACAATTACTGTAGATGGTAAGCAGATTAGAGCGTTAGTAGATACAGGTTCACAAATCAATGTGGTTTCAGTGGATGATTCTTTGGAGCTAGGCTTTCCTGTAAAAGATGGTGATGGCACTGTAACAGGAATTGGTGGAGGTAGGTTGCCTGTTATAGGTGTAGCAGAGTATGTACACACTAGAGTTGTCAGAGAAATGAGAGACATTCATTTTTATGCTCCAATGAGTGTAGTTAAACCAGTTTTAGGCACACTATTTTTAATGGATTATTCTGCAAATATTGATTACTGTTTGAATAAGACTATTGGAATAAGGATAATGTGTGATGATAGTATTCCACTGACAGCAGTCTTAGTAGCACCTAAGGATGGTGGCTGGGAAACTAAGTACTCTGGAGCTGCGAGATTGGAGAAAGAAAGAGAGATTTATGAGGAACTCTCAGAGGATGAGATAGGGCGGCATCTAGGAAGGCGCCAACATTTTCATTAGGGACTGGAATTTTAGGTGTTACTATCTCCCAGGATGAGAGGAACCCGGATAGTGACCAGTCAGTCCAACAAGAGGGGATACATAAAGTGGTACTTCATAGGTGTCTTGGTAATACTACAATAGAATTTATTATACCTAGGCTTTTTGATTTCTTTGATTATGGATTTTGTTATACTTATATTAAAAAGAAAAGACAAAAACAGGATTTAGGTACAACCTGTAGTTATATTATAAAGGCTTTGATTTTAAATAATGAAGGAAGCAGAAAGCACTGTTTTGTATCAAAGTATAAACCAGTAGCTTTCAAGTTTAAACCAGTAAATGTACCAATTCCCAATTTAAATCCTCCCTTGCAGAGGCCAGTGCTGTCTAGGAATCCTTATGATACTCCTTTAAAAAAATTTACACCTGAGTTTACGCCTACTAGTAGAATCACCATGGAGAGGCTTCAGATGGTTAATTTTGTACCATAGGATTGGTTATCTCAGGAAGAAAAGAAGTTTTTGTTACATGTTATGATTCTTAGGGAGAAGGCTATTGCATTTTCTGAAGAGGAAAGAGGATTGTTGAAACACTCTTATGGTAAACCTTATATTGTTCCAGTAATACCTCATGCGCCGTGGCAGAAGAAGGCTTTTCCAATACCAGAAGCTATAAGAGAAGGGTATATGGAATTAATTAGGGGAAGGGTAATGTCTGGCTTGTATGAAAAGTATATGTCTAGTTATTCAAGTCCAGTGTTTTGTGTTATTAAGCACAGTGGTAAATTAAGGGTTGTTCCTGATCTTAGGGAGATGAAAAAGGTTATGGTAAAGGACGCAAGAATGCCACCAACACCAGAAGAGTTTGTGGATTATTTTGCAGGATGCACATGTTATGGATTAGGTGATATCATGCGAGGATACAATGAGCATTAATTGGAGGAATCATCCAGGCCCATGACTACATTTGAAAAACCACTGGGACGTTTCAGGTTGACAAGGTTACCGCAAGGGGAAAAAACTCTGTGGCCGTATACCAAGTGCAGATTATGTGGATATTGCAGGACAAAATTCCAGAGCATGTGGGAATTTTAATTGATGATGGCAGTATAAAAGGACCAGCCAGTGATTATGATGGGGAAGTGTTAGAGGAGAATCTGTATATTAGAAGGTTTGTTTGGGAATATGCAATTACCCTGGAGAGAGTGATATTTAGGATAGAGGAGGCAGGATTAACAATATCTGGATCCAAGTTTGCTTGTTGTGTTCCAGAGCTAGATATAGTGGGACATGTGGTATGCAAGGAAGGGAAGATCATTGCTGAAAAGAAGATGAATAAGGTGCTTACATGGCCGAGACCAAGAAATACTACAGAAGTTAGAGGGTTTTTAGGAATTTTTACATATGTAAGAATGTTTATTTGAGATTTTGCTTTGCTGTCTTCACCTTTAAGGTGCTTAACGAGGAAAGATGTTGTATGGGATTGGACAGAGGAATGCAAATAGTTATTTGAGTTACTAAAAAGGATTGTAGGAAAAGATATCCTTTTGAAAAGATTGAAATATGGACCAGGTGCTGTGAAAATCACTCTAGCAGTGGATTCTAGTGTGTCTGCAGTAGGCGCAGTTTTGATGCAGGAGGATGAGGAAGGTAATTAAAGACCTGTCCTTTACAAATCTAAGACTTTTACTAAAGTGGAGTCTAGGTACTCTCAGTCTAAGCTGGAGTTATGCGGAGTAGCAAAAATTCTTAAGAAGCTACAGTGGATGCTTTGGGGGCAACATTTTGAGTTGCAGGTTGATGCGCTATTGTTGGTGCAAATGATTAGTAGCCTGAGTTTTCCTGATGTGTCCATGACTAGGTGGGTGGCGCAGATTAATTTATTTTCTTTTGACTTAGTGCATAAGCCAGGGAAGTCTTTCACAATTCCAGATTCGTTATCCAGAAGGCCATTGTGTGAAGAAGACTTGGAAGCCAAGTAATTCAAAGAAGATAAAAGATGGGTAAACCGGATAGATTATTGTTATAAAGGATTTGATAGACGCGTCCACAAAGACAATAAACTAGTAACATTGCAAGGCGTCCACGAAGACAATAAACTAGGTAATTATGACACAAAGGATGTTTGTAGCAGAGGTAGTCTGCAACTGGATTTAGGGAATGCTGAAGTTAATATAGCAACAAGGGGGGAGCTGGACAGGACAGCGGAAGAATCAGATGACTAAGACAAATCAAGGGGAAGTCAAGATAGTAATACTCATCCAGAGAGTGGGGAGTATTCTGAAGATGATGCACCTGCTGATGAGGAAGCAGAATTGTTAAGGTTATATCTAAAAGGTAGTAGTCAACCAAATTTTTGTGATGAAAAGGTTTGGCCCAATATAGAGAAGTTCTCTAAAAGTTATTATATTAAAGATGGGAAGTTATGGAGGAATCAGTCTTTGTTTCTTCAGTTAGTCATTAAAGCTAGGGAAAGGAAGGAGGAAATACTCAGGGAGTTGCATGAGAATTTAGGTCATAGAGGTCAAGATGAGACATATTGAAGAGTCAGGGAAAGAATCTGGTGGCCCAATATGAAGAACAAGGTAGGATATTGGGTTAAATCTTGTCCAGAATGTCAGAATAGGAGTTACAGAAAGCCAAAAGAGAAAGTTAGAGCAACAGGCAAAGATACTGTTTTTGGTAGGATCAAATAGAATTATAGGTATGGGGTAATGAAAATGGTAACCATGGATGGAGGCGCTGAATTTTCTGGAATATTCCAAGATGTGGTCAAAGATATAGGGGCTAAGCTACAAGTTGCAACACCATATTATCCTGAAGTAGAAGGATTGGTTGAAAGAGGGCTTCAAGTTATAAAGGATGCCTTGGTTAAGTTATGTGGAAAAAATGGTGCGAAGTGGAAGAACTAATTGCCATTAGTTTTGTTTGCAGATAGGATTTCAGTTAAAAGTACAACTGGGTTTTCACCATATGAACTTGTGTTTGGTCAAAGGGCGGTGCTACCTATTGATCTAGAGGCTGGATCTTTTCTAGGATGTGATTGGGATCAAGTGCGCTTGGCTGAAGATTTAATTTTAGTAAGGGTAGCACAACTTGAAAGGAAAGATGAGTTTGTGGAGAAGGCATATGATAGAATGATGCAGATACGGGACAAATCAGTTAAATATTGGGATGAGTGTTTAGCACATAGATTGAGGAAGCCATTGAACCCAGGAGATGAGGTTTTGGTCTATAATAGAAGTCTAGAAAGCCAATGGGGTAAAATGCTTGCTGACAGATGGAATGGTCCTTATAAGATAAAGAAGCAAATAACTGGAGGGTCTTATTTACTGGATGAATTGGATGGTACTGAATGGAAGCAACATGTAGCGGCAGATCAGATCAAAAGATTATGCCCAAAGGGTGCTCCAGTGGTACAGAATAACCTCCAGAATGAGGTAAAACTACCAGAATAACCTCCAAGAAGAGGTTAAACTATCAATGTTCTATTTTATGATTTTTTTTCTTCTGTGAAGAGGTTAAAATAACAAGTTATGTTTAAGGTTTATTTTTTCTAAGAGGACTCACAGGAGGCTTTGACACAGTTGTGACGGGTAGAGGGCGCTAACTGGAAGTTAGGAGGACTATGGCTGAACAGGCAACTGGAATAAGCACTCAGATGAGGGCATAGAGAAAAATGGAATCTTATATTTTCATTGTTTGAGAAGACATGACAAAATAGGTAAATGGATTGAAGGAGATGAATACCATGTAAACGCAAAAGATGCTGGGAATTTAGCCAATGGGTTAATCAACCAGGAGTGGAATAACAATTTATAGATGGGGCGCTCTACAGCTAAATACTTAGTTACATCATGTATTTTTGTATAGCAGTAAAGGCGGTAAAATTTTTAATATTTAAAGTTTATTCTATGATTTTCTTACAGGTTCTATAGTCTTTTAAAGAAAGTAGAGGGAGTGAAATTAGGAGCTCCAAATTGAAATGATAACTAATATTGAAGACAGGTGTAAAAGAATAGCACCATATCTACGATATTTATTTAAAGGCATAGTAAAAGATGGAGACTATGTACAGAGATATTGGAAAAAGAAGGCTTATAGGGAAAGCACTAGTGAATTATTCAGTTTTTTTGTTAAATCTATTAGGATATCCATTCCATTCTTCAGGCATGACAAAATGACAAGGATTGGCAGGGAATCCAAGAATAGTTGAAGAACAGATCTCATTAATTAGATGAACTACCATTTCTATATGGGTATAACAAGCTTTGAGCTCAGCGTCAGAAAAGGCTGGTGCGTTATTATAGGATAGAGACATAGCGTTGTATTTAAGGCAAAGTCTAGAAAACTTTCACATGGAATGTAAAAAAAGTAGTGGAATAGGAACCCATCCCAGGGAGATGGATTTATTGAAGCCTACAAGATAGAACAGGAGTCAGTAGGTAATGGAGGTGTAAGTATAGTGAAAGGAACTTACTTGCTAATAAGCTATGGGGGCCTGCTGACAGCAAGAAGACAGTAACCATTTCCGGAGCAGCTGTAGAGGAGCTTGGGGCGGAAGAAGGTACAGCGCTATGCTGAATGGATATTTTTCACCTGGAATAAGTGAGAAGTGATGATTATTTGTAAGGGAAATCAGTAATGGTAGAAGAGTTAATGCTGGTAGGAATGGTAGTGGTTATTATAGGAGCTCTACTGGTGGAACTAGGTGGGAAATGAATGTAGCCAGTAGGCTGAGGACTATTTTAGTTTAAGGAGGAGTTAAAAGTCTTATGATATCTAAAACAATTATTGCAGGCAGGTCTAAAGGAGGCATACCCCCAAGGTCTAGAAAAGGTGCAATGGAAATTGCAACTTTTGCAGAAAGAGCATGCTTGATCCCAGGGAATGGTGCAGTATTGATTCATGATACTAAGATGATGGAAATGTCAATTATTAGATGGGCTATTTATAGGCTAAGAATGGCATTATAGAAAAGGCATCAGTTGCGCAATATATGAATTGAGCACTGAATGGTCTCTAAGGAAGATGTGAAGGATTTTTTTCATAGAAAAAGGGACCCAAGTGAAAAGTGGAATCTGTTGGAGTCAAGGGAAAGTCATATATTTTGAAGATCTGAAGATTTTTAGGGAACTCATGCGTATATGATGCAGAGGATTTATTTGCTGCTATAGGGAGTAGCGCTGATCTTAAGTTTTTTTTTGTTGGTTCATCTTTCAGAAGCACTTAGTAAAAGGATGTGCTGGAAAGTTTGGAAGAAGGATTATTTTCCTTGTTGGAAACTCATCTTGTAGTTGAAGGGCTCTCACAGAGAATTTAAGATGAGAATATAAGATATTTTATTACTTTTTACAGGCTATGTACATGTTATAGGAAGATGGATACAATATAGATGGAGGAAAGAAGATTTTTTTTTAGTATTCTGCATCATAAAATATTGGGACGCGGAAAGCCCAGTCATTAACAGCCTCTGCATGTTTTGTTTCAAGGTAGTGATTAGCTGTGTGTATTGATTATACTCGGCGCAAGTATAGACCGGGACTGACTTGAGGAATTTCTTGACAGCAGTGAACATGTCATTAATTTGATGCATGGTTGCATTGTATGGCGTGCAGGCAATATGCTCTGAAAATTCCCAGTTTCGAGTCATGGCGGGCTCTTCCTTGTTGTAGAAAAAAGGGGTATCAATGGGCCAATCATCGGGGATGACAGCATCACCAACTGGCTGAATGGCAGTCCAGTCAGGAGTTGGTGTATGAGGTGTGCACACCAGAAGAGCAGAGGCTTCCAGAAGGGATCTTCTTCCAGAGCAGTAAGGAACAGTGGTTTGTTGGGCAGAGGAGGTGTCTCAGTGTAAGGAGTGGCTGGCGTATTCTAGAAAAGAAAGGAATGGTATTAGTGTTAGGTAAGAAGAGGAAGAAGAAGAGAAAGGAACTTAAAGTATGGGTACTCTCTTCTGAAAAGAGTGATCTAGTAATTGAAGCAATACTACTGGGAGTAGGCACTCAGAAACCAATCTTGACACATTTGTTGTCAGGTGGTGCAGCTGGTTCAGGAGCAGGGCACTTGATGGTCATCTGACTCATCATGTCTGTAGTAGAGGCATTTGGGTCTAGATGTGCAACAGTGGGTGGCCCATTGCAGCTACATTTCTTTTATTGACTTTTGTAAAAATTGAATGACTAGGAGGAAAAGGAAATGGAAGTTAATAATGATAGGATAAAAGGAAAGAAAAAAAAATGAAGGAAAAATTACATTGAAATAAGTGTTGCAATGGCAGGCTTTTGAAAAGTGGAAGGGGTTTATGCCATTTTCAATGCAGTGGGTGAATCTTGCCCTACCCATAAGTGTAGTGAAAGGCCTCATGGGAGGAAAAGCAGGGGGCTGAATGTGCGCAAACTTATGGATAGTGTTCACAATGCTGGAGGTATTCTCAGTATTAATGGTGGTGTTTCTTGTGTTCATTATTTAGAAGTTATAAATAAAAAGGGATACAATAATACAAGAGGGTATAAATATGTAGTATAAGAAGAATGGGATCATGATGATGATGATTTATACAAAATGGAGAAGAAGTTGGAATATGGAGGAAAGAAACGCTGTGAGGTGCAGAGTATTTATAGGCTCCTGGGGACAGTCGGGAGTAGAGGGAGGATGCGGTACGCGCCTCACAGGTAGCCTAAATTTTTGGACCAATCATCTTGTGTAGCCCAGGAAGAACAAAGGGGAATCATAGCGCAGTAGATAGCGCTATTATAAATATTTAATTGTGTGATATCAACTTAGGAATTCAAGCGCTGAACATTATGGATTTGGATTTTCCAATAATTGTGTGTTATGCAACAAGAAAGGAATTATGGCTCAAGGAAGTCCTCAATTACATAGTATACTGCACAGTGGCTAGTGTGTTAACTTACTGAAACAGGTAATGTAAGTTGCAGAGGCTAACTAGTTAAGTGAGTTTTCAGAACTATGGACTTAGTAATGAAGCGACGAGGATGGGGACTCGATCACAAAACTACCCAAGAGTCTAAGAAACAAGGATAAGCATTGAAAGGTGTCAAAGTGGGAAGTAGCTCTGAGACAATGCAAAGGTACAGTCATAAGCGCGCATGTGGAATATGAGTGAAACAAGTTAATACTAGTATTAGTAAGCATAGGGTATTTTTAGGCGCTGTAGTTGTTACAAGAGGTTTATTTAGTCTACTAATGGATTAGTTGTTGTTTTACTAATGTGGTGCTATAGACAGTGCTGGAGATCCACTAGGGAACTGTGTCTGGAGCACTGAAAAATATAAGAAGGAAAGGCAATCTAATAAGAGTAGCTGAAGTATTCATTAGGTAGGAAAATTATTATTCAAATCAGTCATTAGACTACAAACATTAGAGCCTCATATTATATACTTTTGAAATATATTGTGATATATAGCGATTTGTCTATTTTGTGATTACTCTGATAACAGTAAGAGATTGGATTTTTCTGCAATTAAGTGTTTAAGAGCATATTGGAGTTACTCTGAGTCTTTTAGAGTTTGTTTGTCTGTGTGTGTATTTCATATAGTATAGTGAAAAAGCACAACACAGAGAGAATATATAGATTCAGTAGGATAAACTATTATTAGAGTTATTTTATTCCTATAATAAGGCATATTCAAAGAGAGTGCTTCAAGAGGGAGTAGCTGTGGATACCAGTGCTTATTAAGAGTAGAAATATCCAGATAGTAATATTTGTTTTTCCTTATCTTTTAACTCATCTCTCAACTTATAAACTATCTAGTCAGATATTAGTGTTACACATTATTGCACAGTCTTTAAAATAAGAGTGGCAGGTGCTTCTTTTCAGACATTTAAAAAAGAACCAACCCATCTCACATTGTGTCCAATGCTTATTACTTTAGAACTTTCTACAATGTGATGCTGGTAAGTGATACCATACCTCTTAATACTTTACTCTACTTTTCTTCTACTTTTTGTTAAAATTTCTTATCATTCTGGAAGAAGTGAAAGTTTATAAAGAGACTCTAAAGTTTGAAAAGAAAAAATACAAGCTATCTTTAAGGAGGGATTACAGAGTACATGAATTGGAAGAGAGGAAGTACAAGCTCTCTTTACAGAAGGATGATAGGGCACAATACTTGAGGGAGAAGAAATTTGAGCTAACTCTTATTATTAATAAATCAAAGAAAGAGGAGAAAACACTCAAGCATCAAAATTTAATGGAACAGATGAAATTTAAGCATGATCTCAAAGAAAATTCTAAGAAGAAAAACTTTTTTATAATAGAATGTGTTAAATCCAATAAATCTTATGAGGAAATTGAATGTCTAATGAAACTTTTTGATGACTTGTTTGTTTTATTTCTTTCACACTTCAACTATTCACAAATATTTTTTATAAGATTTTACAATAATTTCCTGTATTTCATTACTCTATCCATCATTAGTTGAATTTTTGTATTTTAATGTTAAAAATTCTTTTATAAATAAAATTTTCAAGTATCATTTGAAAATTTGCTGATTCCCCCCTGAAGGTATCACCTAAATTCTTTAAAGTCAAGAATCTTGAAAGTCTTATATGAAAATTTGGCATTACTACCCCCTGCATTTTATGGGTATCTTCAAAATTCTTTCAAGTCAAGAATTTTTCAAGTCTTATAAGAAATTTTGGCAATACTTCCCCCTGCATTTTATTGAAGTAAGGGACCAGTATCACCAAAATTTCAAGTCAAAAATTTTGCAAGTCTGATATGAAAATTCGGCAATACCCCCCCCTGCATTTTATTGAAGTTAGGGGTGGGAATCACCAAAATTTAATATAATTAAATAAATTAATATATAAACAACTAATATATATCAATTTCCCTAGTTTTAAAGTAATGAAATTTTCTCTAGCCAAAATGCTGATAAAATCTAGAAAAAATGTTTGGGACTTTCCACAAGTGTAGGACAGTGAAACCTCATGAAACAAATAAATGTTGTCATGATTACCATTTATACAACAAAAGGTAATTGGCCCATTACTTTACTTTTGGAATTTGAAATATAAGAGTTATTTATAAAAAAATTATGAAATAATAAAAAATATTTGATGACTCTACTCATACCCATACTTTTTTGATCTACTTTGAGTTTTTTTATATTTTTTAAATTTATCTTATTTTTTTACCTTGTTTATTTGGTGGATTTATTTTTGACTGATTTTAAATGAGCATCCAAAATGTGTGAACTCTTGACAAGATTCCAAGCCAGGTGGAGCTTTGGTTGTTTGGTGATGATTCTGAGAAGAGTTCTAAATTGTTTCAATAATGGCATTTCCCAAACCAAAATCAATCATGCACTTATGGTCTAGAAAATATAAGCCATTTCCTTTGGTTTTAGCTGGAGATGGTATTGGTTGGCCAGTTATTGGATTGATTTATGAGAAAATTCCAAATACAAGATAATTGGCATCATTCCTAATGATATGAATCATATTGTGGAATCCTGAATGAGTAATAAAAAAATTTGAAAATAAAATATATTGGTTGCTAATTTCATCCCATTTGGAGTCACACCAATTTGGTATTCCAACTTTGGTAGCAAGTTGATGATTCTTTTTGAAAGCTTTATTGCAGAGTTTCTTGAGGCTAAGAGCAAGAAAAGTATTAAAAGAAGGTAAGGTGTCCCATAAGCAAAAATCATTATCTTTTTCAGCTTTAGATAATTTTTTAAGTAAAGAATAGATGTCTATGGCAATAAACTGAGTGACATGATTTTAAGAGTGAAACATATATTATCAGACATACCAAGAGAATAGCCTTTAACAAATCCTGGTCTCCAACAAAATCCAATCATAATACCACCCAACAAATTTGTATTCCTTATTGGTATGAAAACCAAAGCCATTTAATTTAGTGTTATTATGAGATTGGATAGTTGGTTAAAGGTTTCATCTTTTGCACCTATAAAAGAATGATTTTCATAAATAAATTGAGGTTTAAAAGAATTACTGATAACTGCTTTAATTTAATAGTCTCCTGATTCAGTTAAATATTTTAAATCTTCCAGTAACTCATTTTGATAAGAATTATTTTTATCCACTTTAGTTTTATAGTACACAATATTTGATATATGGCCAAATAAAAAATCCAAATGAATTTCCTTTTTTAAATTTCCTTTATTCTGATGAGTTCAATTATCATTATTTTTTTTGATATTTTAAATGATGATTGAAATAAAGTTGAATTCAAAGAAGATGATAAAGTGGATAAAGAGGATGATGATAGAGAAGTAAGTGGTGATTCTGACAAAATAGACATTTTTTTCTCTAAAAAAAAATATTTGTGTCAAAAGCCAAAAAAAATATGGCAAAAAAATAAAACTCACAAAATTTAGTTTATTCAACCTTAAGAGTTTTATTGATAAAAATTAATCTAAATAATTATTTTTTGAAATAAATCAAATACTAAAACTTTCCTTGAAAAAAAATTGAAAAAAAAGAGTAACCAAAAATAAAAATAAAAATAAACATCAGTAAAATTATTTTCCAAAAAAATGAATTTTAAAGGTATTTGTTGTCGGATATACCACTCAATGTCCTTAAAAAAAAACAATAAAAAAATAATAATCAAAAATTTAAACCAAAAAATAAAATTTGTATCAAAAAAATCATTCCCAAAAATAAATATAAAAATTATATACACACAAAATTATTTTTGAATCAGTTTGAACCATAAATTTTTTTTTATAATATTCTGTAAAAAAAACAAAATAAAATAATGTTAATAAAAATAATCTTTTAAAAACTCCCATATTACCCCTCCTTGTCTGCCTCATTTCCCTCTTTTTGGTGTCCTCAAACCCTCCCTTTGCCTACTTGATCTCCTCAAAACCCCCCTACACCCCTTTTACCCCCTTGAGGCACCTCTTTCCCCCCTTTAGCCTCCATACCACCCCCCCTCACACCCCTCACCCTTCTCCTCCCCCTCCTCCCCCACCCCTCCCCCCTCCCTCATTTTAATAGCTAACAAATTGCTAGCAATTCATTTAGCTATTACAAAATTGGAAGCAACAATTGTTTAATAGCTAAGTAATTTGTTAGCTAGGAAAAGGGGGGTGGAGGTAAGGTGATGGGGGAGGTGGTGAGGCAGTGGAAAGGGATAAGGAGGGAGGGGGGAAGTGGTTGAGGAGATGAGGGGGGAGAGGGGTTTAGGAGGCCTAAAGGGGGGTATAGGGGGCCAAAAGGGGGCAAAAGGGGTGTCTAAAGGGAGGAAAAAGAACACCTAAAGGGGATAAAAGGTGGGGAAAGGTGGGGAAAGGTGAGGGGTGAGGGGTGAGGAAGCAAATAAGGGGAGAAAGGGGGGAAGGAGGGAAAAAAAGCAGGACAAGAGAGAAAAGAGGGAGAGAAAAAACAAAAAAATTATTTTAACCTTCAAAAAAAATATTTGAAGCACTTACAAACAAAAAAAAAAAAGCAAAAACAATAATTCATGATTAGCAAATAAAAAATCAGCAAAAATAAAGAAAATGACTTACCTGTTAAGATGAGTTAAAAAATGAAACAAAATTATTTGAGGGATGTTTGAGGAGAGGAGGATAAGAATATGAGTGATGAATGAAAAAAAGAAACACTGAAAAAATATGCAATTTCATGTTGAGCTGGTGAAAGAAAACCAATCAGCCATCGAAAAAAGAGATATTCACTGTAAATTCAAAATAAAAATGAATGTGCAACAAACAAAAATACCAAACCAAGTGAATAAAGTATAAAAAGTGGACATTTGGAGAGTATGAAAACAAAAAATTAAAAGGGTTGTGTGTCAAAATGTTGGAGGGTGATTGGAATAATGACAGAGCATATGCCAGTTTAATGAATGTTTTGTGATTCAAGGGAGGGGAGAGCTGGTGCTGGTTCAGGATCCTCTTCTTTATAAAGATCATTCCACTCATCCTTTAAATCAACTAGGATATTGTGGATTATTACACAAGTCATGATTGAATGATTTGCAGTTTTGATCTCCAATTTTTTTTGAAATTAGATTCTGAGCTCCCAGAGGCTAGAGAATCTTCTGTTTAAAATATCAATATCATGTTCAATCCGTACTCTTGATTGGCTACGGTGATAGATAAAGGTGGTTTTGGGGTCATTTTCTAAATTTGCACCACAGAAAGCAGGTATAATGTACTTTCCACTTGTATATGCTGAGTCTGCAAGGAGGTACTGAGATCTGTCAAAGTATGAGTCAGAACTTTGAGAAATCCTCATTCTTTAGAAGACAGAAGAGTCATGACATGATTCAGGGAAGCTAATATGAAAAGCAATAAACTTTTTGTTGACATCACAGATAGGTTGAATGTCAATAGAGTATCTACAAAGAATATAAAAGGTTAGTTTATGAAAGATGTGAAATTGGAGAACATTTTGAAGAAACCTTTTTTTGTAATCAAAATAATGGTTGCCATCATGAGCAGGCTTTTGACTGAAAGGTATAGTTGTGCCATCAACAAAACATACACATCCAGGGAAACCTTCAGCTTGCATTACTTGAGAGGATTCAAGTCGCTGTTGTGGAGTTGGCCAAGCAAGTGTTTGAGACTTGAGGGAAATGATAGCAATCATACAGCACTTGGTGTATAATATCACTGTACCGTATCGTAGTTTAAAAATTTTATCCAAACATCTTACATTAGCACCGTTTACATTTGATCCAAAGGAACATAGTTGAACAGCAATTTGAATAACAGGATCACACTGTTTATTTTGAGAATTGTTATGAAATATAAGATGTTTGGAGATGAGTTGATAAAGTTTAAAGAAAGAATTGGGAGAAGTTTGAAATAGTTGAGGAATTTTGAGAATGGAGTGGAGATCATATCTGGGATCATGATGAAGATTTGGCCCCCTTGGGTTTATGTAACACTTTTTGGAAAGAAAAGAAATAAAGGCTAAAGCATCTTCCAAATAAGAGTCAGATTTAAAGTAAAGAACTAAAATTAAAGTAATAGCATTCATAGTTGAGTGAAGTAACTGCCTGGTAGAGAGGTGCTTCATAGCTTTCAGTGGAAGGCTTATGTGATGAGCTAAGTGTGAACTCACCTTAAAATGTGCAGTTAGGGTGTGTAGATATAAAAAAAATTTAAGTGTTTGCCACCAAAATTTAGTAGCATAGAGTGAGGAAAGACTTAAGGATGGAATCAGCAATTATAAGTCATGTGACTTTCTTAAAAATCCATCATAGATGTGATGAGTTTGGGATCAGGAATTAGGAATGGAATTTGGGGTATAAGAGGTGGGATAGTGCATTATTGTGGATTCCTTATGCACTAGTCCTGGGGCTAGTAAATAAAAATCTTCTGTGATTAATAATTTCTGGTCCCAGAAAAAAAAATTCCTGATCCCTAATTGTGGATCTCTCAACTTTGATACCCCCTAATATGATAATCTGTGGAGAATTTAAGTTGAATAATGGTTTTTTAATCCATTAAGGTTGTTTTTAGAAATATTAGGGCTTTTCAGCTCTGGAAAATCCACACTCATTTAAGTGTGGATTACCAAAACACACTAGCCCCAAAACTGGTGGAATTCAAAATGAAATAAGTCACTTGTTTCACTAAAATCTGCACTTTCTCAACCAAAAGGACTGATTTCACCATAACTTCCCATTTCACTGATTTTCCAGCATCATCACATTCATACACAGCACTCTTCAGAATAACACTTTATACCTCAAAAAATTGTACATCATTAACATTTTTATACCATATAAGAGTCATGCCTTCCTTACTCTTAATTCACCACCTCAACATGAAATCACATATTTTCAGCTATCACATAATTTTTCAGTCATTCTTTTTTTCTTTCATCCCTCATATCCTTTTCCTCTTCTCCTCAAACATCCCTTAAAGAATTTTAAGTCTATTTTTTTCTCAACTCATCTCTCCAGGTAAGTCATTTTTTCATTTTTATTTTAATATTTACTAATTCTTATTTTTTTTCTTTTCTTTCTTTCTTTCTTTTTTTCCCTCAATCCCCCCTTCCCCTCTCTTTGTCTGCCTCCCACCTCTCCCCCCTGCCTGAATGGGGTATTTTATGCCCCCCACCTCTCCTCCACCTCAAATGCCTCTAAACCCCAGCCAAGAAGATCTCCTGCATAGCTGGGGTACATTTACCCTCCCCCACCTCTCCCCCCCTTCAATAGCCTCAGAAAAACCATCCAGAAAGCTTTGCTGCCTCTCTGGGGTACCATTACTCTCCCCCCACCTCTCCCCCCCTCACTGGCCTTGGAAATCCCAGCCAGGTAGCTTTGCTGCCTGGTGGTGTGCCTTACCATCTACCCACCTTTCCTCCACCTCTCTGGCCTCAGAAACTCTAGCAAGGCAGATTTGCTTCCTGGTTTGGGTACCTTAACCTCACCCCACCTCTCCCCCTAGTCTACCTACTTATACCACCACCCAGCCAGCCAGGTTCATGGCTGTCTGGCTAACAAAATTAGAGCACAAACCACCATCCGCCCCCCTTAAAATATAAAAAACAGTTAGTCAGGCTCACTGGCTGCCTGGCTATTTAAAAACCTGCAGCCCCAACCCTCCTTTCTAAAAATTGAAAATAAATGAAATGAACAGACCTGTAAAGCCACACCCACTTTTATATTACCTAACCTGCCACACCCACTTCCAACTGCCTAAAAAAATTTACAGATATTTATTAAAACATCTATAAATTTTTTTACTGGACAACCTATTCTTTTACCTGCTAAAATCAAAGGACATGTTTTAATTTCCTGTATCATAGGTGTATAGTTAGTTTTAGATTAAGAAATGGAATCATCAAATATTTTTGGAGCTCTTCTCACAATAATCACCAGACAACAAAATCTCCTATAGGTTGGGAATCTTGTCACAAATTTACTCATTTTGGCTGCTTCTTCCAAATAAGTCAAAATCTAAACCAAATGATAAAAAAGGTAAAAAATTAAGGTATAAGTAATAAATTTAATAAAGCTTTATGTAGAACAAAAAATTATGGAGATTTATAAAGTCATCAAATATTTATTATTTGTTCTTAATTTTTTAATAAATAAACCTGATATTTCAATTTACTATACTAAAGTAATGGGCCAACAACCTTGTGTTGTATAAATGGTAGTCATAACATTAATTTGTTTCATGGGGTTCCTCTAGCCCATACCTGTTGAAAGTCCCAAACTTAGTTTCTAGACTTGATCTGCATTTTGGCTTGAGGAATTTTCATTACTTTGAAACTAGTAAATTTGACTTATCTTCTTTATTTATTTATTAATTTATGTAATTACATTAAATTTTTGTGATTTTCACCCCTTACTTCAATAAAATTCTGGGGAGGGAATTGCCAAATTTTCCAAACAGATATAGAATTTTTTTGACTTAGCTCTATTAAGAAATGCAAATCTGTGGTGAGGTGATAAAAGTATGTTGGTGATGAGGATTTTTTCACAAGTGTCAGTATTATTTTACCATCTGAAATTACAAAAGTGCAATATTTTAGAGTCCAGTATGGACAAATGGTGTAATTTGAATCTCATGATATAACTATTTTTGATAAGATTAAAAGTAACTATTAAATTGGGAACCAAAAATAATATCCATTTCCTCATAGAGAGGACACATGACATGGAGCTTTCTGGAAACAGTAGTAATTCCATTCTCCAAATCATCATCATCAATACCAAAGCCAGTAAAAGTCAAATTGAAATCAAAATAATCCTTTTTATATTTTTATTGATAACTTTTGAACCTCTCCTTCATTTTCTTAGGATTGATGTTGATTCTCCATTTTGTTTTATTTTTTACTTCCTTTTTCATGAACAAGAAGCCATTGAACTTTGATGAAGGTGGACATCTGATTTGGGTGGACTTCTCAAATCCAAAAAATGCATCATAATTTGATTTAATTTTGAGGAATAGATTATGATGAGATAATCTTCCTTTTCTAGATATCCAGACTTTGATTTCTCAGGTGAGGGTCTTGCATTACAGGAAGACCTTTGTGATGAAGCATTTTTTTGAGTTGCCTTTTGAGTGTTGAAATTTCAGGGAGGCATTATGAAACTGGTATGTTACAAGAAAAAAGATTAAGAGGTTGAAAACATAAAAAAAGAAGGGAAAAAAGATGCCTGGTTAAAATTTTGCTAAAAAATATTTCAAATCTCAGTGAGATGTGTGTGCCAACAATTGATGAGAAGATGGAGGTCTGGGTGTCACATGTGACAGAGATGGGGTGGGCAAAGAAGGGATGATGTGGCCAACATGTGGTTGTGAAAAACATATTGGGAAAAATTGCTGATTTGTAGTCATAACACACACCCATTTTTTAATTAAGTCACTTTTTTTGCAAAATTTAAGTTCTGATTTTGTTTGAAATCTGCACTTAACTTAAGTGCAGATTTTCCAGAACTGATATCCCTTATTATGCATGTTTTGGATGTGAGAAGCCTACCCAAATTGGACGTACACCTTTATCAAATCTCAATAGCTTCTTGTTTATGGAACGTGAAGAAAAAAAGAAGGAAAATATGAGAATCAACATCAATTCTAAGCAAATGAAGGATAGGTTCAAAATTTTTCAATAAAAATATAAAAAGACTCACTTTGCTTTCACTTCCACTGGCTTTGGTATTGATGATGATTATTTGGAGAATGGAATTTTCCAGGCTGAGTTCAGGTAAATAGATGTTAAAATAGCTTTAATATTCAGTTTTCTAGAAGTTTTTAATGGTCCTATATATATACTGTAGTATAAATCAAATAAGTATTAAAATAAATTTAATCTCACACTAATGATAAATGGTTTACAATTTATGGTTGGTAGAAAAATAGTGAATTTAAATTCAAACACTATTCAAAGACTTTAAAATTTCTAATGAAATGTATTTTAATTGTATTGGTTATAGGGTTTAATTTTAATGATAAATAATGTAGAAAATAAGACCAAAAACCCCCTCCTTTTATACCCAATAACTCTCCAATGTGATCCCCTGATTTACCAGTCCTAAACACAGCAAACTATGCCTCAATATAGCTAACACACCTCCCCATAAAGATAAGGGATGACCAACAACACAATTAGAATGACATCACCTGCCACTATTTTGGAGAAATAGGGATAATCCATCAAAATAAAAGAATAAGCAAAAAAGAGAGTATATTCTTGGAATATCTTAAAATAAAAGACTAAAATAAGTAATAATAACGCTAAATATAACACAATGATATGGGGGATTAACATTAGAAGTGAAGGGGCTAGTTATTTTAAGTTACTACATGAAATCCCCATCCAATTATGACCAATATTGACGGAGAAACCCAAAAAAGGACATGAAATGTGGGGTGACTGGATGCAGTCTCTTTGCCGGCACTTACACAAGTAAATCCTTGACTAAATAGGCAAATTTAAGTATGGTAGTGAATTAAAGGTGCCAATCTTGAGTTTGTTAATGAAATTAGTGCATATAATGAGGTCAATGAACTAATAATTTAATCAGGACACTAAATAAGTTTTTGTCACTTATTTTAGCATGTTTACCCATAGTGGATGTACAATTTGGGGTAATTATAGTGTGAAAATTTTAACTTTTCTAAAAATGAAGCAATTCATGTGGGAAAAATGCAGGAAGTATGTGGCCAGTAAACAGAAGCCATTTCTGGCATAAAAAAACACCAAATTTGAAAAGTGTTATTTTTATACATTTTAATAGCCAAATAAATAGTTCTAATTAAGAAAAATTGATCTTTGAAGTTTAATTTTTAATATTATTAAATTTATAGCGCATATATTCAACTTTTAAGTAATTTAAAGTGCATTTCTTGTTTTTTCCATAAAACAATGAAAACAACAGCTTTAAGTCTACTTACAATTTATGTAGCCTTATTTTTAAGGTTCTTAAGATAACCCTGAAATATTTCAACATACTATTAAGTAAATAAGACTTATAAAAAGTGGATATATGCGTGTATATAAGGCATTATAATGGCATATATTATATTTAATTTTTAATTTCACTTATGTATACGACTTGTCTACCTTTTTTTATTGTTCCCATGTATACTAAATTTGTTTAAAACAATTTCTAGGAAATTTTTACTCAGTCCTGAGAATATCCAGGCTGACAGAATTACTATTTTTTCCAAAAAGCTCAAAGTCATGTGTCCTTTCTATGAGGAAATGGATATTCTTTTTGGTTCCTGAGTTGATTACAACCTTTTTTTTCAACAAAATAATACTTAGGATATATGTCAGGCTAAGGTCAAGTACAAGGACGTGAACTAGCTTGAATAGTCAGTTGTCTAGAAGATTTTGATGGTCCTATATGAATACTGTAGTTTTAATCCACTAAGTTGTAAAATATAATCAAATATAAAGGTCTCAGTAATATAATTCTCACTATTCTTATATATGGCTTACAATCTTTATAGTTGGTAGAAAAATAGATTATATAAATTCAGATACTATTCAAAAGTCTTATAAAAGTACTAATTGATATGTATTGTAATTGATTTGGTTATATTGGTTAAATTGTAATGATAAAGAATGAATAAATACAACCCAAAAACCTCCTCCTTTTATACACACTGAGTTCCCCAATGATTCCCTTGATGTACCACCCAATACACAGTTAATAACGCCTCTAAACAACTAATAGACATTCCCATCAACATTCCCAGTAACCCATGACATAATTAGAAGAGTAACAACCGCCAAAATCCTGTAATAATAAGGGAAATCCATCAAAATTAAAGAAAAAGACAAAAAGAGAGTATATGCGTATAAAACAATAATATTAAAGACTAAAGGAGACTTTTTAAGGTTAATAATAGCTTAATAATAAGGGGGATTGACTGTAGAAATAATGGGGCTAATCCTGACATTATACTACGTGAAATTCCCATTCAAAAATAACCAAAATTGACTGAGAAACCACCCAAAAACTTAAAAAAGAGCGTGAGATGTGGGGTAACTACATGCAGTTCTTGGCAGGCTCTTGCACGGGTAAATCCTTGACTAAAATTAGGCGAATTTAAGCGTGGTGATGAAATAAAGTGCCAAGAGTGAGGTTATTAATGAAATTAGTGCATATAAACAAGGTCAATGCATTATTAATTAAGCTAGGACACTAAATAAGCGCCTGTCGCCTATTTTAGTGTGTTTCCCCACAGTGGGCGTAGAATGTGGGGTAATTATAGTGTGAAAAAGCTAACTTTGCTAAAAATGAAGCTATTCACACGGGAAAAAAGCAGGCAGTATGTGGCCAGTACACAGAAGCCATTTCTGGCATAAAAAACACCAAATTTGAAAAGTGTTATTTTTATGCATTTAAATAGCCAAATCAATAGTTCTAAATGAGCCCAATTGATCTGTCAAAGCGCAATTTTGATATTCTCAATTTTATAGCGCATATAGTCAACTTTTAAGTGAAATAAAGTGCATTTCTTGTTTTTTGCATAAAACAATGAATATAACAGCTTTAAGTGTACTTAAAAATTATGTAGCCTTATACTTAAGGTTCTTAAGATTACCCTAACATATTCCAACTTAATATTAAGTACATAAGACCTATAAAAGGTGGATATATGCGTGTATATAAGGTGTTATAATGGCATTTTTTGTGTATTATCATAATTTTACTTATGTATACTATTTGTGTACTCTTATTTATTATTCCCATGTATAGTTCATGTGTTTAACATAACTTATAATTACTTTTTACTCAGTCCTGGAGATATACAGGCTGACACTCGCCCACCCAAAAAAAACAATAAAAAAAATGATAAGTTATACATTTTATTTTATTAATTTGTAATTTTCAGGTATTCAGAATAAATCTGTAGCATTAAAGATTCAGCTTTAAAGAAATAAAACATAAAAAAATATTATGAGTACTGGTTTTTTAACCCCTCAGCTGGTTGAACAGAAATTTATTTCTGTTTAAATTTTTTAAGAAGGGTGGATAAATTAGAAATTTCTTTTTCAGGTATCCATTTATCAAATTCATTTGATTTCCCTTTAAATCTTAGTAAATACTCAGTTCCTTTTTCTTTAGTAAGGATTCTTTTCTTGAGTATTTTTTCAATCTCTGCTTTTTCCACAATTTCTTCAGGTTGCTTTTTAGGCCTTCCCCTTCTTTTTGGAAATAAGTCAGGATCATTTGCATGGTAAGGTTTCAATAATGAGATAGGGAAAACTGGATGTTTCCTATCATATGGAGCATATAATATGACTTCCACTGCATTATTCCCAACCATTTTATTTACTACAAAAGGTCCTACAAAGGGATCCTTTAATTTAACATTACCCTGTAAGTTAAAATGTAGTGTTGATATGAGGACTTCATCTCCCTTTTTAAATTCAAATTCTTTAGGAGATTTGTCCCACCTTTTCTTTTCATATTCAAATGCTTTTTGGATGCATTCTTCTGCATGCTTTCTACACATTTGTTGCATATGAATAAAGGATTTAGTTCCAGGGTGTATATCCAACCTTGGTAGTTTATTTAAATGATTTACTGGGGTATTTGGTACATATCCCAGCCAGAGTTCAAATGGTTTCTTCTCTGTTACAGAATGAGTTGTGCTGTTATAAGCAAATTCAAGGCCAGGAATTAATGTTACCCAGTCATGTGTGAATTTCTCATTGTCTTTGTATTCTAATCCAAAGGCACTATATCTTCTGATCATGTCTTCTAGAGTTTGTATCATCCTCTCAGCCAGCCCATCAGTTTGTGGATGGTGTGCTGTAGACAATTTTAATTGAAAACCTGATACTTCCATCAAAGATTTTCAGAACTCTGAAGTAAATTTAGGATCTCTGTCAGAGATTATGGCTTTGGGGAACCCAGCAGTATTCATCATCTGAGTCCACCATAGTAACGCCAAGTCTTTAGCAGATACCTCTTTATGGGTAGGGATAAACTTACACATTTTTGTTAATCTATCCACTATTACCCAGCAAGAATTGAAACTTTCTTTTCCTGCTAATGGCAAGCCAGTTACAAAATCCATGTTTATAATTTCCCATGGAGCTTTTGGCTGCTCTATTTGTTGTAACAACCCAGCTCTCTTCCCAGTTAATCTTTTAGATTTCTGACAAGAGTCACATGTTTCAATGTATTTTTGTACATCCTCTTTCATGTTTATCCACCAGGCTGTATTTTTAACTCTGGTTAATGTTTTGTTAAAGTCAAAATGACCAGCTAAGATGTCATCATGACAAGTACTCAACATTAACTCTTTCATAGAAGGTGGTATTACTATTACATTGCTTAACTTTTTCCTGTAATATATATATCCATCTTCAATTGATAGTTTACCTTTTTCCAACACATTTTTATACTTTGGAGGCAAGGTTTTAATTAATGCACTCATGGAGGCATTTGTTGGATCATTAAGAATGGTAGATAGTTTAGAAAAATCTTTATCAGATGAATAATTTTCTAATATAGTTTGCATAAACTCTTCTTCTAAATCCACTATATAAATCCCAAATATATGTATAACCTCATTTTCAGGTACATAAGCTGGGTTGTCAGCATCATTTGGCAAAGGACTTCTGGATAATAAATCCACATTTGAATGCAATGTTCCTGCTCTGTGAGTGATTGTCATTCTTCCTCTGTACTCTTGTACAGCTAGTTGCCATCTAAACATGTGCCTATTAGGTGTTTTCATGTTTAGTAATGATTTTACTGCACTGCAATCTGTTATAAGTTCAAACTTCTGATCTTCCAGATAGTAATGAAGTTTCTCCAAAGCCCACACCACGGCTAAACATTCTAGCTGTGTGGCACCATACCTTAATTCTGTTTTTCTTAAGGTTCTGGATATATAACAGATAACTACTTCAGATAATTTTCCATTTATTATCTGTTTCTGCTGTAAAGCAGCACCCAAACCTATGAAACTAGCATCAGTGTACAAGATAAAAGGTAGGGTGAAATCTGGCAGTCCTAATATTGGAGCTGACATTAAACATTCCTTTAATTTATTAAAGGCGTGTTGTCTTTCATTATTCCAAATGAAAGCTTCATTCTTCCTGATTAATGTTGTTAAAGGGGCTGCAATGGATTGGTAATTTTTAATATATTGTCTATAATATCCACACATACCCAAAAAACTTTGAACCTCTTTTACATTTTTAGGTATCCCAATGTTTTTAATTGCTGCCACTTTATTCTGGTCAACACAAATTTGTAATCCAGATACAACATGTCCAAGTACTTTCAAGGATTCAAATCCAAACTTACATTTCTTTAATGCAATAGTCATATTAATTTCATCCATTTTTTGAAAGACTCTTTTCAGGTGATTTAAATGTTCATCATATGTCTTTGAAAACACTATGATGTCATCAATATAGACCAATAGCCATCCTTCAACCATTTCCTGATGAAAAACACTATCCATCAATTTTTGGAAGACTGAAGGGGCATTCTTTGGGCCAAATGGCATTCTCACATACTTATATATACCCATATGTGTGGTTATTAATAAGTAATTTTGAGAATTTCTTTCCACAGGAATCTGGTGGTAACCCTTGTTCCCATCCAGACAGGAAATATATTTTGCTCCTTGTAAGGTAGCATGGATAGAAGCTATCCTTGGTAGAGGGTAAATATCATCTACTGTATATGTATTCAGAGCTCTATAATCACAGCATAATCTTTCCTTATCTTTTTCATAAGAGATTAATACTGGTGAAATGACACAATACTTAAGTGTTGTGTCCACTTTTTCAACAATACCCATTTCCAATAACAATTTTATATTGTCTTCAATATCTTTCCTTTTTGCAGGAGATGCTGGGTAAGGTTTCTTTTTTAAGCTGCCAGGAATATTATCCAGATCACAGCTTAGAGAGACTTTCATCTCATGGTCTTTGACCAATCCTAGTTCATTTGATCCATGAGCAAATGCCATAGGATATGATTTAATCAATCTCAAAATGTCTTCTTGTTCAATTTTTGAGAGTTGAGGACTGAAAGAGGCCTTTTGGATTTCATTTTCCAATTCACCCACTTCATTGGTGGTTCTTCCACCTTGCAGTTGTTCTTCTTTAGGAGAAATGGCATATACTGAATTTTCAGAACATATTTTGAATTTTCTTTTACCATTCACCCCTATGGTGAAACAACTGTTTGCAGGATCTAGTTTAATGCCAAATTTTGTCAATAAATCATTGCCAATAATAAACCAATCACTACAATTATTATTATCTATTACTACAAATTCACAAGCTGCTCTAACATATCCATTATTATATTTAAAGAATACAGCAGTTTTGTATTTGCCAATTGGATTTAATACTGAACCAAAACCCCTCCAGTTCTTTGTCTGAACAGGTTCTAGTTTTTCCTGGTACTTACTATCAAGTTTCATTAATGCATTAAGTGAAACTACACTACCTGCAGCCCCGGTGTCAAGAATGGCATTCATTTCTTTTCCACATATGATAATAGGTGCTCTGATAGGTGTTATTTTGTAAGTGTCATGAGATACATCTTTAATTATTCCAGCTTCCTCTATGGAAGTTAAAGATGTGTCTGTATGAGGTATAGCATCATTCAGGAACATTATATCCTGTTATAATACAAATATCTCATTTTCATCATCACTGTAAGATATGTTACTTTTGCAATCCTCACTGGATTCCACATTCTCATCTTCATGATTACTAGGTTCAGAATTCTGTGAGGTTTCAATAACATTTATTCTTTTCTTACACGTGTGACCTTTAACCCAAGGTTCATTACATTTGTAACAAGTGTTATTTTCTTGTCTCTTAGGGACAAGGGGAGCTGAAGGTTTTTTCTTTTCCACTGGTAACTTACTTGTAGTAGGTTTTACCACGTCAACACTTTGTCTGTAATTACTATACTTGGGTTCATACTTGTGGTTTAATAATATCTCATTGCATATATTAATGAATCCAGAGGTGTCTCTGACAGTTTCAGTTCTAGCTACAATAATGTCTCTAACTGATATAGGCAATTTGTATATTATTTTTTCTTTCCACTCTTCATAATCCATTTTTGGATCCATAGCTTTCATGATTTTTATTAAATTCATTAAGAAGACCATGGGTTTATCTCCAGCATTTGGATTATATCTGGCTCTTTCGTACAGTCTTTGTTGAGTGATTCTAAATTTTGGGCCACCAAATTGCCTTTCAATTAGTGCCTTCCATTCATTCCAGGAGTAATTAATTCCCTCACTCAATACAGATTCAAACCATAATAAGGCCACATCTGTAAATAAAGATATTAACTTTGAAGTGATTTCTTCATCAGGTAATTTATATGAAAATTTTAAGTTATCAATTCTTTGTATGAATTGTTGCCAATCAGATTTTGAATCCCCATCAAAAGAAGGGTACTGATCTAACTTAGGCCAGTTCTTTTGGCTAGTTTTAGCTTCCCTAACCTGAGGAATATTGAGTAATTCACTCACTTTAGAAAGATGATCATTAATTTCATCTTTTACTGATTTTATATTCTCAGAGCCCATGACACTATGTTCATGTTCCATCATTGGTTTATCATCAGAGTGTTTCATAAAAACTGGTACTCTTTCTACATAAGAGGTATTATCCTTTATTGTTTCAGTATTTTTCAAAATGTTAGCTACTTCAATTTCTACTCTTTGTAACCTATCTTTTATTACAGGTACATGAGTTAAAGTATCATTTACATTTGAAAAAGACAATTTTACACGTCCCTCTATGGTGGCCATAATATTTTGAGAATGTTCTAATTTAATTTCTAAATTTTTAATCTCAGAATTTAATCTTTTGTTTTCATTGATTAATTCATTATTTGAATTCTCAATAACTTTTAACTTATTGGCTGTTGTACTCAATGATTGTGTGATGTTTAATAATACACTTTCTGTATTATTGTTGGACTCTCTAGAGAATTCTTCCAATTTTTCAATTCTTAATAATAATTTACTAATTATTTTTGATTCCATTGGATTTTCTTTCAGAAAATATTCAATTTTGTCTGTTTCCAATTCAGAAGATTCATCATCAGGGTCAATTTTTAATTCATTTGATTCCATTTTTATATTAATAGTATTTTCCTGGTGATCAATAAAACTATGTACATTGTCCTCATGTAATGACAAGTCTAACATGTTATTTTCAAATGAATAATTTTTTAAATACTTATCAATTATATCCAATAACTCTCTATCAACTTCATTACCTATAAGTAATTCATTGTTAGGATTATATAATTGATCTTGAGAAGATGGATGACTTACCACGGTCTTATTCCATTTCCCCTGCCTCTACTTGGCTTTCCCCTGTAAGGGTGACTGCTGGATCCCTGTTGAGGAGGACTGTTGTAGTTTTGGGCATACCAATCCCACTTCCATTTGCTTACAGTTATCTTTTGGTCCTCTTCTGGGACTGGAGGTGTTGCTGTGGTATTTGGTGCCACTGGTTGTTGATGAGACCTTATATCCACTAGAGCCTGGTTGACTTCTATAAAGCCCTGTGCCGCCCTTTTCTCCAGATTGTTGATCTGGTCTAACATATTGTTTACTCTTATTGTTAGTGTATTCAGTAGGGTTGAGAGGGAGTGAATTTGCTCTTGTAAGGTGTTTTTGGACTTCTTTATTGACATTTGTTTTAAGAGCTTTTCCTTTTCCTCCATGGACATTGGTGGGGTGTTGTTTATTGTTACTGGTGATTATTGACCCTCCATTTGGATGTCCTGCAACAGGTCTTTCAGCTCTAGTTCTTAAGTTATAAGGTTTTGCCTTATTACTTACAATGTCATTGTTGTCACACATTTTTCGTGGAATTTTAGAGAATTGAAAGTTTAGATTTGAAAAACATCAAAAAGGAGTTTAATCAGTATTTATTAGTACCACTGAAGACAATTTTATTGCTTACTTATTGGTATTAAGTGAATTTTTAAGTGCCAAAAGTCAAATATGCTTTTATGTGGTCACTTGATTTAACTGGTCTACAATATGTAGCCGTGTATTTATATTTAAAAAAGAAAATTTCTTAGTAAGATTCTTTCTTAATATTAAATGAATTTTACAAACCAATAAAAAGGGATTAAGAGTCCTGTAAAAAGAAAACAATTAATCAGTTTAATTGGTTATTATCTGCAAAGATCACAAATTTAATTGGTCTATTGACAGACTCCCACTAAGAACAATTATATGTTAAATTAGTGGTAAAATTGATGATTCAATATCACAATTTTATTATATAACAGGGCTTCTTTTTCTGAAATCACTATATAAGTGACCCCAACCTGTTGTAATTATCCAAATATTTCTATAGGGATATTATTTACGTGCACCTTCTTTTGAAAATTTCACTTACAGGATTATAACAGAATTCTTGAGGAAAGGTCCCCAATTGTCAGGCTAAGGTCAAGTACAAGGACGTGAACTAGCTTGAATAGTCAGTTGTCTAGAAGATTTTGATGGTCCTATATGAATACTGTAGTTTTAATCCACTAAGTTGTAAAATATAATCAAATATAAAGGTCTCAGTAATATAATTCTCACTATTCTTATATATGGTTTACAATCTTTATAGTTGGTAGAAAAATAGATTATATAAATTCAGATACTATTCAAAAGTCTTATAAAAGTACTAATTGATATGTATTGTAATTGGTTTTGTTATATTGGTTAAATTGTAATGATAAAGAATGAATAAATACAACCCAAAAACCTCCTCCTTTTATACACACTGAGTTCCCCAATGATTCCCTTAATGTACCACCCAATACAAAGTTAATGACGCCTCTAAACAACTAATAGACATGCCCATCAACATTCCCAGTAACCCATGACATAATTAGAAGAATAACAACCGCCAAAATCCTGTAATAATAAGGGAAATCCATCAAAATTAAAGAAAAAGACAAAAAGAGAGTATATGCGTATAAAACAATAATATTAAAGACTAAAGGAGACTTTTTAAGGTTAATAATAGCTTAATAATAAGGGGGATTGACTGTAGAAATAATGGGGCTAATCCTGACATTATACTACGTGAAATTCCCATTCAAAAATAACCAAAATTGACTGAGAAACCACCCAAAAACTTAAAAAAGAGCGTGAGATGTGGGGTAACTACATGCAGTTCTTGGCAGGCTCTTGCACGGGTAAATCCTTGACTAAAATTAGGCGAATTTAAGCGTGGTGATGAAATAAAGTGCCAAGAGTGAGGTTATTAATGAAATTAGTGCATATAAACAAGGTCAATGCATTATTAATTAAGCTAGGACACTAAATAAGCGCCTGTCGCCTATTTTAGTGTGTTTCCCCACAGTGGGCGTAGAATGTGGGGTAATTATAGTGTGAAAAAGCTAACTTTCCTAAAAATGAAGCTATTCACATGGGAAAAAAGCAGGCAGTATGTGGCCAGTACACAGAAGCCATTTCTGGCATAAAAAACACCAAATTTGAAAAGTGTTATTTTTATGCATTTAAATAGCCAAATCAATAGTTCTAAATGAGCCCAATTGATCTGTCAAAGCGCAATTTTGATATTCTCAATTTTATAGCGCATATAGTCAACTTTTAAGTGAAATAAAGTGCATTTCTTGTTTTTTGCATAAAACAATGAATATAACAGCTTTAAGTGTACTTAAAAATTATGTAGCCTTATACTTAAGGTTCTTAAGATTGCCCTAACATATTCCAACTTAATATTAAGTACATAAGACCTATAAAAGGTGGATATATGCGTGTATATAAGGTGTTATAATGGCATTTTTTGTGTATTATCATAATTTTACTTATGTATACTATTTGTGTACTCTTATTTATTATTCCCATGTATAGTTCATGTGTTTAACATAACTTATAATTACTTTTTACTCAGTCCTGGAGATATACAGGCTGATAATATACCTTCTGGATCTCAACCATCCAAAAATTGTCCTGAAACACCCATTCTTCAATGACATCAATCCACCCCATTTTCTAGCTATAGGTCAGCTGAAGATGATCCCAACTAACAAGCAGAACAATTATTTCAGAGCAGATTTGAGTCCTCAGAGCCCCAATCTTTTGATGTATGATTACTTTTTATTTTTTCTTCAATTCCTCTCTAAATTTCTCATTCTTTCTTTTCTAGTCTCTTACTCAAACTCAAATTTCTAAAAATATGAAAAATTCAGGAAATGACAATACTGCTTTACAAGCTGCTTTATATGAACTTCCTGAACCATCTAGCTAAATATCCAAACTAAAGTATTAAGCCTCAACTTTAATGAAATTGAACCATCTTTTAAAGTGTGGTAATACTTCCAACAGCCCTTTGTCCTCCCTTGACAATGATTTTGAGAAAAAAGATATAAGTAAGATTTTGTCAATATATATCTTCTTCAATAACATATTTATTTATTTTTTCTATTCAATTTCTCAGAAAAATCCTCAATTCAAAAAATGACCTCGACTTTGAGAAGACAAAGTTTGATCATATGCTAAGGAAAGATCAACAGGCCTTTTATTTGAAGGAATTCTTTTTTTGTTTCAATCAAATTTTGAAAAGGCCAGATTTTATGCAGAGGAGATGGAAAGAGTTCATCTTTGCTTATAGAAAAAAAAAGACTCTAATTTTCAAAGAGAAATGGAAATTCTTGATTTTTAAAAGTAATAAAATTTAAAAATGAAAAGAACTTATTATGATTTATTATGTAATATGTAAAAAATGGTCAATCCTATGAGGACATTAAAGAATTACTTAACTTTTTATATTGATTAATTTTTTTTAAGTTAATGGTTGGGGAATGCCTTTAATAGTTACTTTTAATCTTATCAAAAATATTTATATTATGAGATTCTGATAGCACCATTTGTCTATACTGGAATGTAAAATATCACACTTTTGGAATTTCAGATGGTAAAATAATACTTCCACCTGTGCAAAAATCCTCATCATCAACATACTTTTATCACCTCACCATTGATTTGAATTTCTAAATAAAGCTAAGTCTAAAAAATTTCTATACTTTTTTGGAAAATTTGGCAATACCCTCACCTGCATTTTATTGAGGTAAGGGGTGGGTATCACCAAACTTTTTTCAAGTCATCAATTTCACATGCCAGATTTAAAAATTTGGAAATACCTCCCCCTGAATTTTATTGAAGTCAGGGGTGAAAATCACCAAAATTTAATATAATTATATAAATTAATATATAAATAAATAAGTTAAGTCGAATATACTATTTTTAAAGTAATGAAAATTTCTCAAGCCAAAATGAAAATCAAGTATAGAAACTGAGTTTGGGACTTTCCACAGGTATAGGATAGAGTAACCCCATGAAACAAATTAGTTTTGTCATGATTACCATTTATACAACACAAGGTTGTTGGCTCATTACCTTAGTTTAGTAAATTAAAATGTAAGATTTATTTATTAAAAATTTATGAAGGAGTAATAAATATTTGATGACTTTACAAATCCCCATACTTTTTTGATCTGCATAAAGTTTTATTGAATTTATTACTTTTACCTTCTTTATTTATCTTGTTTATTTGTTGGATTAACTTTTAACTTATCTGAAATGAGCACTCATAATGTGTGAATTCTTGAAAATACTACACCTGGAGGTGCTTTGGTTGTATGGTGATTATTGTGAGAAGAGGTCCAATCAGATTCAATGATTGCATTTCCTAAGCCAAAATTCATTATACCCCTATGATTTGTAAAGTATAACCCTTGAACTTTTATTTTATCTAGTGAAGGAATAAGTTGTCCAGTAATTGATTGATATAAGAGAATTTCCCCAAATTAAGATAATTGGAATCATTTGAGTCAGTATGAAGTTTTTTATGGAAACCACAAGGAGTAATTACAACATTTGAGAATAATAGATATTCACTGCTAATCTCTTCCCATCCCAAGTTGCACCAATTTGGTACTACAACTCTGGTTTCAAGTTTATTATTTGTTTGAAAATTGTTATTTCAGAGTTATTCAAGTCAAAGAGCAAGAACAAATTAAAGGAAGTTAAAGATCCCCATTTTCAATATTCATTATCTATTTCCACTTTAGATAACTTCTTGAAAAAAGAATAGACACCTATAGAATTAAAATGAGTGAAAATATTAAGAATGAAAAAAAATTATTAGACCTACCAAGAGAATAAACTTTAACAAATCCTAGTTTTCATCCAAAACCAATCATGATACCACCAAGAAAATTCTTTTTCCTTATTGGTAAGAAAACCAAAGCCATTTGATATAGTGTAGAGATGAGATAAGATAGTATATTAAAGGACTAATCTTTTACACCATTTAATCAATGTTTTTTTAAATAAATTGAGGTTTAAATGTATTACTGTTTACTGCCTTAAATTCATTGCCTCCTAATACAGTTAGATATTTGATATCTTCAGGTAACTTCTTGGGATATTTATATTTTTATCATTTTTAGCTTTACAATACTTGATGTTTGATATGTGTCTAAATAGAATATTCAAGTGTATTTTCTTTTTAAAAATTCTATTATTTTGATAAGATCAATCATCATTTTTTATGTTTGAAGGTTTTGAAGAAGATTGAAATGAAGTAGATATTAAAGGAGATTATAAAGAAGATAAAGATGAAGATAGAGGTGCAAGTCTTGAATAAGAAGAAACAGACTTTTTTTTTCTGAAAAAAATTTTACTGTTCAAAAAAACCTCAAAAACTTTATTTAAAAATTTAAAAAAAACTCACATAATTTAAAATAAATAACCAAAAAAATTTGTCACAAAAAATATTAAGAATGATTATTACTTCAATCGAACTTGAGGAATAATAATAAAAAACAAAAAGTAAAGGATTAATTGATGTTTTAAAACATATCTATCAATTCTTTATGTCTGCCTCAATGACCCCCTTTTACCCCTTGTTGGTGTCCTAAATAACTACTCAATACCTCCCCAAAATCCCCCAAAAAAACCCTCCCAAACCCCCCAAAAAAACCCCTCCAAACCTCCAAAAAACCCCCCTCCAAAACCCTCTCTAAACCCCCTCCGAGCCCCCCAAGACCCCCTCTCCTCAATCATTAACAAAAAAATTTTAATTATAAATGAGAGGGGGGGTGGTTTAAAGCAGTTATATGGTATTATTTGAGGTTTATTTGAGGGGGTTATAGGGGGGATTGAGGATACCAAAGAGGGAGGAAAGAAGGGTTAGAGGTAGGCAAGGAGAGGTGAACAAGGTAGCCAAAAACGGGGAAAGGGGATCAGAGGCAGCCAAAGAGGGGAGAAAGGGTTGTAAAAGGGGATATTTCCATGCCAAGTAGGGGGGAAAGTGGGGGAAATTACCAGGAAAGGAGGGATAAAGAGTAGGATGGAGAAATAAAATTAATCTTATCTATTAAATGAAAAACAAAACCACTTACCAGAAAAATGGGATAAAAAAAGAAAAAAACAAGTAGAAAATATAAAAATAAAAATGAAAAAAATGACTTACTGAAGAGATGAGTTGAGAAAAGAATAGACTTCAAATTCTTTAAGGGATATTTGAGGAGAGGAGGAAAAGGATATGATGGATGAATGAAAAAAAGAATGACTGAAGAATTATGTGATAGCTGAAAATATGTGATTTCATGTTGAGGTGGAGAACAAAAACAAATTAGACAGGGAAATAGAGACTTTCACTGGAAATTCAAAATAAAAGTCAATATGCAAAAATAAAATTAAAAACAAAGAGAATAATACATGCAACTTGATCATTTGAAGAGTATGAAAAAAAAAAATCAAAAGTGTTGTGTTGAGAAATGTTGGAGTATCATTGGCATAATGATGGAGCTTATACCAGTGGGAATTAAGATTTGTGAATCAAAAGAAGGTGGTAATAGTGGATAAAAATGAAATGAATTTTATAATAATTTAAGAATAAATTTCTAAATCTCCCAATGTGCAAGTGTGATTGGAAGAATTTTTGTATGTATGCTTGTGGTTTGAGTAATATAAATGTTGGATATAGTGGGAGGTGTTTCAAATTCTTCATCTTCATGAAAATCTAACCATTGATCTTTGAGGTCAGTGAGTAGGTTATGAATCATAGTGCAGCACAGAATCCAGTTGTTAACTGCCTCCAATTTGGATTTATTTCTAAAAGGACTTCTCAATTCCCTTAAACTGGAAAAAGAACCTTTCAATATTCTAATAGAATGTTCAATACAGACTCTTGACTTGGGAAAATGAGTGTTGAACTTGACATTTTGATTGTCTTCAGATGCTGCTCCCCAAAAATCAGGAAGTACATACTTTCAATTCACATTAGCAGAGTTTTCCAGAAGATACTGATCTTCATCAAAGAATTTCTCAGGTTCTTTTGAGATTTGCATTCTTTGAAAGATGTAGCAATTATGAAATGATCCAGGATAGCCAGTAAAGAAAGATATAATTTTTCTGTTCATGCCACATATAAGCTGAATGGAAATTGTATTTATATATAGAGAAGATATAATTTCTTGTTTTAGCATTAAAAAGAAATAATGGAATTATAAATAAAATCCCTCTTTTTTTGGTCAAAGTGATTGTTTCCACCTTGAGCAGGTTTATGACTCAAAGGAATAGTAGTACCATCAACAAAACCAATACATTCTGAGAAAACCTCTTCTTGCATAACCTGAGATGATTCAAGTTTTTCTTCTTTAGTTGGCTAGGTGAGAAGTTTAGATTCCAAGGAGTTGATATCAGTGATACATTGTTTTGTATAAGCTTTAACAGAGCCATACCCTATATCAAAGACATTTTTCAAAATTTTAAATGAAGCTCTGTTACCATTGGAACCCAAAAATTATATTGTGATAGCTAATTTTATTGAAGGATTACCTTGTGGTTTTTTAGAACTATTGTGAAATATGGGGTGGTCTTGATTAAGCTCAAGCAATTTATGGAAAAATTTCTGAGAAGTCCTGAAAAACTGTCTAAAACTGGGTACAGATAGATTAAGATGTGTTTGGATGGTGTACTTGGGGGTATGAGGTACTTGATGCTTTCTTGGAAGAAGGTAAAATTTCCTGTCCATTTTTGATAAAAAAAGAAAATCTTTTTCAATATTAGAATCAGAATTTCAACCAGAGTCCAAGAGGGGATCAAGAACTATTAAAGTCATTTTTTGATGTAGCTTATCATAATCTGAGAGTGAGGAAGGCATGAATCTTACACAGGGGGAAAAATCCCTGAAGAAGATGTCTAGCTCAGTTTTTGGTTTCAGGGTACAACTCTGGGTCTGATTTTTGGAGTAACCTTGTTTGGCCCCACCTTATTTTTTTATTTCTGATATTGGCATCTCCTTGGCTCATGTCCTCTCATCTTCATGTATTCATCCAAAACGTCTTTTTTACCTCCTCTTCCCTTCTTTGACAAGCATACCCACACCACACCACCCTAATCCTCTTCCAAAGGCAAAAAATAATGTGGGCTCAAAAAGTGACATTCAATGGTTTGTCACAAAAATACATCTAGGAATGGGATAGGGTCACAAAACTGAACTAACATTTTTTGCCTGTGTTATATGGTATTAAAATGTAAATATTGTAAAAATTTTTGAGTTATAAAGTGCTATGCTGCGGAGTGCTTTGTATAAGTGGGATGATGCTGAAAAATAAGTGAGATGGGACTTGATGGTGAAATCAGCACTTTTGGTTGAGAAAGTGCAGATTTGAGTGAAATAAGTGCCTTATTTCACTTTTAAAGTCCAACAGTGTTGGGGCTAGTGTGTTTCACAAATCTGCACATAGATAAGTGTGGATTTGGTCAAATTTAAGTTCAGATTTTGCAGAACTGACACCCTGTAATAAAGGATTAGAGCAGATTTGGAACAAAAACCAAATAAAAAAACATACTAAAATTATTTTCAAAAAAAAAAAACTCAAAAAATATATGGTTGACAGCTTTTACTTGGACCATAATTACCACTAAAATAGAAAGAGAGACTTCTGGAAACAAGTTTAAGTGGTGAGTGGCCCTAACATTTGATATGTGCTTTTGTATGTTGACCTTTCACTGGCCATCTTCTATTACATGAAACACTATCATGAGATATTCCACACTCATCTGTGAAAGACAAAAAAATACTTAGACCAATCATCATCAGGACCAAAAAAATCAAACACACCAGTCAAAACTAAAAAAAAATATATTATTAACTGGGTCACTCACACCAACATTTTCAAAATATTTTACCCTAAGCATCTTTTTTTGGCAAGGATTAAATTTCTAAATTGTTTTTTTGGACATATGATGTTGGTATAAAATTTCTTTTCTGATTGTAGAATATTTTAAAAATTGATATTGTATTCAAGTAAGAAACGGCTCAGGATTTCATCTTGATAAGCAGTAGGATCTTGAGAGATTATATTAAGAATGAAAAGACAATTCTCTTCCTCCAATGCCAAGGGACAACCTTGTTTTAGATAAGTGGTTAGATCAGCTAAGACAGCCTTAGTTTCTTGGTACAGTTTAATCCAATGACAAACTGAGTTTTTGTCAGCCTAGGTATTCCCAGGACTGAGTATTTCTTATTCTTAAAATAAGATAACCTTAATTGCATGAAGCTTATAAGTAAAAATTATGGTTATTATACTTATATATATGGTTATTATGCTTATATATATATATTTATTGCACTATTAAATGACTTATATAAGCTTAAATAGCTTATCAATAGCCCATAATACTTATTAAGATGCTAATGGAGTCATGATATACTTATCTTAAGTGATATTAATTAATTATAGAGATACATAAGCTTATATGTTTGCATAAACCTCATATTCAGTGAAATATGTAGTTATATTATGTATATACAAGCCTGCTACCACTCTTCTACACAGATGGTCAGCTGGCACGCACCTTGCATGATAGTTATATATAGATACATATATCTTACAATCTCAGGTTTTTAGTAGAATTAGTGGTTGCAAATTGAGAACTGCTGGTGTGGCTGTTGCATCAAGCAATGCGCAGTCTGAGTATTCAATGTTGAATCAGTTGGGGTCAGTTAGGTTAGTGGCGTAATTTGCTATTTTTTAGGAAGTTAGGGCACCAGTTCTTTTATAGATATAGATAGGTCTATAAGCAGTTTTAAACCTCTAAATAGCCTATAAGCATTATTTTTCTGCTTACTTTATGTCATATGGATGTATTCAATGGACTCACAAAGCCTACACAAGCATATACACCTTTTTCAGGTGCAAATATCCAGTTAGGACAACCTAATCTGCTACCTTTGATGGATTTTCACGGATTTATGGGTTGGGATATGATTACTGGGTTAATATTGATGCTAGAGGATTTTATTGGGGGCTTGGACAGTTGATTTTGTTCCTTTATATTCTTTGGGCTTTATTCTTTACTCTTTGGATGAGTTATTTTACCTGCTTCTTTATGGTATCTGCTTTTATCTGTTTTCTCTATTTAAGGTATGGATCTATGATATCATTAATTGTGATGGAGGGTCCTTACTGGAGGTCTAGGTGTCAAGACTTCTTGAAGTGGATGCCATGGGGAGGTGATGAGCCCTCAAAGTGCTGTAATTGCCAGGGAGAGCAGTGACATCATCTGGATTGAAGGTCTGTGCACTCTAGTGGATTTTGGTATAAGGGAGGATTTGACGGGTTATTGGACATCATTAAATCAATAAATCACCTACTAAAACACAAATTAACATTATAATACAATTATTATAATATAAAAATATATTTTAAAGCACCTATAAATTGATATTATCTTTATATTAGCTATAACTATATCTTATAAGCCTATTTTCCGCCACTAGGGTGCACCAATCAAAATATTGTGAGTTAATACTGAGAATAACTATTTTATTAGTCTTCCCCTGAGGTTTAATCACTAAATCATTTATCAAAAATTAGTAGTACTATTAATATTTACTATTAAATAATACTTAGATAGTAGCATACACTGACAGTTTTCATGAACTTGACAATAACACTTCTCATTAATATCCTTCAGAGATTTACCATTTAAATCTTCCATTATGACTGTTACTTTAATTTGGTGATCATATTTAATATATGTCATTGTAGGAGTATTTTAATCTGTAAATTAAGTGATAATGAAGACAAATAACTTACAAAGGAAGAAAAAAGAGCAATAAGTAAATAAATTAAAAAATTGTTTAATTTAAAAACAATGGTGAGGGAAGAAAAATTTAAAACATAAGACTCTAAGAAAAAAGAGTGAGGAGAGTGGGGGAGGTGAAAGCTGATTGACAGGGGGTCAGTGAGCTGAGAGTGCTTAATTGAGCTAGTGGTAAATAAAAATTTTCTCTGTACTGGCACATAAGTTGGAGTGAAAATATAAGTACCAAGCTGAAAACAACCATTTATAGACTTTTATATTTAACAATCAGATTTAGTTATTTACTAATTCAGTTTAAGTTGGTGGTCCTTAAAGGGCCAACCTTAGGATAAAGAAACAGATTAGATGTGATAGATATAATATAATATATTAGATGGATGCAATAATACCTGGACACAAGTGTAACAGAGTGTCATGATGATGGTTTATTGCAGTATAGCAAACAACAAAATAGTGATTAATTAGTGCTTTGAGAAAGAAATAAATAGAAGATAATATAAAGCTAAATACATGGTAACATTGAATGCACGGCTAAAATTTTATATTTAATAATCAGATTTAGTTAGTTACTAATTCAGTGTAAGTTGCCAATGCCTAAACAGCCAACCTGGAAACAAGTGTAACAGAGTGTTGTGATGATTTTTTATTTCAGTATAGCAAAAAAATAAAGTTTTGATTTATTATTGCTTTGAGAAGGAAATAAATAAAAGAGAATATATAACTAAAAACATGGTAATATTGAATGGACAGCTAACCTTTTATATTTAATAATCTGATTTATTTATCTACTAATTCAATGTAAGATGGTGATGCTTAGAGATCTAACCTTTTATATTTAATAACTAGCACCATAAAAAAACACCTGGAACCTACTAGCAGGTGCCAATCCCTCAATCCTCTTGTGATTCAAGAATAACTCAGATTTGATGCCATGTGAGCTAGAATTCTCAGTGTTCAGTGCACAGTCTAGCCAACAAATTACAGCTGAGCTAGAACTGAATCAAATCAAAGATAGGGATTGGCGCTTGCAATCAGGTGCTCACATTTTTTTTCTGGTGTAGATTTATTTAAATACTAATTTAGTGTAAGTTGGAAATGATTAAAATCCAAACTGGACACAAGTGTAACAAAGTGTCATTATGTTGTTTTATTGCAGTATAGCAAGTAAAAAAATAGTGATTGATTAGTGTTTTGCGAAAGAAATAAAGAGAAGAGAATATCAAACTAAATACATGGTAAAATTGAATGCATGTCTTACCTTTCATATTTAATAATCAGTTTTAGTTGGTTAATAATTCAGTGTAATTTGGTGATTCTTAAAAGGCCAAACTTAGGATAAATAGACAGATTAGAAGTGATAGATAGAATATAATACAGTAGATGTAAACAATAACACCTTGGCACAGGTCTAACAGAGTGTCATTATGATGGTTTATTTCAGTATAGCAAATAATAAAATAGTGATTGATTAGTGCTTTGACTAAGAAATTAATAGAAGAGATTATAAAAATAAACACATGGTAACATTGAATGCATCACTAACTTTTAATATTTAATATTTTTTATTTTTTATTTTTTATTTTTTATTTTTTATTTTTTATTTTTTATTTTTTATTTTTTATTTTTTATTTTTTATTTTTTATTTTTTTAGTTCTATCAGCCGGTCATCCAGAAGAAGAGGAGAAAGAAGGAGAAATGGAAAGGAGGAAAAAAGGTAATATGAAGGGGATTGAAATAAAATAATAAAGTGCTATAATTATTTTAAAAGGGAGGCAACGAGTAGACTGTAAGGACTTTATACAACAGTGAGGTTTAATAAATTTTAATATAAATATTTAATAAGTAGTTATTTTCAATGCGCGGAAAACACTATTATTGTTATTAGACCTATTGCAACATGTAATTATTTATATAAAATTTAAATTAGAATTATAATAATAATAAAAATGATAATAAATGTATTTATATTAAAGTATGTTCAAGTTTGAGTGTATTATAAATGATGCAGCTACAGGGAATTATCCAAAGCATTTTTTAGGCAAAGGACCCTCTGAAGCGTCACAAAAGAGTACTTACAAAAGAGTATTTAAATGAAACAAGAATATAAAAGAATAGAACTAAACATAGAGATTGAGAGAAAAGCATGAGACAATAAACAAAACCCATGAGTAAGTAACTAATTTTCCCACAATAACTTCCCAAAACAATTAATTAAAATAATTAGTAGCCAAGTAAGTCTGAAACATGAGAACAGTGAGTAAAATAACCTAAAACAGATATTACAGTGAGATGTAAAGGGTTTAATTAAAACAATTAGAATTATTTTCACACCAAAATCCATGTAATCAATTCAATCCAGTATAAAGCAATTTTAATTAATTGTTTTAACTATGTAATTAAATCAAAAATTAGTTTAAATGAAAAATTTTTATAGTGGAAGTTAGGTTAGTTTAGGTTACACGGCAAGTATTGTATATAGTATGCCGCGACCCACTCACCTGTTCCTCATTTCTACCAGAGAGTGGAACAGGCAAGAATGATCACCCATGGATCTGGGTGTCGGCACAATAGGTTAGTACTTTTTAGTAATAAATCTTATTCCTACCGGAGAGTGGAACAGGCAACACTGATCACCTGTGGATCTGGGTGTTGGCACAATAAACATATAATTAATTTAAAGTGAGAATTTTAATACCATGTTATTAAATAAGTGTTATAATTTATTTAATAATTTTACTGACACAATTAAGGGTAAAAAAAGCGCCCAATATTATTGTTTAATAATATATGAAAAGTTTTATATAATATATAAATTTAATTACATTATAAGTCAATTTTACACTTATAATTATAATATATGTTCATAATTAATTAATTATTAATTTATAATTATTAAATACATAAAAATGCGCCAAAATTTATATAATATAAAATATATCATGCTTAATTTAAATGTATAAATAATTTATATAACAATAAAATTAATATAACACTTATATTTAATAAGATACTTATATAATTTTATTATGCAATAAAATATTAATTTATATACATAAAAATGCATAATTTACGCCCTCTTTCAGGTACAATAAATCAACATATCATTTACTGTGCTCCTGGTATAGCCTGGCTGACACTCCCTCACTCTAAAAAAAACAATAAAAAAAATGCTAAGATTTTTTATTTTTGTACTTCTTTAACAGAGTAGGAAGATTTGAAATCTCCTTTCCAGATATCCATGCATCATGTTCAGATTATTTGTTCTTATATCTCAATAATTATTCAGTACCTCTTTCAGAAGTGATAATTCTATCATTGAGAATTTTATTAATTTCACCAGTTTCTGTGACTACCTGATGGTTTTTCTTAGGTCTTCCCCTTCTTTTCGGAAATAAGTCAATGTTGGAAGTATAAGGCTTAAGCAAAGAAATGGGAAAAACAGGATGTTTCCTATCATATGGATAATACAATACAACTTCTACTGAATTATCTCCAACCATTCTTTTAACAAAAAATGGTCCTACAAAAGGATCTTTTAATTTGTTGTTACCTTGTAGATTGAATCACACAGTAGAAATCAACACTTCATCACCCTTGTTAAATGTGTATTCTTTATGGGATTTATCCCATCTCTTCTTTTCATATTCAAATGCTTTATCAATACAGCTTTGAGCATGTTTTCTGCATAGCTGTTGCATTTGCATAAAAGATTTTACACCAGGGTGTAGTTCCAACTTAGATAATTTATTATTGAGAATTTGAGCAGGAGCATTTGGGAAATAACCTAACCAAAGCTCAAAAGGCTTTTTTTCAGTGACAGAATGAACAGTGCTATTATATGCAAATTCAAGACCAGGCAATAGAGTGACCCAGTCAGGAGTAAATCTGTCATTGTCTTTATATTCTAATCCAAAGGCACAATACCTTCTAATCATATCTTCCAGAGTTTGAATCATTCTTTCAGCTAGACCATCAGTCTGAGGATGGTGAGCTGTAGACAACTTTAACTCACAGCCACAAATATCCATCACAGAGGTCCAAAACTCCGAAGTAAATTTTGGATCTCTATCAGAGATAATGGATTTTGGAAATCCAATAATATTAAACATGTAAGACCATCATAAGAAAGCTAATTCTTTTGTTGATACATCTTTGTGGGTGGGAAAAATTTTCACATTTTTGTGAATCTATCTACTATTACTCAACAAGAGTTATAACGTCTTTACCCGTTATAGGAAGACCAGTGACAAAATCCATGTTAATTATTTTCCAAGGAGCATCAGGTGCTTCAATATGTTGTAATAACCCTGCTCTTTTACCTGTCAACCTTTTATATTTCTGGCAGGGATCACAAGATTCAACATATAATTTTGTATCTTCAGACATATTAGCCCACCAAGCAGTGTTTTTGATTCTAATTAATGTCTTTTCAAGATCAAAATGACCAGCTAATATGTCATCATGACAAATTTTGAGGATAGTTTCTTTCATAGAAGGAAGAATTACAATTACATTAGTAAGCTGTCTTCTATAATATATATAACCATCTTCAATAGAAAACTTTCCCTTAATCAAAGCATTTCGATACTTTGAAGGAAGAGTTTTAATAAATGCTTGAATTGAAGAATTCTTAGGATCATTTAAGATAGTAACTAATTTATTTAAATCAGAATCTTTATCATTTGAATCCAGAATTAATTGTAATAATTCTTCTTATTCTATATCAACTATAAATATACCATGGATATGAACAGTATCATCTTCAGGTACATAAGCAGGATTGGAGTCATTATTTGGAAGAGGCAATCTGGACAGTATATCAACATTAGAATAAACATTTCCAGCCCTATGGATAATTGTCATTCTACCTCAGTACTCTTGAAAAGCAAGCTGCCACCTAAACATATGTCTATTTGGTGTTTTTAGGTTCAAGAGGGACTTCACAGCACTACAGTCAGTTATCTATTCAAAATTTTGGTCATACAGGTAGTAATGAAGCTTCTCAAGAGACCAAACAACTGCTAAGCACTCTAATTGAGTGGCACCATATTTCAATTCACTATTTCTCAACGTTCTTAAAAGATAACAAATTACAACCTCTGAGGATTTATCATTAATAATTTGTTTCTGGTGAAGGGTAGCACCCAGACCAACAAAGCTAGCATCTGTATACAGGACAAAAGGTTTGTTGAAATCTGGAAGAGCCAAGATAGAGGCTGTCATTAAACAACATTTTAATGCATCAAAAGCTTTTTGACAGTCAGTATTCCAGATGAATGCAACATCTTTCGTAGTTAGTTTGGTAAGAGGAAAGGCTATGACCTGATAATTTTTAATATATTGTCTATAATAGCCACACATACCCAAAAAACTTTGGATTTCTCTTACAGAAGTTGGTGCCTTTACATTTTGAATTGCAGCAACTTTGTTGTGGTCTACACAAATTTGTAGGACTGACACAACATGGCCAAGGACTTTTAAAGATTGAAAGCCAAATTTACACTTTTTTAAGGACAAGTTCATATTGATTTCATCCATTTTTTGAAAAATTCTATTTAAATGAGTCATATGTTCATCAAAAGTTTTAGAAAAAACTATGATATCATCAATATACACCATAAGCCATCCTTCAATTATTTCCTGATGGAAAGTGTTATCAATGACTTTTTGGAAAAGTGAAGGTGAATTTTTAGGGCCAAATGGCATTCTAAAATACATATATATTCCCATATAAGTAGCAATAAGCAAAAAAATTTGAGAATTTTTCTCAACTGGAACCTGATGATACCCTTTATTACCATCCAGACAACTAATAAAATTTGCACCTTGCAAGGTAGCATGTATTGAATTAATTCTGGGTAAAGGATAAATATTATCAACAGTATAAGTGTTTAATGCTCTGGAATCTCCACATAACCTAGCCTTATCCTTTTCATGAGAAATCAAGACTGGGGAGATGACACAATACTTGGAGGTGACATCCACTTTCTCAATGATATTAATTTTCAATAATGTGGCAATATTATCTTCAATATCCTTTCTTTTTTTTGGAGAAGCAGGATATGGTTTTTTCCTAAGGGTAGGAGGAATATCATTCAAGTTACAGGATAAGGTAATTTTCTTTTCTCCTGAACACTTCCTAAGACATGAGAACCATGAGCAAAAGCCACTGGAAAGGAGGTAATTGAGGCAATTATAGAATCCTTTTGTTCACTATTTAACTGATCACCAAAAGAAGCAGTATTTATTTCATTTAATAAATCATCCATTTCAATTGTTGGTCTACCTTTACACTGGATCAGTGAGTTAAAAGACTTTAAAAGATGCCCAGAAGGTTTTCTAGGGGAGGAAATTTTGAATTTTCTTTTACCATTCAATCCCAAGGTGAAGCAATTATTTTATGGGTCCAATTTCACACCAAACATGGTTAAAATATCATTACCCATAATAAACCAATTTCTTAAATTATCATTTTTCATGACAACAAATTCACAAATAGCTCTGACAAAACCACCATTATATTTGAAGAATACAGAGGTTTTGTATTTGCCAATAAGACACAAGGTAGAACCATACCCTCTCCATTTTTCAGAAGTCATAGGTAACAGTTTACTCAAATAATCCTTTTCTACTGAAGCTAAGGCTCTTTCAGGCACTACACTTCCTCCAGCACTAGAGTCAAGAACTACATCAAAATTTTTACCATTAATGATAACAGGTGCCTTCAAAGGAGATATGGCTATAGAATTGTTAGAAATATCTTTAAATATTTCAGCATTTTCCACTGAAGATAAATCCAATACACATTCTTCAGATATATTATCTAAATAATGGACATCCTGTTCCAACATTAAAACATCTTTAACAGATTCTTTGTCATAGGAGATATTACTTTCACAGTCACTAGAAGAATTATTGATATCAATTTCAGCCTCATCAGTGTCTTCATTTTGTTCAAAAAGATAAATTTTCTTGTCACAAACATGACCCTTTTGCCATGATTTGTAACATTTATAACAAGTATTTGTTGCATATTTTTTAGGTGCAACTGGGGCAGAGGGTTTACCAGATATTTCTGGGGGCTTTGTAGAGGGTTTATTTTGATCATGATAAGATTTTCCAAGGTAATTCTTTGGTTCATATCTATGGTTGAGCAGTACCTCATTACAGATATTAATGAAAGAAGAATGTTCCCTCACATGCTCAGTTCTAGCTACAATTAAATCTCTAAGAGAATTTGGTAATTTATACAAGATTTTATCTCTCCAAATATCATAATCCATCTTTGGATCAATTGCTCTCAAGATTTTTGTTACTTTCATAAAAAAAACAATGGGTTTTTCAACAGAGGAGGATACATATCTAGTATTCTCATACAGTCTTTGCTGAGCCAACCTGAATTTTGAACCATCAAACTGATTCTCAATCAAGGATTTCCAATCATTCCATGTATAATGGCTGTTATCTAATAGAACAGATTCATACCACATCAAGGCTACATTGGAAAATAAAGAAATTAGCTTAGAAACAAATTCCTCATCAGGTAGTTTAAAAGATCTCTTTAAATTATCAATTCTTTGGATAAAGTGTTGCCAATCAGAGGAAGAATCACCATCAAAGTTAGGATATTGGTCCAATTTAGGCCAATTTTTCTGACTACTGGGATGGTCCATCCTTTGGTTTGAATTATTTATCATTAATAATTCCTGAAGTTTATCCATGTGTTCAGAAATTTCATTATTTACAGAAACAGCTGGTACATGACCATCACAAGATTTTTTGCTAGTAGCAAAAGATTTTACAGACTCATTGTCAGGTTGTTTAATGGCTAAAATATGAGGAAGAAAAGAGGAGCTCTTTTCAGTTTCTTTTCCCTTGTTTTTATGCAGCTTATGGGCAAAATTCTCATTTATACCATAATTATTGATGTTTAAGGTTGAAAATTTTTCTTGTAGGTCAGACACATAGTTTCTTATCTTTGGAATTTCAGACATCTGGTCATTTAATTTTTCAAGGGATAAAACATTTCTGTCCTCAGAAACTGTGTGTTTGGCACTTAGTGCATGGAAATCATTTTTTAGCTTTTTAAACTCATTTTGTAGAGATTTAATTTCACCTTTTAATGAATAATTTTCCTCAATAAGGGGTTTCAATTCACTTAAGGTTTTTTGCAGATTGATATTCTTATCTGAGATAGATTTATGGTCACTCCTTATTTGTTTTTGTTGGCTAAGAACAATATTCAAGGTTTCTTTGATTTTAAAATAAGCTGTATCTTGTACAGAAGAACTTACTTTACAATGCAAGTGAAAATTATTTAATCTATCACTCTCATGTATTAAAACATCTCTTAAATGTTTGTCTTTCACAACATTAAAATCAAGGGTATCTTTCAATATTTCTTCAGAAGTTTTCTCAATTAAAGTATAGACTTCAGGTGAAACAGAATCATTTTTAATTGCAAGAGAAGGATTAATTAAAGAAGTAGAAGTCAAATGTAAAGTTTCATCAAATGATAATTTGCTAATTACATCATTGGGGCTACTCATTAAAGAAAGTTGTCTTTTTAAGGGTTTAACTGTTCTTTAACCAGGATCCACAATATTACCTGAAGAAGATTTGTTATTATACATACCAACATGTTTATCAAACACATTACTCACCATGGCAAGGGAGGAAACTTCCCCTGTGCCTTCTTTCTTCTGCCTCCCTGATAAGGATGGGACTGAGGAGATGGATGGTAGGTTGGTGTCCTGGATGGGCCAGGGTGTTGAGCTGTTGGTTGCTGAACATTCTGTTGGTAATGGCTCATCAAGAAATCCCATTTCCACTTCTCCACCAGCAAAGTGCTTTGATTTTGCGTGAAGGAGCTGGGTACTTTATTTGGCTGAGGTTGAGGCTGAGGCTGGGAGGCTGGGAAATGAGGAGGTTGAGCCTGTTTGGGATCTAATAATTCCTGCATCTGCTTCCAGAGTGTGTCTACTCTTGCCTTGTACTTCATACTTTCTGCTCTCAGTTCTTTGATGTGACTGTACAGGTTGTTTACTTGTTGTGTCAGTGGTATCTTTCTTATTTTTATACCTTTTAGTTGATTTTCATGATTTATTAGAGGTTTTACTTCTTTCAGAGGTGTTTGGTGATGGGGGTTTGCCACTTCTCCTTCCATTTCCACGTCCTGAAGGTTTTTTATCAGCTGAATAATTTTTGTAAGTTAATTTAGAAGAACCTACAGATTCAGTGTCACCATCCACTTCAATTTCATCCACATGTAAGCTATCCCTGCTGTTAGCCAAACTACTTGACATTTAAACTGTGAAAAAAAAAATCTAAATTATTTTAATGATTTAAATTTTTAATTTCAAAATAAAATATAAATTATTGAATTTTTAACAAAACAAAAAAAAAATTTTATCAAAAATCAATTTATTAAAAAAAATGTAATACAAATAAATGTAATTACAATTATTTTTATTAAGAAATAACAATAATTAAAATGGGACCAACCAATAAAGGTTTATAAGTCAACCAAAATAATTAATACCAAAATTAATATATTGGCAATATTGGGACTAAGTACTGAGTACTGTTATGGTCAACCAATAAGCAGAAAATAATAATAAAATTAATTTAATAATTTATTAAAATTTAATTGTCCTCTAGGACTAAGGGTTTTACTCTATTATGGTCAACTGGGAAAAGAATTAAAAAAATAAGGAACACTTACACTCAGTGAATCAGCAATTAAGCCACAAACACTGTTATTGCAGTAAAAATATAATAATATGAGTGAGAGGTGCAAAGGTTAACTTACTATAGTGATTGTAAAATCACTTCAAAATAATATATGATTTAATTTAATATAAACCTAAATGATTGAACCCAAGTTTGAAACACGGTTGCGGCAAAAGTTTACTTCTTGGTTGGGTGGTCCGTGCGCTATGTCGCTTGTTGCAAGTATCGTAGTCAACTTCATTTTTTGGAAAGGCTCCCTATTATCAGCCGGTCGTCTAGAAGAAGAGGAGATAGAAGGAGAAACGAAGAGGAGGAAAAAATGTAATATAAAGGGGATTGAAATAAAATAATCAAGTGCTATAATTATTTTAAAAGGGAGGCAACGAGTAGACTGTAAGGAATTTATACAACAGTGAGGTTTAATAAGTTTTAATATAATTATTTAATAAGTAGTTATTTTCAATGTGCGGAAAACACTATTATTATTATTAGACCTATTGCAACCTGTAATTATTTATATAAAATTTAAATTAGATTTATAATACTAATAAAAATGATAATAAATGTATTTATATTAAAAGTATGTTCAAGTTTGAGTATATTATAAATGATGCAGCTACAAGGGATTATCCAAAGCCTTTATAGTCAAAGGATTCTCTGAAGCGTCACAAATGAGTACTTACAAAAGAATATTTAAATGAAACAAGAATATAAAAGAATAGAACTAAACATAGAGATTGAGAGAAAAACATGAGACAATAAACAAAACCCATGAGTAAGTAACTAATTTTCCCACCATAACTTCCCAAAACAATTAATTAAAATAATTAGTAACCAAGTAAGTCTGAAACATGAGAACAGTGAGTAAAATAACCTAAAACAGGTATTACTGTGAGATGTAAAGGGTTTAATAAAAACAATTAGAATTATTTTCACACCAAAATCCATGTAATCAATTCAATCCAGCATAAAGCAATTTCAATTAATTGTTTTTACTATGTAATTAATTCAATAATTAGTTTAAATGAAACATATAGTTAATTTAATGATATTTCTAATTTAAAGTGAGAATTTTAATACCATGTTATAAAATAAGTGTTATAATTTGTTTAATAATTTTACTGACACAATTAAGGGTCAAAAAAGTGCCCAATATTATTGTTTAATAATATATGAAAAGTTTTATTTAATATATAAATTTAATTAATTAATTTAATTACATTATAAGTCAATTTTACACTTAAATTATAATATATGTTCATAATTAATTAATTATTAATATATAACTATTAAATACATAAAAATGCGCCAAAATTTATAGAATATAAAATATATCATGCTTAATTTAAATGTATAAATAATTTATATAACAATAAAATTAATATAACACTTATATTTAATAAGATACTTATATAATTTTATTATTCAATAAAATAATAATTTATAAACATAAAAATACATAATTTACGCCCTCTTTCAGGTCCAATAAATTAACATATCATTTACTGGGCTCCTGGTATATCCTGTCTGACAAGTTCTATATATTATTTTTTTATTTATTATTCATAATTTTTTTTATTTTAATTTTATTTTATTTTTTAATTTTTGTTTTTTTAATTTTTTAATTTTTACTTTAATTTTTTAATTTTATTTATTTAATTTTTTAATTTTATTTTTAATTTTAAATTTAACTTTTGTAATTTAATTTTTTTTAATTTATTTATTTTACTACTTTTTTATTTTTAAATTTTAAATTTTAATACTTTTTTATTATTTTTATTATTTATTTTTATTTTTATTTTTTGTTTTATAATTTTTATTTTTTAAATTTTTTTCATTTATTTTTGATAATTTTTAATTTTTTATCTTTTATTTTCTATTTTTTATTAATTATTTTTTATTTTTTATTTTTTATCTATTATTTTTTATACTTTTCTAATTATTATTTATTTTGTATTTATAACTTTTTAATTATTTTAATTTATTAACTTTTTAATTTTTTATTCTTTTTTATTTATTATTTTATTATGTATTATTTTTTATTTTTGTTTATTTATTTATTTATTATTTTATTTTTTATTTTTTTTTATATTTTATTCTTTTTTATTTTTTATTTTTTTTTATTTTTATTATTTTTATTATTTTTTTTTTGTTTCTTTAGTTCTACATATTATTTTTTTATTTATTATTCATAATTTTTTTATTTTTTATTTTTTTTATTTTTAAATTTTTAAATTTTTGTTTTCTTTATTTTTTATTTTGTTCTTTTATTTTTTTATTTTTCATTTTTTTTTTTTTAATTTTAAATTTTAATTTTTTTTACTTTTTTTTAATTTTTTAATTTTACTAATTTTCTATTTTTTAATTTTAAATTTTTTTACTTTTTTATTATATATTTTTTATTTTATTTTTATTTTTATTTTTGGTTTTGTAATTTCTAATTTTTAATTTTTTGTCATATATTTTTTATAATTTTTTATTTTTTATCTTTTTTTTTTTTTATTTATTTATTTATTTATTTTTTTTATCTATTAAATTTTATATTTTATTTTATTTATTTATTTTTTATTTTTTATTTTTTTATTTTTTTTATTTTTATTTTTATTTTTTTTTATTATTATTTTTTATATTTTTATATATTTTTTATATATTTTTATATATTTTTATTATATATATATATATATATATATATTATATTTTTTTTAAATTTTTATATTTTTTATTATATTTTTTATTATTTTCATATTTATATATTTATATATATATATTAATATTGTTATATTTTTATATTTTATTTTATTTTTATATTTTTATATTTTTTTAATATTATTATATTTTATACATTTTTTATTTTTTTATTTTTTATTTTTTTATTTTTTTATTTTTTATTTTTTATAATGTTCTATAATTTTTTGTTAATTTTAATTTTTTTAGTTTTTATTTTTATTTATTTTAATTTAATTTTTTTTTAGTCTGGCTTTACTTAAAATAACCCATATGGAAAATGTGTTGATGTGGTATGTCTCTTTGACCTTCCCACTTTGGGTGAGGGGGGTGGGAGGTTGTCAGCCAGGCTGTCCCAGGAGGGAAGTTGTCAGGCTAAGGTCAAGTACAAGGACGTGAACTAGCTTGAATAGTCAGTTGTCTAGAAGATTTTAATGGTCCTATATGAATACTGTAGATTTAATCCACTAAGTTGTAAAATATAATCAAATATAAAGGTCTCAGTAATATAATTCTCACTATTCTTATATATGGCTTACAATCTTTATAGTTGGTAGAAAAATAGATTATATAAATTCAGATACTATTCAAAAGTCTTATAAAAGTACTAATTGATATGTATTGTAATTGGTTTCATTATATTGGTTAAATTGTAATGATAAAGAATGAATAAATACAACCCAAAAACCTCCTCCTTTTATACACACTGAGTTCCCCAATGATTCCCTTAATGTACCACCCAATACAAAGTTAATGACGCCTCTAAACAACTAATAGACATGCCCATCAACATTCCCAGTAACCCATGACATAATTAGAAGAATAACAACCGCCAAAATCCTGTAATAATAAGGGAAATCCATCAAAATTAAAGAAAAAGACAAAAAGAGAGTATATGCGTATAAAACAATAATATTAAAGACTAAAGGAGACTTTTTAAGGTTAATAATAGCTTAATAATAAGGGGGATTGACTGTAGAAATAATGGGGCTAATCCTGACATTATACTACGTGAAATTCCCATTCAAAAATAACCAAAATTGACTGAGAAACCACCCAAAAACTTAAAAAAGAGCGTGAGATGTGGGGTAACTACATGCAGTTCTTGGCAGGCGCTTGCATGGGTAAATCCTTGACTAAAATTAGGCGAATTTAGGCGTGGTGATGAAATAAAGTGCCAAGAGTGAGGTTATTAATGAAATTAGTGCATATAAACAAGGTCAATGCATTATTAATTAAGCTAGGACACTAAATAAGCGCCTGTCGCCTATTTTAGTGTGTTTCCCCACAGTGGGTGTAGAATGTGGGGTAATTATAGTGTGAAAAAGTTAACTTTGCTAAAAATGAAGCTATTCACATGGGAAAAAAGCAGGCAGTATGTGGCCAGTACACAGAAGCCATTTCTGGCATAAAAAACACCAAATTTGAAAAGTGTTATTTTTATGCATTTAAATAGCCAAATCAATAGTTCTAAATGAGCCCAATTGATCTGTCAAAGAGCAATTTTGATATTCTCAATTTTATAGCGCATATAGTCAACTTTTAAGTGAAATAAAGCACATTTCTTGTTTTTTGCATAAAACAATGAATATAACAGCTTTAAGTGTACTTAAAAATTATGTAGCCTTATACTTAAGGTTCTTAAGATTACCCTAACATATTCCAAATTAATATTAAGTACATAAGACCTATAAAAGGTGGATATATGCGTGTATATAAGGTGTTATAATGGCATTTTTTATATATTATCATAATTTTACTTATGTATACTATTTGTGTACTCTTATTTATTATTCCCATGTATAGTTCATGTGTTTAACATAACTTATAATTACTTTTTACTCAGTCCTGGAGATATACAGGCTGACAGAAGTAATAAACATACAATTTTATTGGAGTTAATAAATGACATAATAATTGCAGATTATGTGTATATATTAAATTTATACTACATAATAAATTATATTAAAATATTATTTTATAATTAAAATAAATTTTATACTAATTTTATTATCATATAAATTAAGTATACATTAAAATAATATATATATTCCATATAAAACAGGTGTCATGTGTATTTAATGAATAATTAATTAATTACATGTTGATAATATAATTATATCTTATTAAATTATCTTATATTGTAATTACATTAATTTTTAAATTTAAATATATAAATTAACCCTTTTCATATTCAAAATTATCCATAATTATTGACGGTGTTTTTTGACCCTTATTTGTGTTGAATATTAAATGCATTATAATAATTATAATTAATTTAAAATTCTAAATTTGGTTCAGTAGAAAAATTAATTACTTGTTTCAACTAGTTATTACATAGTTAAAACAATTTATTAATTTTCTACAGACTAATACAAAAATTGATTACAATATTTTGTTGCGTCAAAACATTCCATTTGCTTCACTTAAAAAATCTATAAAAAATATTGTTATACTTGATTGGATTACTTTTTCACATGGTTCTCATGTCTCAGAGATTGTTTAATTACTCACTATATTACTTAAATGATTTGGGAAATGGTTGCGTGAAAATTGTGTTCTTAATTGGGATTTTAATTACTTGTTTCATCTTTTTCTCTCCATTGTGTTGTTTCAATTATTTTCTTTTATCTTTTTGTTTCATCCTATTATTATTTTGTATATACTCAGTGATAGCACCTCATTGGTCCCTTTACCTATCATTTATCATCATCACTTACTACACAATCAAAACTTGAACATATTTTTAATATATTACGTTTATATTATTTTTATTAGTATTAAAACTCTAATTTAAAATTTTATATAACTAATTACAGGTTTCTTTAATTCTGATAGTAATAATAGTGTTTTCTGCGCAAAGAAAAGAACCCTTACTTTAAGTAATATTGTCATTTAATAAAACCTCATTTTTGTGTCATCCTTCAAGTAACTCGTCGTTGCCTCTCTTTAAACAAATCCAATTATTTTATTACCTTATTGTTTCTACTTTCTATAAACCCTTCTTTCCTATTTTCTTTTCCTCCTCTTTTTCTTCCCCCTTTCTTTCCTTCTTCTAGACGACTGGCTGACAAGTGGGAGCCTTTCCAAACGACGATGACGATCAATACTTGCGACGAACAACATAGCGCATGGACCACCCAGCAAAAAAGAAACTTTTGCCGCGACCATGTTTCTAACTTGGGTTTGATCTATTAGGTTTATATTAAATTAATTTATCTATTATTTTGAATTGATTTTCCAATCACTATAGTAAGTTAACCTTTGCACCTCTCACTCAGATTACTATATTTTTACTGCAATAACAATGTTTGTGGCTTAATTGCTGATTCACTGAGTGTAAGTGTTCATTTATTAAATTTTTTTTCCTAGTTGACCATTATAGAGTGTTTAATTCCTCTTAGTCCTAGAAGATATTAACATTATTATTAATAAAAATTGAATTATTAAATTAATTTTTTATTATTATTAATTTTTGTTTAATTTTGATTGACTTAAATTGTACTTTGTACTTAGTCCCACATATTGCCATATTTAATTTTGGTAATTTAATTAATTGGTTGAAAATAACCTTATTGTTTATTCCCAATTTTCCTTTGCAGTCCATTTTATTAATTATTTTTTATAAATATTACTTTATATTAAAAAAAAATTTTTTTTACAATTTAATTATCAAAAAAAATTTTTTTTTTAATATTTGGAGAAAATTATTAATTTTTTTTTTAAAGAAATTAATTAATCTTCCCACTATTATGTCCAACAATTTGGCTGAGAAAATGGATAACATGCAAGTGGATGAAATTGAAATTGATTATGATGCTGATACTGTGAGTTCTTCTAAAGTTGAAAATAAAAAATCTTATGCTAACAAGAAAAATTCACATAATTCAGGATGTGGAAATGACAGGAGATGTAAACAAATCAAACCCCCTTCCCCCAGCACAACAGAAGGAAGTAAAACCTCCAGTACCTCAAGGAGGTCTTCCAAAAGGATTCAAAATAATAAAACTTCCTCTTCCCCAGCAAATCAGCAATCTGTAGAGTCACATCAAAGAACTGAAGACAGAAAACATGAAATACAAGGCAAAAGTAGACACCTTGTGGGATCAAGTTCAGGAACTCAGGAACCAAAATCAGGCCCAGGACCCTCCTCAGTTGCCTCCCAATCAGCCTCAGTTTCAGGCTCAACCTTCACAGCCCCCCAGCTCCTCCATCCAAAATCAAAGTACTATGGATGTAGAGCAATGGAAATGGGATTATCAAATGAGTCACTACCAGCAGAATGTGCAACATCCTCCTCATCATCAGCCTGGCCCATCTAGAACACCCAATTTCCATCCTCCTCCTCATCCTTACCAACAAGGCAGGAGAAAGAAGGCCCAAGCACAATCCCAAACTCAATCTAAGGGGAAGTTTCCTCCTCTGCCATGGTAAGTAATTTGGTTGATAGTCACTTGGGAATGTTTTCTAATAAGACTTCTTCTGCAGGTAATATTATTGAGAATGGTGAAAGAACAGTTAAACCTGTTAAAAGACAGCTTCCTGTAACTAGTAGCCCTATTAATGTAATTAGCAAATTATCATTTGATGAACCTTTACATTTAACTTCTACATCTTTAATTAATCCTACTCTTGCAATTAAGAATGATTCTGTTTCCCCTGAAGTCTATACCTTAATTGAGAAAACTTCTGAAGAAATATTAAAAGATACCCTTGATTTTAATGTTGTGAAAGACAAACATTTGAGAGATGTGTTAATCCATGAGAATGATAGATTAAATAATTTGCACTTGCAATGTAAAGTAAGTTCTTCTGTACAGGATACAGCTTATTTTAAAATCAAAGAAACCTTGAATATTGTTCTTAGCCAAAAAAAACAAATAAGGAGTGACCATAGAGCTATCTCAGATAAAAATATCAATCTACATAAAACCTTGAGTGAATTGAAACCCCTTATTGAAGAAAATTATTCATTAAAAAGTGAAATAAAGTCTCTAAAAAATGAGTTTAAAAAGCTAAAGAATGATTTCCATGCACTAAGTGCCAAACACACAGTTTCTGAGGGCAGAAATGTTTTATTCTTGCAAAAGTAAATGACCAGATGTCTGAAATTCCATGGATAAGAAACTATTTGTCTGACCTGCAGGAAAAATTCTCCACCTTAACCATCAATAATGGTATGAATGAGAATGCTGTCCATAAGCTGCATAAAAATAAAGAAAAAGAACCTGAGCAGAGCTTCTCTTTCTCCCTCATATTTCAAACATTAAACAAACTGACAATGAGTCTGTAAAATCTTTTGCTACTAGCAAAAAATCTTGTGATGGTCATGCACCAGCTGTTTCTGTAAATAATGAAATTTCTGAACACCTGGCCAAACTCCAGGAATTATTATTGATGAATAATTCAAACCAAAAAATGAACCATCCCAGTAGTTAGAAAAATTGGCCTAAGTTGGACCAATATCCTAACTTTGATGGTGATTCTTCCTCTGATTGGCAACACTTTATCCAAAGAATTGATAATTTAAAGAGTTCTTATAAACTACCTGATGAGGAAATTGTTTCTAAGCTAATTTATTTATTTTATAATGTAGCCTTGATGTGGTATGAATATGTCTTTTTTGGATAACAATCATTATACATGGAATGATTGGAAATCCTTGATTGAGAATCAGTTTAGTGGTTCAAAATTCAGGTTGGCTCAGCAAAGACTGTATGAGAATACTAGATATGTATCCTCCTCTGTTGAAAAGCCCATAGTTTTTCTTATGAAAGTAACAAAAATCCTAAGAGCAATTGATCCAAAGATGGATTATGATATTTGGAGAGATAAAATCTTGTATAAATTACCAAATTCTCTTAGATATTTGATTGTGGCTAGAACTGAGCATGTAAGGGAAAATTCTTCTTTCATTAATATCTGTAATGAGGTACTACTCAACCATAGATATGAACCAAAGAATTACCTTGGTAAATCTTATAATGATCAGAATAAACCTTCTACAAAGCTCCCAGAAATATCTGGTAAACCCTCTGCCCCAGTTGCACCTAAAAAATATGCAACAAATACTTATATAAACGTAACAAACCATGGCAAAAGGGTCATGTTTGTGACAAGAAAATTCATCTTGTTGAACAAAATGAAGACACTGATGAAGCTGAAATTGATGTCAATAATTCTTCTAGTGATTGTGAAAGTAATATCTCCTATGGCAATGACTCTGTTAAAGATGTTTTAATGTTAGAACAGGATGTCCATTATTTAGATAATATATCTGAAGAATGTGTATTGGATTTATCTTCAGTGGAAAATGCTGAAATAATTAAAGATATTACTAACATTCTATAGCCATATCCCCCTTGAAAGCACCTGTTATCATTAATGGTAAAAATGTTGATGTAGTTCTTGACTCTGGTGCTGGAGGAAGTGTAGTGTCTGAAAGAGCCTTAGCTTCAGTAGATAAGGATTATTTGAGTAAACTGTTACCTATGACTTCTGAAAAATGGAGAGGGTATGGTTCTACCTTGTTTCTTATTGGCAAATACAAAACCTCTGTATTCTTCAAATATAATGGTGGTTTTGTCAGAGCTATTTGTGAATTTGTTGTCATGAAAAATGATAATTTAAGAAATTGGTTTATTATGGGTAATGATATTTTAACCATGTTTGGTGTGAAATTGGACCCAGCAAATAATTGCTTCACCTTGGGATTGAACGGCAAAAGGAAATTCAAAATTTCCTCCTCTAGAAAACCTTCTGGACATCTGTTAAAGTCTTGTAACTCACTAATCCAGTGTAAAGGCAGAACAACAATTGAAATGGATGATTTATTAAATAAAATAAATACTGCTTCTTTTGGTGATCAGTTAACTAGTGAACAAAAAAATTCTATTATTGCCTCAATTATCTCTTTCCATATGGCTTTTGCTCATGGTTCTCATGTCTTAGGAATTGTTCAGGAAGAAATGAAAATTACCTTATCCTGTAACTTGAATGATATCCCTCCTAGTCTTAAGAAAAAACAATATCCTGCTTCTCCAACAAAAAGAAAGGATATTGAAGATAATATTGCCACATTATTAAAAATGAATATCATTGAGAAAGTGGATGTCACCCCCAAATATTGTGTCATCTCCCCGGTCTTGATTTCTTATGAAAAAGATAAGGCTAGATTATGTGGTGATTCCAGAGCATTGAACACTTATACTGTTGATGATATCTATCCTTTATACAGAATTAATTCAATACATGCTACCTTGCAAGGTGCAAAATTTTTTAGCTGTCTGGATGGTAATAAAGGGTATCATCAAGTTCTAGTTGAGAAAAATTCTCAAAAATTTTTGCTTATTGCTACTTATATGGGAATACATAAGTATTTTAGAATGCCATTTGGCCCTAAAAATTCACCTTCACTTTTCCAAAAAGTCATGGATAACACTTTCCATCAGGAAATAATTGAAGGTTGGCTCATGGTTTATATTGATGATATTATTGTTTTTTCTAAAACTTTTGATGAACATATGATTCACTTAAATAGAGTTTTCCAAAAAATAGATGAAATCAATATGACCTTGTCCTTAAAAAAGTGTAAATTTGGTTTTCAATCCTTGAAAGTCCTTGGCCATGTTGTGTCAGGCTTACAAATTTGTGTAGACCAAAATAAAGTTTCTGCCATTTAAAATGTGAAAGCACCAACTTCTGTAAGAGAAATCCAAAGTTTTTTGGGTATGTGTGGCTATTATAGACAATATATTAAAAATTATCAGGTCATAGCCTTGCGTCTTACAAAACTGACCAGAAAAGATGTTGCCTTTGTCTGGAATAATGTCTGTCAAAAAGCTTTTGATACATTAAAAAGTTGCTTAATGACAGCCCCTATATTGGCTCTCCCAGATTTCAACAAACCTTTTGTCCTATACACAGATGCTAGCTTTGTTGGTCTGGGTGCTGCCCTTCAACAGAAACAAATTATAAATGATAAATCCTCAGAGGTTGTAATTTGTTATATTTCAAGAACCTTGAGAAATAGTGAATTGAAATATGGTGCCACTCAATTAGAGTGCTTAGCAGTTGTTTGGGTTCTTGAGAAACTTCATTACTATCTATATGACCAAAGGTTTGAATTGGTAACTGACTGTAGTGCTGTAAAGTCCTTCTTAAACCTGAAAACACCTAACAGACATATGTTCAGGTGGCAACTTGCTGTTCAAGAATACAGAGGACGGATGACAATTATCCATAGGGCTGGAAATGTTCACTCCAATGTTGATATTCTCTCCAGATTTCCTCTGCAAAATAATGACTCAAATCCTGCTTATGTACCTGAAGATGATACTTTTAATATCCATGGTATATTTATAGTTGATATGGAGGATGAGTTATTACAATTAATTTTGGATTCATATGATAAGGATTCTGATTTAAAGAAATTAGTTACTATCTTGAATGATCTTAATAATGGTTCTATTCAGGCATTGATTAAAACTCTTTCTGCTAAATATTAGAATGCTTTAATTAAGGGAAAGTTTTCTATTGAAGATGGATATATTTATTATAGAAGAAAGCTTACTAATGTAATTGTAATTTCTCCTTCTATGAAAGAAATTATCCTCAAACTTTGTCATGATGACATATTAGCTGGTCATTTTGATCTTGAGAAGACACTAATTAGACTCAAGAACACTGCTTGGTGGGCTAATATGTCTGAAGATGCAAAATTATATGTTAAATCCTGTGATTCATGCCAGAAATCCAAAAGAATTACTGGTAAGAGAGCAGGGTTATTACAGCAAATTGAAGCACCTGATGCTCCCTGGCAAATCATTAATATGGATTTTGTCACTGGTCTTCCTATTGCAGGTAAAGAAAATTATAATTCTTGTTGGGTAATAGTGGATAGATTTACTAAAATGTGCGAATTTGTTCCCACCCATAAAGATGTCTCCACCAAAGACTTGGATTTCTTATGGTGGTGTAATATGTTCAATATAGTTGGATTCCCTAGAGCCATTATATCTGAAAGAGATCCAAAATTTACATCTGAATTCTGGATGTCTCTAATGGATATATGTGGTTTTGAATTAAAATTATCTACTGCTCACCATCCCCAAACTGATTGTCTAGCTGAAAGAATGATTCAAACTCTAGAGGATATGATTAGAAGGTATTGTGCCTTTGGGTTGGAATATAAAGACAATGACAGATTTACTCATGACTGGGTCACCTTATTACCTGGTCTTGAATTTGCTTATAATAGCACTGTTCACTCTGTTACTCAAAAGAAACCTTTTGAGCTTTGGCTAGGTTATGTCCCTCATACTCCTGCTCAAATACTCAATAGTAAATTGCCTAAATTGGAATTACACCCTGGTGTCAAATCTTTTGTTCAAATGCAACAACTGTGCAGAAAACATACTCAAACTTGTATTGATAAAGAATTTGAATATGAGAAGAAGAGATGTGTCAGCCAGGCTATTCCAGGAGTCCAGTAAATGATATATAAATTATAAAACCTTAAAGAGTGGGTAAAACTTGTATTTAATGAATATAACTTAATATTTTATTACATAATGAAATTATATAAGAATTTTATTATATACAAATGTTACATTAAATTTATTGGTTATATATATTTTTATATACAATTAAATTGAGCATAATATAATATATTCTACAAATAATGGCGCATTTTTATATATTTAATAATTATAAATTTATATTTAATTAATTAAAAAACATATATTATAATTACAAGTGTGAATTTGATTTATAATATATTTAAATTAATTACTTAAATTTATATATTAACTAATACCTCTCATATGACACTAAACAATTATTAAGGACTCTTCTTTTGACCCTTAATTGTGTTAGAAAAAAACAAATAAATTAATTTGAACTAAATTGAGATTAATTGATTGTTTTGTTGCGTCAAATTATTTTTTGTTTCACTTAAAATGTCCTCTAATCAGGATGTACCATCTGTTGGGAATTATATTTCTCATAGTTCCTATGTTTCCACTCTTGTTTAGTTATTTACTATTGTCACTTACTGATTTGGGGATTAATGGCGGGGAAATTGGATTCTTAATTGGGCTTTTAATTAATTGTTTCATGTTTTTCTCTATATTGTTATGTTTCATTTACTCTTTTTGATATATTTGTTTTATTCCTTTCTAGTCATTGTATTTACTGATATAGTAGCGCTTCAGAGGACCCATTGCCTATAAAAGGGCCTTGGATAATCCCCTGTAGCCTTATCACTTATTATACACTCAACAATTTAAATACAATTTTTATATTACGTTTATATTCTTTTTATTAGTAATAAAATTCTAATTAAAATTTTATATAACAATTTAAAGGTTGCTTTAAGTCTGATAGTAATTATTTTGGTTGCCGCGCAGAACTCTTACTTATATAATATTGATATTAATAATACCAAGTTGTTGTCACCTCCCAGCTCACTTATCGTTGTTTTTCTCTCAATAAATTAAATAATTTTATTAAATTTTATTTTTTTTATTACCCATACTCCTTTCCTCCTTCTCCTCCTCTCATTCCTTCTTCTATTTTTCTCCTTCTTCTAGACGACCGGCCGACAACTGAGGGCCTTTCCAAACGACAACGACGATCGAAGCCTGGCGACGAACGACAAAACGCACGGACCACCTAGCAAAACGAAACTTTTGCCGCGACTGTGTTTCGAACTTGGGTTCGACATATTAGGTTTATATAATATTAATTTTTATACTATTTTGAAGTGATTTTTCGATCACTATAGTAAGTTCACCTTTGCGCCTCTCACTCATATTACTATATTTTTATTGCAATAACAGTGATTGTGGCTTAATTGCTGATTCACTGAGTGTAAGTGTTCAATTTTTAAAAAAATTTTTTTTTTCCTAGTTGACCATTATAGAGTGTTAAATCCTCTTAGTCCTAGAAGAATTGACATTATTATTAATACAAATTGAATTATTAATTTAATTTTTTTTTATTATTAATTATTGTTAATTTTTGGTTGACTTAAAAGTACATTGTGCTTAGTCCCAATATATTGCCATATTTAATATTGGTAATTAATTGGTTGAATTAACTAACTTGTTATTCCCAATTTAAACTTGCAATCCATTTTTTTTAAAAAAAATTAATTTTTTAATTATTACTTTATATTGAAAGTTAATTTTTCTATAATTTAATTAATTAAAAAAATTTTTTTATATTATTTGGAGCAAATTATTGACTAACTTTGATTATTTTTTATAAAGTACAAAGTAAAATATTAATCTTCCCACTAGTATGTCCAACAATTTGACAGAAAAAATGGATAACATGCAAGTGGATGAGATAGAAATTGACTATGATGCTGACACGGTAAGTTCTTCTAAAGTTGGTCATAAAAAATCTTATGCTAACACAAAGAATTCTCATACTGCAGGATGTGGAAATGACAGGAAATGCAAACAAACCAAACCCCCTTCCCCCAGTACCACAGAAGGAAGTAAAGCCTCTAGTGCCTCAAGAAGGTCTTCCAAAAGGCTTCAAAATAAAAAAGCTTCCTCTGCCACAACAAATCAGCAACCTCTCCAGTCATATAAAAGAGTTGAAGACAGAAAATATGACGTACAAAGCAAAGGTAGACACATTGTGGGATCAGGTCCAAGAACTCAGGAACCAGATTCAGGCCCAGGCCCCTCCTCAATTGCCTCCCAATCAGCTTCAATTTCAGGCTCAACCTTCACAGCCACCCAGCTCAACCATCCAAAATCCAAATACTATGGAAGTAGAGCAATGGAAATGGGATTATCTAATGAGTCACTACCAACAGAATGTGCAACACCCTCCTCATCATCAGCCTGGCCCATCCAGAACACCCAATTTCCATCCACCTCCTCATCTCTACCAACAAAGCAGGAGAAAGAAGGCCCAAGCACAATCCCAAACCCAGTCCCAGGGGAAGTTTCCTCCTCTGCCATTGTAAGTAATTTGGTTGATAGTCACTTGGGTATGTTTTCTAATAAATCTTCTTCTGCAGGTAATATTATTGAACATGGTGAAAGAACAGTTAAACCTGTTAAAAGACAGCTTCCTGTAACTAGTAGCCCTATTGATGTAATTAGCAAATTGTCATTTGATGAACCTTTACATTTAACTTCTACATCTTTAATTAATCCTTCTCTTGCAATTAAAAATGATTCTGTTCCCCCTGAAATCTATAACTTAATTGAAAAAACTTCTGAGGAAATTTTGAAAGATACCCTTGATTTTAATATTGTGAAAGACAAACATGTGAGAGATGTGTTAATCCATGAAAATGATAGATTAAATAATTTACACTTGCAATGTAGAGTGAGTTCTTCTGTACAAGATACAGCTTATTTAAAAATCAAAGAAACCTTGAATATTGTTCTTAGTCAACAAAAACAAATAAGAAGTGACCATAGAGCTATCTCAGATAGAAATATCAGTCTGCATAAGACATTGAGTGAATTGAAACCCCTTATTGAGGAAAATTATTCATTCAAAAATGAAATAAAATCTCTACAAAATGAGTTGAAGAAACTAAAAAATGACTTCCATGCACTAAGTACAAAACACTCAGTTTCTGAGGACAGAAATGTTCTATCTCTTGCAAAAGTGAATGACCAGATGTCTGAAATTCCAAGAATAAGAAACTATGTGTCTGACCTACAGGAAAAGTTCTCAACCTTAACCATCAATAATGAATTAAATGAGATTTCTGCCAGTAAACTGCATAAAAATAAAGGGAAAAAACCTGAACAAAGTTCATCCTTTCTTCCTCATATTTCAACCATTAAACAAACTGACAATGAGTCTGTAAAATCTTTTGCTACTAGCAAAAAATCTTGTGATGGTCATGCACCAGCTGTTTCTGTAAATAATGAAATTTCTGAACACCTGGCTAAACTTCAGGAATTATTACTAATAAATAATTCAAACCAAAAAGTGGACCATCCCAGTAGTCAGAAAAATTGGCCTAAGTTAGACCAATATCCTACCTTTGATGGTGATTCTTCCTCTGATTGGCAACACTTTATCCAAAGAATTGATAATTTAAAGAGATCTTATAAACTACCTGATGAGGAAATTGTTTCTAAGCTAATTTCTTTATTTTCCAATGTAGCCTTGATGTGGTATGAATCTGTCCTCTTAGATAACAATCATTATACATGGAATGATTGGAAATCCTTGATTGAGAATCAGTTTGGTGGTTCAAAATTCAGGTTAGCTCAGCAAAGACTGTATGAGAATACTAGATATGTATCCTCCTCTGTTGAAAAGCCCATTGTTTTTCTGATGAAAATAACTAAAATCCTTAGAGCAATTGATCCAAAGATGGATTATGATATTTGGAGAGATAAAATCTTGTATAAATTACCAAATTCTCTTAGGGATTTGATTGTTGCTAGAACTGAGCATGTAAGGGAAAATTCTTCTTTCATTAATATCTGTAATGAAGTACTACTCAACCATAGATATGAACCAAAGAATTACCTTAGTAAATCTTATAATGATCAGAATAAACCTTCTATAAAGCTCCCAGAAAAATCTGGTAAACCCTCTGCCCCAGTTGCACCTAAAAAATATGCAACAAATACTTGTTATAAATGTAACAAACCGTGGCAGAAGGGTCATGTTTGTGACAAGAAAATCCATCTTGTTGAACAAAATGAAGACACTGATGAAGTTGAACTTGATGTCAATAATTCTTCCAGTGACTGTGAAAGTAATATCTCCTATGACAATGAATCTGTTAAAGATGTTTTAATGTTGGAACATGATGTCCATTATTTAAATAATATATCTGAAGATTGTGTATTGAATTTATCTTCAGTAGAAAATGCTGAGATAATTAAAGATATTACTAACAATTCTATTCCTATATCCCCTTTAAAGGCACCTGTTATCATTAATGGTAAAAATGTTGATGTAGTTCTTGATTCTGGTGCTGGAGGAAGTGTAGTATCTGAAAAAGCTTTGGCTTCAGTGGATAAGGATTATTTGAGTAAATTATTGCCTATAACTTCTGAAAAATGGAGAGGGTATGGTTCTACCTTATTTCCTATTGGCAAATACAAAACCTCTGTATTCTTCAAATATAATGGTGGTTTTGTCAGAGCTATTTGTGAGTTTGTTGTCATGAAAAATGATAATTTGAGCAATTGGTTTATTATGGGAAATGATATTTTAACAATGTTTGGTGTGAAACTGGACCCAGCAAATAATTGCTTTACATTAGGAATGAATGGGAAAAGAAAATTCAAAATTTCTTCTCCTAAACCTTCTGGGCATTTGTTGAAATCTTGTAACTCACTCACCCAATGTAAAGGTAGAACAACAACTGAAATGGATGATTTATTACATGAAATAAATACCGCTTCTTTTGGTGATCATTTAACTAATGAACAAAAGGATTTTATTGTTGCCTCTATTACCTCTTTCCCTATGGCTTTTGCTCATGGTTCTCATGTCTTGGGAATTGTTCAGGAAGAGATGAAAATTACCTTATCCTGTAATTTGAGTGATATTCCTCCTTCCCTTAAGAAAAAACCATATCCTGCTTCTCCATCAAAAAGAAAAGATATTGAAGATAATATTGAAACATTATTGAAAATGAATATCATTGAAAAAGTGGATGTCACCCCCAAATATTGTGTCATCTCCCCAGTCTTAATTTCTTATGAAAAAGATAAAGCTAGATTATGTGGAGATTACAGAGCTTTAAATACTTATACTGTTGATGATATTTATCCTTTACCCAGAATTAATTCAATACATGCTACCTTGCAAGGTGCAAAATTTATTAGTTGTCTGGATGGTAATAAAGGTTATCATCAAGTTCCAGTTGAGAAAAATTCTCAAAATTTTTTGCTTATTGCTACTCATATGGGAATATATAAGTATGTTAGGATGCCATTTGGCCCTAAAAATGCTCCTTCAGTTTTCCAGAAAGTCATGGATAACACTTTCCATCAAGAAATTATTGAAGGTTGGCTCATGGTTTATATTGATGATATTATTGTTTTTTCTAAAACTTTTGATGAACATATGATTCATTTAAATAGAGTTTTCCAAAAAATGGATGAGATCAATATGACCTTATCTTTAAAAAAGTGTAAATTTGGTTTTCAATCTTTGAAAGTCCTTGGCCATGTTGTGTCAGGCTTACAAATTTGTGTAGACCATAATAAAGTTGCTGCCACTCAAAATGTGAAAGCACCAACTTCTGTAAGAGAAATCCAAAGTTTTTTAGGTATGTGTGGCTATTATAGACAATATATTAAAAATTATCAGGTCATAGCCTTGCCTCTTACAAAACTAACCAGAAAAGATGTTGCTTTTCTCTGGAATGATGACTGTCAGAAAGCTTTTAATACATTAAAAAATTGCTTAATGACAGCCCCTATATTGGCTCTCCCAGATTTTAACAAGCCATTTGTACTTTATACAGATGCTAGCTTTATGGGTCTGGGTGCTGCCCTTCACCAAAAGCAAATTATTAATGATAAATCCTCAGAGGTTGTAATTTGTTATATTTCAAGAACCTTAAGAAATAGTGAATTGAAATATGGTGCCACTCAATTGGAGTGCTTAGCAGTTGTTTGGGCTCTTGAGAAACTTCATTACTACTTGGATGACCAAAAATTTGAGTTGGTAACTGACTGTAGTGCTGTGAAATCTCTCTTAAACCTCAAAACACCTAACAGACATATGTTCAGGTGGCAACTTGCTGTTCAGGAATACAGAGGAAGGATGACTATTATCCACAGAGCTGGAAATGTTCACTCTAATGTTGATATGCTCTCCAGATTGCCTCTGCCAAATAATGACTCCAATCCTGCTTATGTACCTGAGGATGACACTGTTCATATACATGGTATATTTATAGTTGATATGGAAGAAGAGTTATTACAGTTAATACTGGATTCATATGATAAAGATTCTGACTTAAATAAATTAGTTACTATTTTGAATGATCCTAAGAATGCTTCAATTCAAGCATTAATAAAAACTCTTCCTGCAAAATACCAAAATGCTTTAAATAAAGGAAAGTTTTCTATTGAAGATGGTTATATTTATTATAGAAGGAAGCTTACCAATGTAATTGTTATTCCTCCTTCAATGAAAGAAACTATCCTAAAACTTTGTCATGATGACATATTAGCTGGTCATTTTGATCTTGAAAAAACATTGATTAGAATCAAAAACACTGCATGGTGGGCTAATATGTCTGAAGACACAAAATTATATGTTGAATCTTGTGATTCCTGCCAAAAATCTAAAAAGTTAACAGGCAAGAGAGCAGGGTTATTACAACATATTGAAGCACCTAGTGCTCCCTGGCAAATCATTAATATGGATTTTGTCACTGGTCTTCCTGTTGCAGGTAAAGACAGCTTTAACTCTTGTTGGGTAATAGTTGATAGATTCACAAAAATGTGCAAATTTATTCCAACCCACAAAGATGTATCCACCAAAGAATTAGCTTTCTTATGGTGGTCTTACATGTTTAATATTATTGGTTTTCCAAAAGCCATTATCTCTGATAGGGATCCAAAATTCACTTCTGAGTTTTGGACCTCTTTGATGGATATTTGTGGCTGTGAGTTAAAATTGTCTACAGCTCACCATCCTCAGACTGATGGTCTAGCTGAAAGAATGATTCAAACTCTGGAAGATATGATTAGAAGGTATTGTGCCTTTGGTTTAGAATATAAAGATAATGACAGATTTACTCATGATTGGGTCACTCTTTTGCCTGGTCTTGAATTTGCATATAATAGCACTGTTCATTCTGTCACTGAGAAAAAGCCTTTTGAGCTTTGGTTAGGTTATGTCCCAAACACTCCTGCTCAGATTCTCAATAATAAATTACCTAAGTTGGAACTACATCCTGGTGTAAAATCTTTTATGCAAATGCAACAGCTATGCAGAAAACATGCTCAGAGTTGTATTGATAAAGCATTTGAATATGAAAAGAAAAGATGGGATAAATCCCATAAGGAATACACATTTAACAAGGGTGATGAAGTGTTGATCTCTACTGTCCATTTCAATTTACAAGGTAACCACAAATTAAAAGATCCTTTTGTAGGACCATTTGTTGTTAAAAGAATGGTTGGTGATAATGCAGTAGAAGTTGTATTGTATTCTCCATATGATAGGAAACATCCTGTCTTTCCCATTTCTTTGCTTAAACCTTATACTTCCAACAGTGACTTATTTCCAAAAAGAAGAGGAAGACCTAAGAAGAACCCTCAGGAAGTCACAGAAACAGCAGAAATTGATAAAATTCTCAATGATAGAATTATCACTTCTGAAAGAGGTACTGAATATTTATTGAGATATAAGAACAAATCATCTGAACATGATGCATGGATACCTGGCAAAGAAATTTCAAATCTGCCTGCTCTGTTGAAAAAATACAAAAAGAAAAAATCTTAGCATTTTTTTATTGTTTTTTTAGAGTGAGGGAGTGTCAGCCAGGCTATTCCAGGAGTCCAGTAAATGATATATAAATTATAAAACCTTAAAGAGTGGGTAAAACTTGTATTTAATGAATATAACTTAATATTTTATTACATAATGAAATTATATAAGAATTTTATTATATACAAATGTTACATTAAATTTATTGGTTATATATATTTTTATATACAATTAAATTGAGCATAATATAATATATTCTACAAATAATGGCGCATTTTTATATATTTAATAATTATAAATTTATATTTAATTAATTAAAAAACATATATTATAATTACAAGTGTAAATTTGATTTATAATATATTTAAATTAATTACTTAAATTTATATATTAACTAATACCTCTCATATGACACTAAACAATTATTAAGGACGCTTCTTTTGACCCTTAATTGTGTTAGAAAAAACAAATAAATTAATTTGAACTAAATTGAGATTAATTGATTGTTTTGTTGCGTCAAATTATTTTTTGTTTCACTTAAAATGTCCTCTAATCAGGATGTACCATCTGTTGGGAATTATATTTCTCATAGTTCCTATGTTTCCACTCTTGTTTAGTTATTTACTATTGTCACTTACTGATTTGGGGATTAATGGCGGGGAAATTGGATTCTTAATTGGGCTTTTAATTAATTGTTTCATGTTTTTCTCTATATTGTTATGTTTCATTTACTCTTTTTGATATATTTGTTTTATTCCTTTCTAATCATTGTATTTACTGATATAGTAGCGCTTCAGAGGACCCATTGCCTATAAAAGGGCCTTGGATAATCCCCTGTAGCCTTATCACTTATTATACACTCAACAATTTAAATACAATTTTTATATTACGTTTATATTCTTTTTATTAGTAATAAAATTCTAATTAAAATTTTATATAACAATTTAAAGGTTGCTTTAAGTCTGATAGTAATTATTTTGGTTGCCACGCAGAACTCTTACTTATATAATATTGATATTAATAATACCAAGTTGTTGTCACCTCCCAGCTCACTTATCGTTGTTTTTCTCTCAATAAATTAAATAATTTTATTAAATTTTATTTTTTTTATTACCCATACTCCTTTCCTCCTTCTCCTCCTCTCATTCCTTCTTCTATTTTTCTCCTTCTTCTAGACGACCGGCCGACAAGATGGGATAAATCTCATAAAGAACACACATTTAAAGAGGGTGATGAATTGTCAGCCTAAATATCCTTAGGACTGAGTATTTCTTATGCTTAAAATAAGATAACCTTAACTAGATTAAGCTTATATCTTAAAAATAAGGTTAAAATAATAATATATATTATTTTATTATATATATATATAATTATTATTCTATTATATAATTTATAATAGTTTAAATAGCTTATCCATGGCCTAATAATACTTATTAAGGTGTTAATGGAGTCATAATATACTTATCTTAAGTGATATGAAGTAATTATTGACATACATAAGCTTATATGTATACATAAATCTCATATTCAGTGAAATATGCAGTATATTATGTATATTTAGGTATATAAGTGGGTTTTAGCCCCTTAATAGCCTATAACCTTTGTTTTTCTGCTTATTTTAGGTCATATGGACGAAATCAGTGGACTCACAACCCCTACAGAAGCATAGACACCTATATCAGGCGCATACACCCAGTTTGGACAACTAAAATTACTTCCTTGGATGGTTATTCACGGATTTATGGGTTGGAAAGATGTTTTTGGGTTAATGTGGATGCTTGGGGATGTTATTGGGGGCTTGGACATTTTATTTGTTTCCTTTATATTCTTTTAGTTTCATTAAATCTCTTTTTGATCATTTATTTTACCTGTTTCTTTATGGTATCCGCTTTTATCTGGGTTTTCTATTTATGGTATGACTCTGTGTTATTATTAATAGTGATGGAGGGTCCTTACTGGAGGTCTGAGTGTTGAAACTGCTTGAAGTGGACGCCATGGGGAGGTGATGGGCCCTCACAGTGCTGTAATTGCCGGGGATAGCAGTGACATCATCTGGATTGAAGGTCTGTGCACTCCAGTGGATTTGGGTATAAGTAAGGAGGGATTTTGACGGTTTATTATCATCATTCAATTACTACACTTCAAAAAAATACTATAATACAATTATTAGAAATCAGAAATATATTATAAAGCCCTTATAAATTGATATTATCTTTATAAAAAGCTATAACTATATTTTATTCTTCTATTTTCCACCACTAGCACGCATTTAAATCCAAGTATTGTGAGTTTTATTTGAGTATAACTATTCTATTAGTCTTCCCCTGAGGTTTAATCACTAAATCATTTATAAATAAGTAGTTGGACCATAAAATAACACTATTATATCATACTTACATACTAGACTATACTGACAATTGGGGGTCTTTCCTTATATTTTACTTATTATTTAGTATAAGCCTTGGGACGTGATTTTTACCTTAGTACAACTCAAAATTAACCAAATATTTGGGTCTGCTGCATATTAGTGGGTCATCATAACTCATTGATTGCGGAAAAGAACCCTTATAATAATTGTACTAATTTTTTATCATAAAAATTAGATATTTACAGTAGTAACTGTACCCAATATAAACCCAATTTCACTTGGTATTTGGACACCAATATAACACCCAATTAAATTGGTATTTGGCTAAAGCTTGGTAAGCTAGTTATTCACCCTTATAGAGGTCTAGTTAAACTTATTATTATATTTTTAACAGATTTTTTCGAATTTTTCTTATATTTTATTTAAATAAATAAAGATATAAATTCAGGGTAAGCTCCATTGCTTTTTTATTAGTAATATAATTACTAATATCTTTTGTCTACTAATTCCATAGAGTTTTTTCCTTTTTTAGACATAAAATATTGTTATTCTGAACAATATGAGTGCTCCCCAGGATAGTGTAAGTGAACAGCCTGCTTATAATACCAGGTCTAAAGCTAACAAAAACTTTCCAGGACATCACCATGGAGGGACAACAGTACCCCCAGCCAGAAAGCATGAGTATAGAGGAAAAGGACGCCCTCTTAAAAAAGATAACTATCAAAAAGACGTCTCCTCCTCTTCAGGATCAACTGTCCCACCTGGCCAAACAGGTTCTGAAGTTGGAGGAATCAAAATCTCTCATGTTCAAAGAAGTAGAGCAGTTGCAAAACAATTGCAAGGTAGGATTTCAGCAGATGAATCAGGCAATGGCAGAATTAAAGGGAGGCCAGCCCAGTCAATCAAATCAGCAACCCCCTACCCAAGGAGAGTCCACTCACTCCCAGGAGAAAATCCTGGTAGACAAATGGAAATGGGACTGGTTTCACCAACAGTGGACAAGCCACAGTTGCAACAGGGATCCACCCCCTCATCTGACTTCCTCAGCTCACCCTTACAAGGGAAAAAAGCGCCAAAAATCAGGACTGGCAACCATCCCTTGGTAAGTAACTTACCCTCTCAGATTAGACATAATACTGATAATTACAATATAGGTAATTCTATTGATGTTAAATCTGTACAAAAAATAGAGGAGGATTTAAGAAATTTAGGTTTTAGAGTAGATACACCTGACTTGTCTTTTGTCCATAATAAAAGTACTATATACAATGATAATACAGTTAATCCTCAGTTGCAACCACCTACTAGTGAGATGAGAAGTTCACAGGAGAGTGAGAGAATTGAAAATGAGGACATGGAATATTTTAACAATAATCCAACTGTCCATAGAATTGTTTCAGCATTGTGGAATAGAATAACTGATTGTGAGGAACAGACAGTTAAGCTCACTAGTGATACAATTTCATCCTTAACATTGAACATTTCTCAATTAGCAACACGTAATAAAGAATTAGAGAAAGAACATTTGTCTCTAACTCTTAAATATGATTCATTGAGTAATAAATATAATGACCTTTCAAACAAATTTTGTGAGTTAGAAAAATTATATGAAACACATTTATTAAAGACTGAATCAAGAACAAAGTTATCTTTTGCACAGACAAATCAAAGTGTCTCTGAGCTGCTACAAAGATTAACTAAAGTTGAGATTGAAACTGCCAATCTACTGATGAACCAGGATAATCATAAGTATAATCAATATAATAATAATCCTTTCATTGGCAAAAGTGAATCTCATTCCTTCCCTGTACCACCACAATTAAAACCATCTGGTGGTAGTGTCAAATCTGAAAATATAAGTCACAAATCCGTGCAGGAAGAAATACAAGACCATTTATCAAAAGTGAATGAGTTGTTGAATTTACCTAAGATTAGTGAGATAAAATCCAATCAGAAGAACTGGCCTAAGATAGATCAGTACCCAACTTATGATGGGGAAGCCAGCTCTGATTGGCAACATTTTATTCAAAGAATTGACAACTTGAAATTCTCATATAAGTTACCAGATGAAGAAATAACATCAAAATTAATTTCTTTATTTAAGGATGTTGCTTTATTATGGTTTGAAGCTGTCTTAAGTGAGGGTAGAGACTACTCTTGGGCTGAATGGAAACAACTTATTGAAAAACAATTTGGAGGTTCTAAATTCAGGCTTACTCAGCAAAGACTGTATGAGAAGACTAGGTATAATCCGTTGAATGGTGACAAACCTATGGTATTTTTAATGAATTTAAACAAAATATTAAAAGCCATTGAGCCTCATATGGATTTTAACTTATGGAAAGATAAGATAATATACAAATTACCTATATCTGTCAGAGACATTGTTGTAGCTAGAACATTAAATGTTACTGAATATTCTGACTTTATTAATATTTGCAATGAAATATTATTAAACCATAAGTATGAATCAAGGTATTCCACTTATAAGCAAAATGTTGAACCTGTAAAAACTCAGAATTCAAAAACACTTCAGGAGAAGCAGAAAAAACCTACTGCACCTGTAGTACCTAAAAAGTATGAAACAAATACTTGTTATAAGTGTAACAAACCTTGGGTCAAAGGTCACAAATGTGAGAAAAACATAAATATTGTTGAAAATCAAAGTGAATCTGAAACTGAAACTGAAAAAAGTAAAGAATCAAGTGATTATGACAGCAATATCTCATATAGTGATGAAAATGAAGTCTGTATGTTGGAAGATGATTTGTCCATCTTTGAAAATCCAATATTAAATATGGACTCAAATGAATCTTTAATGAATTTTGAGGATGCTGAAATCATTAAGGATATACAAGCTGATAACTTTAGAATGACACCTATCACGGTTCCAGCTATCATTTCTGGTGAAAATGTTAATATAGTATTGGACACAGGAGCTGCTGGTTCAGTTGTTTCCACTAATACATTACAGAAAATTGATAGTGAATATAAGTTTAAGCTTGAATCACTTCAGAATAAAAATTGGAGAGGTTTTGGATCAGTACTACACCCCATTGGTAAATACAAAGCTGCTGTTTTCTTTAAACACCAATATGGTTATGTAAGGGTAACTTGTGACTTTGTAGTAATGGATAATACAAATTGTAGTAACTGTTTTATCATTGGAAATGATATTCTGACTAAATTTGGTGTAAAATTAGACCCTGCTAATAACAATTTTACAATTGGCATGAATGGTAAAAGGAAATTTAAAATAAATTCTTTTAACACTGTCTTACACATTGAGTCAGTAACAAATTCCCCGTCTAAAGGAAGAGAATCCAATGAGTTGGAACTTCTGGAAACAGAAATTTCAAAAGCATCATTTGGCACTCAGATAAGTAAAAATGAGAAAGATAATATTTTGGAATTAATTAAAGCTTTTCCAATGGCTTTTGCACATGGTACAAATGAACTTGGCCTTGTAAAAGATCATGAAATGAAAATTAGTTTAACCTGTGATATGGATAATATTCCTGCTAGTCTTAAAAAGAAACCATACCCTGCTTCACCAATGAAGAGGAAAGACATAGAGGATAATATTAAGATGTTATTAAAAATGAACATTCTTGAGAAGGTTGAAATTACACCAAAATATTGTGTAATATCACCAGTGTTGATTTCTTATGAACAAGATAAAGCAAGACTGTGCGGTGATTATAGAGCATTAAATACATTTACAGTAGATGATATTTATCCCTTGCCAAGGATTGCCTCTATACATGCTACCCATAAAGGTGCTAAAAATATAAGTTACCTAGATGGAAATAAAGGGTACCATCAAATTCCTGTTGAAAAGAATTCACAGAACTTTTTGTTGATAACAACACACATGGGAATTTATAAGTATGTCAGAATGCCATTTGGACCAAAGAATGCTCCATCAGTATTTCAAAAGTTAATGGATATAACATTCCATAATGAAATGATTGAGGGATGGTTAATGGTATACATTGATGACATCATAGTGTTCTCTAAAAATTTTGATGAACACTTAATCCATTTAAGGAAAGTATTTCAGAAAATGGATGAAATAAAAATGACCCTTGCATTGAAAAAATGTAAATTTGGGTTTGAATCTTTAAAAGTGCTTGGTCATATTGTATCTGGCTTACAAATATGTGTAGACCAAAATAAAGTGGCTGCAATAAAGAATATTGGCATTCCTCAAAATGTGAAGGATGTACAATCTTTTCTTGGAATGTGTGGTTATTATAGACAATATATAAAAAACTACCAATCAATTGCTGCACCACTGACCACACTGATAAAGAAATCAGAAGCTTTCATTTGGAATAATGAAAGACAATAAGCTTTTAATAAGTTGAAAGAATGTTTAATGACAGCTCCTATCTTGGGATTACCAGATTTCCAATTACCTTTTGTATTATATACAGATGCAAGTTTTATTGGACTGGGTGCTGCTTTGCATCAAAAACAACTTATTGAAGGTAAAATGTCAGAAGTAGTAATTTGCTATATTTCATGTACTCTAAGAAGTAGTGAATTGAAATATGGTACTACTCAACTTGAATTTTTGGCAGTCATATGGGCTCTTGGGAAGCTACATTATTACCTTGAAGACCAAAAATTTGAGTTAATAACTGACTGTAGTGCAGTTAAGTCACTCTTAAACATGAAAACTCCTAATAGACACATGTTTAGATGGCAATTAGCTGTACAAGAATACAGAGGACGGATGACTATTACACATAGAGCAGGAACCTTGCACTCTAATGTAGATCTGTTATCTAGAGTACCTCTGCCTAATAATGATGATAATCCTGCTTATGTTCCTGAATCAGAGATTATTAACATTTATGGCATTTATATTGTAGATCTTGAGGATGAATTTATGCAATCAATTCTTGATAATTATAATTCAGATCCTGACTTAAGTAAATTAACTACAATATTAAATGATCCATCTAATGCTTCAATGAATGTTTTAATAAAAATATTACCAAATAAGTATAAAGAGTAATTAGAGAAAGGAAAATTTTCCATTGAGGATGGTTTTATATATTACAGGAAAAAATTAAGTAATGTAATTGTAATTCCCCCTTCAATGAAGGAGTTAATGTTAAGTATATGTCATGATGATATATTAGCAGGTCATTTTGACTACCATAAAACATTAACCAGAGTAAAAAACACAGCTTGGTGGATTAACATGTCTGAGGATGTTCAGAAATATGTTGAAACATGTGATTCTTGTCAAAAATCTAAAAGATTAACAGGAAAAAGAGCTGGTTTATTACAACAAATTGAGCAACCAAAAGCTCCATGGGAAATCATTAACATGGACTTTGTAACAGGTTTGCCAATAGCAGGGCATAAAAGTTATAACTCCTGCTGGGTAATTGTAGATAGATTTACAAAGATGTGTAAATTTATTCCTACCCACAAAGAGGTTTCTGCAAAGGACTTAGCTTTTTTATGGTGGACACAAATGTTAAATACAGCAGGTTTCCCCAAAGCAATAGTTTCTGACAGAGATCCTAAATTTACTTCTGAGTTCTGGAAGTCACTTATGGATGTTTCAGGGTGTCAATTAAAACTTTCTACAGCACACCATCCACAAACTGATGGGCTAGCAGAAAGAATGATACAAACCTTAGAAGATATGATAAGAAGATACTGTGCTTTTGGTCTTAATTTTAAAGACAATGACAAATTCACGCATGATTGGGTAACCCTTATCCCAGGTTTAGAATTTGCATATAATAGTACAGTACATTCTGTCACTGGCAAAAAGCCATTTGAGTTATGGTTGGGTTATGTACCTAATACCCCTGCTAAAACTCTTAATAAGTTACCTAGATTGGATATTCATCCAGGTACTAAATCTTTTCTTCAGATGCAGGAATTATGCAGAAAACATGCTCAAGAATGTATAAATAAGGCTTTTGAGTATGAAAAGAAAAGATGGGATAAAGCCCATAAAGAACAAATGTTCAAAGAGGGTGATGAAGTCCTTATTTCAACGCTACATTTCAATTTAAATGGTAATGTTAAATTGAAGGATCCATTCATTGGACCATTTGTAGTTAAAAAGATGGTTGGTAATAATGCTGTTGAGGTTATTCTATATGCACCTTATGATAGAAAACATCCAGTATTTCCTATTTCTCTTTTAAAACCATATCATTCTAATGATACTGCTCTCTTTCCAAGAAGATCAGGAAGGCATAAACAGCAACCTGAAGAAATAGTGGAAAAAGCAGAAATTGAAAAGATACTTAAAAAGAGACACCTTACAAAAGAAAAGGGAGTTGAGTATCTATTAAGATTTAAAAATAAATCAAGTGAATATGACCAGTGGATTCCAGAAAATGAAATCTCTGATCTTAAAAATCTCTTGAAAAAATTTAAATCTAAATAATACTGTTCATTCAGTATATGTATTATAAAAATTATTTTTTATTTTATTATTTCATTCCTTAAGATTAATTAAAATGTCTTAACATTTTTTTTTATTGTTTTTTTTGGGGTGAGGGAGTGTCAGCCTAAATATCCTTAGGACTGAGTATTTCTTATGCTTAAAATAAGATAACCTTAACTAGATTAAGCTTATATCTTAAAAATAAGGTTAAAATAATAATATATATTATTTTATTATATATATATATAATTATTATTCTATTATATAATTTATAATAGTTTAAATAGCTTATCCATGGCCTAATAATACTTATTAAGGTGTTAATGGAGTCATAATATACTTATCTTAAGTGATATGAAGTAATTATTGACATACATAAGCTTATATGTATACATAAATCTCATATTCAGTGAAATATGCAGTATATTATGTATATTTAGGTATATAAGTGGGTTTTAGCCCCTTAATAGCCTATAACCTTTGTTTTTCTGCTTATTTTAGGTCATATGGACGAAATCAGTGGACTCAAAACCCCTACAGAAGCATAGACACCTATATCAGGCGCATACACCCAGTTTGGACAACTAAAATTACTTCCTTGGATGGTTATTCACGGATTTATGGGTTGGAAAGATGTTTTTGGGTTAATGTGGATGCTTGGGGATGTTATTGGGGGCTTGGACATTTTATTTGTTTCCTTTATATGCTTTTAGTTTCATTAAATCTCTTTTTGATCATTTATTTTACCTGTTTCTTTATGGTATCCGCTTTTATCTGGGTTTTCTATTTATGGTATGACTCTGTGTTATTATTAATAGTGATGGAGGGTCCTTACTGGAGGTCTGGGTGTTGAAACTGCTTGAAGTGGACGCCATGGGGAGGTGATGGGCCCTCACAGTGCTGTAATTGCCGGGGATAGCAGTGACATCATCTGGATTGAAGGTCTGTGCACTCCAGTGGATTTGGGTATAAGTAAGGAGGGATTTTGACGGTTTATTATCATCATTCAATTACTACACTTCAAACAAACACTATAATACAATTATTAGCAATCAGAAATATATTATAAAGCCCTTATAAATTGATATTATCTTTATAAAAAGCTATAACTATATTTTATTCTTCTATTTTCCACCACTAGCACGCATTTAAATCCAAGTATTGTGAGTTTTATTTGAGTATAACTATTCTATTAGTCTTCCCCTGAGGTTTAATCACTAAATCATTTATAAATAAGTAGTTGGACCATAAAACAACACTATTATATCATACTTACATACTAGACTATACTGACATGAATTGTTGATATCTACTTTCCACTTCAGTTTACAGGGTAACAACAAATTAAAAGATCCTTTTGTGGGTCCTTTTGTTGTGAAAAAAATGATTGGAGATAATGCAGTTGAAGTTGTGTTATACTCTCCATATGATAGTAAACATCCTGTTTTCCCCATTTCCCTGTTAAAACCTTATACTTCCAACAGTGACTTATTTCCAAAATAAAGAGGTAGACCTAAGAAAAACCCTCAGGAAGTCACAGAAACTTCAGAAATTGATAAAATTCTCAATGATAGAATTATCACTTCTGAAAGAGGTACTGAGTATTAATTGAGATTTAAAAATAAGTCATCTGAATATGATGCATGGATACCTGGTAAAGAAATTTCAAACCTTCCTACTCTATTAAAAATGTACAAAAAGAAAAAATCATAGCATTTTTTTTATTGTTTTTTTTTGGAGTGAGGGAGTGTCAGCCAGGCTGTCCCAGGAGCCATGTCAGCCTGTATATCCCCAGGACTGAGTAAAAAGTGCTTATAAGTTAAGTTAAACACATGTACTATACATGGGAACAATAAATGAGAGTACACAAACAGTATACATAAGTAAAATTATGATAATACACAAAAAATGCCATTATAACACCTTATATACACGCATATATCCACCTTTTTATAGGTCTTATGTACTTAATATTAAGTTGTAATATGTTATGGTAATCTTAAGAACCTTAAGTATAAGGCTACATAATTTTTAAGTACACTTAAAGCTGTTATATTCATTGTTTTACGCAAAAAACATGAAATTCGCTTTATTTCACTTAAAAGTTGACTATATGCGCTATAAAATTGAGAATATCAAAAATGCGCCTTGAACGATCAATTGAGATCAATTAGGACTATTGATTTGTCTATTTAAAAGCATAAAAATAACACTTTTCAAATTTGGTGTTTTTTATGCCAGAAATGGCTTCTGTGTACTGGCTACATACTGCCTGCTTTTTTTGCGTGTGAATAGCTTCATTTTTAGCAAAGTTAGATTTTTCACACTATAATTACCCCACATTCTACGCCCACTGTGGGGAAACACACTAAAATAGGCGACAGGCGCTTATTTAGTGTCCTAGCTTAATTAATAGTGCATTGACCTTGTTTATATGCACTAATTTCATTAATAACCTCATTCTTGGCATCTTATTTCATCACCACGCTTAAAATTCGCCTAATTTTAGTCAAGGATATACGCGTGCAAGCGCCTGCCAAGGACTGCATGTAGTTACCCCACATCTCACGCTCTGTTTTAAGTTTTTTGGTGGTTTCTCAGTCAATTTTGGTTATTTTTGGATGGGAGTTTCACGTAGTATAATGTCAGGATTAGCCCCTCCATTTCTACAGTAAATCCCTTTTATTCTTAAGCTATTATTGACCTTAAAAAGTCTCCTTTAGTCTTTTATATTATTGTTTTATACGCATATACTCTCTTTTTGTCTTTTTCTTTAATTTTGATGGATTTCCCTTATTATTACAGGATTTTGGCGGTTGTTACCTGTCTAATTATGTCATGGATCACTAGGGATGTTGATGGGCAGTTCTATCAGTGGATTTGTGGCGTCTTTAACTGTGCATTGGATGGTATATCAAGGGATTTATTGGAGAACTCAGTGTGTATAAAAGGAGGAGGTTTTTGGGTCTTGTTTCTACCTTCCTTATCATTACACTACACCATATAACCAAATCAATTACAATACACTTCAACTAGTACTTTTATAAGACTTTTGAGTAGTATCTGAATTATTATAATCTATTTTTCTACCAACTAAAAAGATTGTAAGCCACATATAAAATTAGTGAGAATTATATTACTGAGACCTTTATTCTGAATTATATTTTATTATTTGTTGGATTTATATTACAGTATTCATATAGGACCATTTAAATCTTCTAGACAAAGACTTTTCAAGCTATTTCACGTCCTTGTACTTGATCTTAGCCTGACAATTGTGGGCCTTTCCTCAAGAATTCTGTTATAATCCAGTAAGTAAAAATTTCAAAATAAGGTGCACATAAATAATATCCCTATAGAAATATTTGGATAATTACAACAGGTTGGGGTCACTTATATAGTGATTTCAGAAAAAGAAGCCCTGTTATATAATAAAATTGTGATATTGAATCAAAAATTTTACCACTAATTTAACATAAAATTGTTATTAGTGGGAGTCTGTCAATAGACCAATTAAATTTGTGATCTTTGCAGATAATAAACCAATTAAACTGATTAATTGTTTTCTTTTAACAGGACTCTTAATCTTTTCTTTTTATTGGTTTGTAATATTCATTAAATATTTAGAGAGAATCTTACTGACAGTTGTTTTCTTTTAAATATAAAAACACGGCTACATATTGTAGACCAGTTAAATCAAGTGACCACATAAAAAGCATATTTGACTTTTGGCACTTAAAGATTCACTTCATACCAATAAGTAAGCAATAAAATTGTCTTCAGTGGTATTGATAAATTCTGATAAAACTCCTTTTTGAAGTTTTCATATCTAAACTTTCTATTCTTTAAATTCCACGTGAAAATGTGTGACAACAATGACATTGTAAGTAATAAGGCAAAACCTTATAACTTAAGACCTAGAGCTGAAAGACCTGTTACAGGACATTCAAATGGAGGGCCAGGACTCTCCCATAATCAACAACACTCCGCCAATGTCTCTGGAGGAAAGGGAAAAGCTTTTAAAGCAGGTTTCAATAAAAAAGTCATAAAATACATTACAAGAACAAGTTCACTCCCTATCCACCCTACTGAACACATTGACAATGAGAGTCAACAAAATAGTGGACCAGATCAACAATCTGGAAAAGAAAGCAGCTCAAGGTTTCATAGAAGTCAACCAAGCTCTAGTGGACATAAAGACTCAACCACCAACAGTGGCACCCAACAATTCCATAGCAACACCTCCAGCACAAGAGGAGGACCAAAAAATTACAGTAAGCAAATGGAAATGGGATTGGTACGCCCAAAATTACAACAATCCTCCTCAACAAGGATCCAGCAGTCACTCTTACAGGGGAAAGCCAAGGAGAGGCAGGGGAAATGGGGTAAGACCTTGCTGAGTCATCCAACTTCTTATGATCAATTGCATCAACCTAACAATGAATTAATTATAGGTTATGAGATTGATAAGGAAATATTGGATATAATTGATAATGATTTAAAAGATTATTCATTTGAAAAAAATATGTTAAACTTGTCTTTGCACAAAGACAATGTAGATAGTTTTATTGATCACCAGGATAATGCTATTAATATTAAATTGGAATCAAATGATGAGTCTTCTGAGTTGGACACAGAAAAAATAGAATATTTTTTAAAAGAAAATCCAATGGAATCAAAGATAATAAGTAAATTATTATTGAGAATTGAAAAATTGGAAGAGTTCTCAAAAGAGTCAAACAATAATACAGAAAAGGTATTATTACAGCTAACACAATCATTGAGTGCAACAGCCAATAGATTAAAAATTATTGAAAATTTAAATAATGAATTAATCAATGAGAATAAGGGCTTAAAATCTGAGATTAGAAATTTAGAAAATAAGTTAGAACACTCTAAGAATATTATGGCTACCATTGAGGGACGTGTTAAATTATCTTTTTCAAATGTAAATGACACCCTAACTCATGTACCAGTAATACAGGATAGGTTACAAAGAGTGGAAATAGAAGTAGAAAACATGTTGAAAAATACTGAAAGAATAAAAGATAACACTTCTTATGTAGCAAGAGTACCTGTTTTTATGAAACATGCAAATGAAACACCAATGATGGAACATGAACATAGTATCATGGGCTCTGAGAATAATAAGTCAGTGAAAGATGAAATACATGATCATCTTTCTAAAGTAAGTGAATTACTCAATATTCCTCAGGTTAGGGAAGCAAAAACTAGCCAAAAGAACTGGCCTAAGTTAGATCAGTACCCATCTTTTGACAGAGATTCAAAATCTGATTGGCAACAATTCATACAAAGAATTGATAACTTAAAATTTTCATACAAATTACCTGATGAAGAAATTACTTCAAAGTTAATATCTTTATTTACAGATGTGGCCTTATTATGGTTTGAATCTGTATTGAGTGAGGGAATTAACTACTCCTGGAATGAATGGAAGGCACTAATTGAAAGGCAATTTGGTGGCCCAAAATTTAGAATCACTCATCAAAGATTGTATGAAAAGGCCAGATATAATCCAAATGCTGGAGATAACCTATGGTATTTTTAATGAATTTAATAAAAATCATGAAAGCCATGGATCCAAAAATGGATTATGAAGAGTGGAAAGAAAAGATAATATACAAGTTACCTATATCAGTTAGAGACATTATTGTAGCTAGAACTGAAACCATCAGAGATACCTCTGGGTTCATTAATATATGTAATGAAATATTATTAAACCACAAATATGAAACCAAGTATATTAATTACAGACAAAGTGTTGAAGTGTTAAAACCTACTACAAGTAAATTACCAGTGGAGAAGAAAAAACCTACAGCTCCCCTTGTCCCTAAAAGACAAGAGAATAACACTTGTTATAAATGTAATGAACCTTGGGTTAAGGGTCACACGTGTAAGAAGAGAATAAATGTTATTGAAACCTCCCAGAATTCTGAACCAAGTAATCATGAAGATGAAAATGTGGAATCCAGTGAGGATTGTAAAAGTAAAATATCTTACAGTGATGATGAAAATGAGATATTTGTATTAGAACAGGATATAATGTTCCTGAATGATATTATACCTCATACAGATACATCTTTAACTTCCATTGAAGAAGCTGAAATAATTAAAGATGTATCTCATGATACTTACAAAATAACACCTATCAGAGCACCTGTTATTATATGTGGAAGAGAAATGAATGCCATTCTTGACACTGGGGCTGCAGGTAGTGTAGTTTCTATTAATACATTAATGAAACTTGAAAGTAAGTATAAGGAAAAACTAGAACCTGTTCAGACAAAGAACTGGAGGGGTTTTGGTTCAATATTAAATCCAATTGGCAAATACAAAACTGCTGTATTCTTTAAATATAATAATGGATATGTAAGAGCAGTTTGTGAATTTGTAGTAATGGATAATAATAATTGTAGTGATTGGTTTATTATTGGCAATGATTTATTGACAAAATTTGAAATTAAACTAGATCCTGCAAACAGTTGTTTCACCATAGGAGTGAATGGCAAGAGAAAATTCAAGATATGTTCTGAAAATTCAGTGTATGCCATTTCTCCTAGAGAAGAACAACTGCAAGGTGGAAGAACCACCAATGAAGTGGTTGAATTGGAAAATGAAATCCAAAAGGCCTCTTTCACTCCTCAACTCTCAAAAATTGAAGAAGAAAATATTTTGAGATTGATTAAATCATATCCTATGGCATTTGCTCATGGTTCAAATGAACTAGGATTGGTCAAAGACCATGAGAAGAAAATCTCTCTAAGCTGTGATTTGGATAATATTCCTGGCAGCCTAAAAAAGAAACCTTACCCAGCATCTCCTGCAAAAAGGAAAGATATTGAAGACAATATAAAAATGTTGTTGGAAATGGGTATTGTTGAAAAAGTGGACACAACACCTAAGTATTGTGTCATTTCACCAGTATTGATCTCTTATGAAAAAGATAAGGCAAGATTATGCGGTGATTATAGAGCTCTGAATACATACACAGTAGATGATATTTACCCTCTACCAAGGATAGCTTCTATCCATGCTACTTTACAAGGAGCAAAATATATTTCCTGTCTGGATGGAAACAAAGGTTACCACCAGATTCCTATGGAAAGAAATTCTCAAAATTACTTATTAATATCCACACATATGGGCATATATAAGTATGTGAGAATGCCATTTGGCCCAAAGAATTTGCCTTCAGTCTTCCAAAAATTGATGGATAGTGTTTTTCATCAGGAAATGGTTGAAGGATGGCTTTTGGTCTATATTGATGACATCATAGTGTTTTCAAAAACATATGATGAACATATAAATCACCTGAAAAGAGTCTTTCAAAGAATGGATGGAATTAATATGAAAATTGCATTAAAGAAATGTAAATTTGGATTCCAATCTTTGAAAGTACTTGGACATTTTGTATCTGGATTACAAATTTGTGTTGACCAGAATAAGGTGGCAGCAATAAAAAACATTGGTATACCTAAGAATGTAAAAGAAATTCAAAGTTTTTTAGGTATGTGTGGATATTATAGACAATATATAAAAAATTACCAATCTATTGCAGCTCCTTTGACAACATTAATCAGGAAAAATGAGGCTTTCATTTGGAATAATGAAAGACAACACGCCTTTAATAAATTAAAGGAATGTTTAATGTCAGCTCCAATATTAGGACTGCCAGATTTCACCCTACCTTTTATCTTGTACACTGATGCTAGTTTCATAGGTTTGGGTGCTGCTTTACAGCAGAAACAGATAATAAATGGAAAATTATCTGAAGTAGTTATCTGTTATATATCCAGAACCTTAAGAAAAACTGAATTAAGGTATGGTGCCACACAGTTAGAATGTTTAGCCGTGGTTTGGGCTTTGGAGAAGCTTCATTACTATCTGGAAGACCAGAAGTTTGAACTTATAACAGATTGCAGTGCAGTAAAATCATTTCTAAACATGAAAACACCTAATAGGCACATGTTTAGATGGCAACTAGCTGTACAAGAGTACAGAGGAAAAATGACAATCACTCACAGAGCAGGAACATTGCATTCTAATGTGGATTTATTATCTAGAATTCCGTTGCCAAATGATGCTGAAAACCCAGCTTATGTACCTGAAAATGAGGTTATACATACATTTGGGATTTATATAGTGGATTTGGAAGAAGAATTTATGCAAAATATATTAGAAAATTATTCATCTGATAAAGATTTGTCTAAACTATCTACCATTCTTAATGATCCAACAAATGCCTCCATGAGTGCATTAATTAAAACCTTGCCTCCAAAGTATAAAAATGCATTGGAAAAAGGTAAATTATCAATTGAAGATGGATATATATATTACAGAAAAAAGTTAAGTAATGTTATAGTAATACCACCTTCTATGAAAGAGTTAATGTTAAGTACTTGTCATGATGACATCTTAGCTGGTCATTTTGACTTCAACAAAACATTAACCAGAGTTAAAAATACAGCCTGGTGGATAAACATGAAAGAAGATATACAAAAATACATTGAAACATGTGGCTCTTGTCAGAAATCTAAAAGATTAACTGGTAAGAGAGCTGGGTTGTTACAACAAATAGAGCAGCCAAAAGCTCCATGGGAGATTATAAACATGGATTTTGTAACTGGATTGCCATTAGCAGGAAAAGAAAGTTTCAATTCTTGCTGGGTAATTGTGGATAGATTAACAAAAATGTGTAAGATTATCCCTACCCATAAAGAGTTATCTGCAAAAGACTTGGCATTATTATGGTGGACTCAGATGATGAATACTGCTGGGTTCCCCAAAGCCATAATCTCTGACAGAGATCCTAAATTTACTTCAGAGTTCTGGACATCTTTGATGGAAGTATCAGGTTGTCAATTGAAATTATCCACAGCACACCATCCACAAACTGATGGGCTGGCTAAAAGAATGATACAAACTCTAGAAGACATGATCAGAAGATATTGTGCCTTTGGATTAGAATACAAAGACAATGAGAAATTCACACATGACTGGGTAACATTAATTCCTGGCCTTGAATTTGCTTATAACAGCACAACTCATTCTGTCACAGAGAAGAAACAATTTGAACTCTGGCTGGGATACATACCAAATACCCCAGTAAATCATTTAAATAAATTACCAAGGTTAGATATACACCCTGGTACTAAATCCTTTATTCATATGCAACGAATTTGTAGAAAGCATGCAGAAGAATGCATACAAAAAGCATTTGAATATAAAAAGAAAAGGTGGGACAAATATCATAAAGAATTTGAATTCAAAAAGGGAGATTAAGTCCTCATATCAACACTACATTTTAACTTACAAGGTAATGTTAAATTAAAGGATCCCTTTGTAGGACCTTTTGTAGTAAATAAAATGGTTGGTAATAATGCAGTGTAAGTCATATTATATGCTCCATATGATAGGAAACATCCAGTTTTCCTATCTCATTATTGAAACGTTACCATGCAAATGATCCTGACTTACTTCCAAAAAGAAGGGGAAGGCCTAAAAAGCAACCTGAAGAAATTGTGGAAAAAGCAGAGATTGAAAAAATACTCAAGAAAAGAATCCTTACTAAAGAAAAAGGAACTGAGTATTTACTGAAATTTAAAGGGAAATCATATGAATTTGATAAATGGATACCTGAAAAAGAAATTTCTAATTTATCCACCCTTCTTAAAAAATTTAAACAGAAATAAATTTCTGTCCAACCAGCTGAGGGGTTAGAAAACCAGTACTCATAATATTTTATTATGTTTTATTTCTTTAGAGTACAATCTTTAATGCTACAGATTTAATCTGAATACCTGAAAATTACAAATAAATAAATAAAATGTATAACTTATCATTTTTTTATTGTTTTTTTTGGGTGGGCAAGTGTCAGCCTGTATATCCCCAGGACTGAGTAAAAATTGCTTATAAGTTAAGTTAAACACATGAACTATACATGGGAACAATAAATGAGAGTACACAAACAGTATACATAAGTAAAATTATGATAATACACAAAAAAGGCCATTATAACACCTTATATACACGCATATATCCACCTTTTATAGGTCTTATGTACTTAATATTAAGTTGTGATATGTTATGGTAATCTTAAGAACCTTAAGTATAAGGCTACATAATTTTTAAGTACACTTAAAGCTGTTATATTCATTGTTTTACGCAAAAAACAAGAAATGCGCTTTATTTCACTTTAAAGTTGACTATATGCGCTATAAATTTGAGAATATCAAAAATGCGCTTCAACAGATCAATTTGGCTCATTTAGGACTATTGATTTGGCTATTTAAATGTATAAAAATAACACTTTTAAAATTTGGTGTTTTTTATGCCAGAAATGGCTTCTGTGTACTGGCCACATACTGCCTGCTTTTTTCCCATGTGAATAGCTTCATTTTTAGCAAAGTTAGTTTTTTTCACACTATAATTACCCCACATTCTAGGCCCACTGTGGGGAAACACACTAAAATAGGCGACAGGCGCTTATTTAGTGTCCTAGCTTAATTAATAGTGCATTGACCTTGTTTATATGCACTAATTTCATTAATAACCTCATTCTTGGCATCTTATTTCATCACCACGCTTAAAATTCGCCTAATTTTAGTCAAGGATTTACCCGTGCAAGCGCCTGCCAAGGACTGCATGTAGTTACCCCACATCTCACGCTCTGTTTTAGGTTTTTTGGTGGTTTCTCAGTCAATTTTGGTTATTTTTGGATGGGAATTTCACGTAGTATAATGTCAGGATTAGCCCCTCCATTTCTACAGTAAATCCCCCTTCTTCTTAAGCTATTATTAACCTTAAAAAGTCTCCTTTAGTCTTTTATATTATTGTTTTATACGCATATACTCTCTTTTTGTCTTTTTCTTTAATTTTGATGGATTTCCCTTATTATTACAGGATTTTGGCGGTTGTTACCTGTCTAATTATGTCATGGATCACTAGGGATGTTGATGTGCAGGTCTATTAGTGGATTTGAGGCGTCTTTAACTGTGTATTGGATGGTATATCAAGGGATTTATTGGGGAGCTCAGTGTGTATAAAAGGAGGAGGTTTTTGGTTCTTGTTTCTACATTCCTTATCATTACAATTTACACCATATAACCAAATCAATTACAATACACTTCAACTAGTACTTTTATAAGACTTTTGAGTAGTATCTGAATTATTATAATCTATTTTTCTACCAACTAAAAAGATTGTAAGCCACATATAAAATTAGTGAGAATTATATTACTGAGACCTTTATTCTGATTTATATTTTATTATTTGTTGGATTTATATTACAGTATTCATATAGGACCATTTAAATCTTCTAGACAAAGACTTTTCAAGCTATTTCACGTCCTTGTACTTGATCTTAGCCTGACAAGCCAAGTAATAAACATACAATTATATTGGAGTTAATAAATGACATAATAATTGCAGATTATGTGTATATATTAATTTATATTACATAATAAATTATAATAAAATATTATTTTATAATTAAAATAAATTTTATACTAATTTTATTATCATATAAATTAAGTATACATTAAAATAATATATATATTCCATATAAAAGAGGTGTTATGTGTATTTAATGAATAATTAATTAATTACATGTTGATAATATAATTATATCTTATTAAATTATCTTATATTGTAATTACATTAATTTTTAAATTTAAATATATAAATTAACCCTTTTCATATTCAAAATTATCCATAATTATTGACGGTGTTTTTTGACCCTTATTTGTGTTGAATATTAAATGCATTATAATAATTATAATTAATTTAAAATTCTAAATATGGTTCAGTAGAAAAATTAATTACTTGTTTCAACTAGTTATTACATAGTTAAAACAATTTATTAATTTTCTACAGACTAATACAAAAATTGATTACAATATTTTGTTGTGTCAAAACATTCCATTTGCTTCACTTAAAAAATCTATAAAAAATATTGTTATACTTGATTGGATTTCTTTTTTACATGGTTCTCATGTCTCAGAGATTGTTTAATTACTCACTATATTACTTAAATGATTTGGGAAATGGTTGCGTGAAAATTGTGTTCTTAATTGGGATTTTAATTACTTGTTTCATCTTTTTCTCTCCATTGTTATGTTTCAATTATTTTCTTTTATCTTTTTGTTTCATCCTATTATTATTTTGTATATACTCAGTGATAGTGCCTCATTGGTCCCTTTGCCTATAAAAGGCCTTGTGTTATCTCATTTATCATCATCACTTACTACACAATCAAAACTTGAACATATTTTTAATATATTACGTTTATATTATTTTTATTAGTATTAAAATTCTAATTTAAAATTTTATATAACTAATTACAGGTTGCTTTAAGTCTGATAGTAATAATAGTGTTTTCCGCGCAAAGAAAAGAACCCTTACTTTAAATAATATTGTCATTTAATAAAACCTCATTTTTGTGTCATCCCTCAAGTAACTCGTTGTTGCCTCTCTTTAAATAAATCCAATTATTTTATTACCTTATTTTTTCTACTTTCTATAAACCCTTCTTTCCTATTTTCTTTTCCTCCTCTTTTTCTTCCCCCTTTCTTTCCTTCTTCTAGACGACTGGCCGACAGAGGTTGTCAGCCAGGCTACTAGACTTACCCAGTAAATAATTAAGTATTTACTAGGATAGTGTTATGCCTTTATTTCTTATTTTATTAATTATACTTACCTTGTAATTTACTTATAATAATTTAACTAATTAAAATAAGTAAAATCAAGTAATTATTTAAATTTAATGTTTCTTATTTTTTATTCCTTGACAGAATCCTCATGACAGCTGAAAGGTAAACTTAACTATAAAAATACTACACATTAAAATCAAATATTATCAATTTTACTTTGACATTTACAGAAACTTAAAATAACATCAAATAATTTATAAATAAAATTGACATATACAGATAAAGATTGTATATGAGTACATTCTTTATAGAACAACTTCAATTATTGGAAATTTCTATCTGTGAAATTTTTCTTTCTCTCATACTCATGTATAAAGAATGGTGGCTCTGTAGTTCTCTCCTTTTTGCCTATATTACGCCTCTCAATCTGGCTATTTTCTTTCATCCCATTCTTACTTACTCTTACAATTATATTTTCTATACAACAAATCAACCTATTACTACTATTTATTATCTTATTATTTACATCTACATATTTATAAGGTTTGAAAATATTAATAATAAATCTTTTTACCTTTTATTTGAGTAATATCTTATAAAGAAATAAATATGTACACATTTTGAAATCTTGAGTCTTCCTACACCTATCACTGCTGTTGGACCATTGAAACTTCTTCTAGACCAAAAAGTCACCTTCTGAAAGAGGTAGTCACAGTTCTTTCTCTGAGACTTTTTTTTGATCATTTGAGCACACAGTTGCTAATATATATATATATATATATATATATATATAATAATAATAATAAAAATATGATAATAAAAAAAAATTTGAGTATCAAATGGATATGAAATTTCACCAAAATAAAAATTATTAAAAAAATATTAAAAAAAAAAAAAAAAAAAAAAAAGTGGAATTTAGCTAGGGATTCAAAGACAGGGAAAGAGCAAGAAAATAAAATCTTGAATTAAAAAAAGGAGGAAAGTTAGTGAACAGAGAAGAAAAGAAAAATAGAGTGAAAAAAACAATAATAATAATAATAATAATAATAATAATGATGATGGATCAAACACCAAAAAAACAAAAATTAAGTGGAACACTTCTAGTAGGTGCCTATCCATATATTCAGCTTAGATTTAATAGTAAATTTGATTTGATATTGCGTGAGCTTGTGTGCTCATTGTTCAGTGTGCAGTCTTTCCAGAAGAATTACAGCTGAGCTGAAATTGAGTTAGGTGAAAGATAGGGATTGGCACCTGCTATCAGGTGCCCATGTTTTTTTTTCTGGTGAAAGTGACAAAAATAAATGGCCTCCCACTGTACAGTGGGGGGGGACAGATGTTCTGGCCACTTTTTATGCATATTCCTCATTTTTGTAATTTTTCATCTTTATTGTCAACCACCATCATTACTGATGCCACCTCCAAACTTTGTTCCTTGGTTCTTTGTGTCTCACTTTATCATTAAACAAGTTTTTTTATTTTTTTCATTTATTTCTCATTGTTTTTTTCTTTATTATTTACCATAAAAAATCATCCCTTATTTTTTTGCACCTTTTTAAGTGCCTATCATGACATGTCACTCCACAAAGAAGTAACTCACAACTGGTGAGTGTGGACTTATCGCAGGCATGGCAGCCTCAGGCTCCTGAACAGCCCAAGCATCAGCCCATTTTAATGTCCCACCCAACCACTGTGTGTCAAATTATTGCCACATACTGCAGTAAGGGAAGACTAAAAACATTAGAAAAACCTGGCCACCCATATCATGACCAGTCCCAAGAGACATGCATCAAATCATGATTAGCCTCACTAGAAATCATAAAGAAGACCTTGAATGAGATGACTGACAGTCTTACCTTCAAAATTTGATGCCAAACTGTTTGCCTCCATACTCATGACCTTAGTTTTAATAAATGTGTTGTCATCAAAAAAAACCTCACCTCAATCCCTTTCATGAAGAAAGACAACTTCATTTTTCTGGTCAACATGTCACACTTGTCAATTGAAGATTGAAAGATAGTTATATGGACTGATGAATGCAACTTTGAAGTTGGTAAGCTATCAACTCAAGTTTTGGTCTGGGCATCAGAGAAGCGAAAAAATTTCACATGGAACCATCCAACTAACAAACTTTAAAGCCCTTCATAGACAATGTCTACTTTGACTCATTCCTTCCATGGCTTGCCAAAGTTGACCCTTGCAATTGCCTTTTCCTTATAGAAGATAATGTTCCAATGCACACCTCAAAGCTATCTCAAGATTTCTAATCTGTTATAATTCTTTTCAAGATGACCTGGCTAACACAATTGCCTGACCTAAATCCAATTGAAAAATGTTTGGAAAACAATGAAGAGTAATATTTAAAAATACTATCAACTAAAAAAAAAATATCACCGATATACGTCAAGCAATACCAACTATGGTAGCAGTGTCAGCGCTTCTTCTGGAGTGAACTTAGTATTATTAGATTACTTATCTATGGTAGCAGTGTCAGAGCTTCTTCCAGAGTTAACCAGAGTTGTACGTGTTGGCTGCACCATAGTTTATATACTAAATTCTATGTACATATTGCATAATCACTTAAAATAAGTTATCCTATCCATAACACCCCTCCTCTTAGTTATTTCCCCACTACTGTAGATATAAGTGCTATGAAAAAGAAAAAGAAAATAACAAGAAAATAAATTAGAATAATGGACTGGAATTTATTTTTATTTTTTTTTTAATATACACCCAGTAAAGAACGTTTTTCTTTCCACACATTAGGACCTAAGTTTTTTGTCAGCAAATCAGCTATCTGATCTTTTGAAGATACCCATTCAATCAAAATTTCTTTGCGGTTTACTTGCTCATTGACAAAGTAAAAATCTCTGTCTACATGGCAACATTGTTTATCTTATGGATTATCTGTTGCCGCAACAATCACTCCTTTGTTATCACATAGCAATCTAGTCGGTTTGTGGCACAGATCAACCTTGTGTAATAGATTATGCATCCACAGCGCCTGTCTGGTTGCATTAGACATTTCCATGAGTTCTGAATGTAGTGATTCTGTTGCCACTCTAGACTGCCTTTTTGATTTCCATAAGATAAGACATCCATTCACCATCAGAATGTGGCCACCTGTGGCTCTTGAAAACTCACCACCCCACGTTGCATCACAGTATACCTTAGTGGATGGCATTTCACTGCAGGTTGGAAAAAGGTTAAATTTCATATTTTTCGTAAATTTTAGGTATTTTAGGAGGTGATGAAACGCATCCCATTCAGCTTTACCTGGTCTTTATTCATGATGTGCCAGGAAGTTGACAGGATATGCCAAATCAGGCCTAGATCCTGCTACAAGATACGAGAGAGAACCTATGATAGAAAGGAGCTTAATTGGTTCAAATATTGTGTTATTTTTTTGTTGAAGTGAATCCAGAGACAAATTTGCCAGAAGAGGAAAATGTGACATGAGGCCAGTTGGATTGTGCTCCTTAAGAATCTTAGATATCAATGCAGGTTGATGGATGGTTAAAAACCTTTATCACAACATGAAATAGCAAGACCAACTATTGAAGATATGCCATCAGACCATTTAACATTTAATTTGTCTCCCATATATCCTTCTGAAGAGATTTTAAAACTTCATGATTGCTACCTACCACAACTCCATTTTCAACATGAATCCATAAGAGACCTGTAACTCCTTTTTTGCCATAACATAGACACTAGCATCTTGATGACTGGACTTGTAACCTATGGATGAGAGAATACTGCTGAGGTGTTTCCACCAGCACCTTGCTGTTTGCTTAGTGCCATAAAGAGCTTTATTGAGTTTACATACCTAGTTATCGTTCTCTAGTTCTAAACCTTCAGGTGGTCTGATGTAAATCTCTTCATCAATATTTCTGTGAAAATATGCGGCAGTGATGTAAAACGTTTGAACAGGCCAGTTTTATGTTGTGGCTAATGTGAGAATGAGGTGTAACGAGGCAAAAGTTGCAGTGGGCACAAATTTAGCATTGAAATCAACTCCCTCAAGTTGTTTAAAACCTTGTGCAAGGTATCTTGCTTTGTGTTTCTTAACTTCACCAAATTGATCTCTTTTCAAACTAAAAACCCATCTGGCTCCTGTGATTGATTTATTGGGTGTCAAGGGAACAAGGTTCCATACATTCATAGATGACATGTTGGTGAGTTTGTCGTTACAAGCCTTTTTCCACATGGGAGCATCAAGGCTTTTTCATGTCTTGGTTGTACATTCTTGGCAATCTATCTGAGAGATCCAAAGAATTATTCTCAATATATTCAGCTAAATGATCTTGAGCTGATATGGTTTTTTCTGCTGAAAAATTTCCAAAACAAAGTGTATTCATGATAAAAGATAAATCTCCCTTTGAGGCAGTTTGAGTATCACATGATGTTGTGAGGGATTTGTTGTTGGTTTTTCCACTTTCAGGAATGAATTTTGCCATTTCTGATTGAACAAAAGAATTTGTTTCCAGATGCCAGAATATCCACCCCTTACCTCCATCTAGAAAACCAACCACTCTGCAATGCATAGCCCGAGGTTCCATTCTTGTCCTCTTTTCAGTTGGGATGTGAATGTATGCCCATTGACCAAAAATCCTGATAGGTGCCAAATCAGCTATTCTATTATAGATAGTCTGAAAAAGAGTACTGTCAGTGATTCATACATTAGGTAGTCTATCAAGTATGTATGAAGCCCAGCAATAAGCTAAGGTCCAGAAAGTTGGAGGCAATTTAAATGCTAATAAAATTGTCCTTGCTATCTCACCAATGGTTTCATTAAACCTCTCTGCCATACCATTTTGTTCACGGTGGTAAGGCATCAAATGTTCATGTAAGATGCCATTGGCGGACAAGAATTCAGAAAATTGCTTGTTCATATATTCCTTTCTGTTGTCTGTTTTCAGTATTTTTAAATGGCAATTTGTGATATTTTCCATATGGTTTTTTTAAATTAATGAAAGCATCAAGGACATCTGACTTTTTCTTTAAGATAAATACCTCACCATATGTTGAAAAAGCTTCTCTAAAAGTAGCTACATATATTTCACCATTGGTTGTGAAATCTACCATGGGCCCAACTAAATCCAACACAATGAGATCCTTCATACCGTTACTTTGTTTTGCAGTGATACATGTGTTATGATGTTTACTCTTTGAAGCTGCACAAATATCGCAAGGTAGCCTAATAGACCAGACGTAGGAGTGTGCACCATGAAAAAGACCAAGTTTTGCAATTCTTTGCAAAACCCTTGTGCTTGTATTACCTAAACGCCTATTCCAATCCATAATTGAGTTTGGCAATGCTGTGGGATAAGGAATTGGTGAGTTAGGTATAGGAACCAATGGGGCGGGTAAGGAAGCAGATGAAAAAAGAGTTAAAATAATTGATTTCAAAGGAGTCAAATTCTAGTGTACATGGATATACTAGATCTATAGTCCATTTGCGATAAGAAGTAGACAACAGAGCTATGAATAAAATTTTTGAATTATGTTAAAACTACAAAATCATGACTGTCATTTAAAGTAAGAGTAAAATCATGTTGGAGAAGATCAAAAGGAGAGATAGGTGTGGAATTTGCTTTATCACAAAAGAAAACATGTTTAATTGTTATCAGTTCTTCTTGGCACCCTTTGATTAGAATATTGCCATATCCCGTGATAAAAGCAGCAGTGAGGTCAGTAGCTGTCTTTACTGAGATTGGTGTCTGTTACTTTTGAAAGTTAGAGAGGAGACGTACTTCTCCTGTAACATTATGAGTTTCTCCTGTGTCAAAAATCCCTTTTCCTCCTTCTGCATCCAAAATTTGCAGCCATTCATCACTACCAAGGTCAAGCTCGTTCAAGGAAGTAGTTAAAACATTGAGCGCAGATGAGTTGATTTCATTTAAACAAACTTTTGAGGAAGATTTTTTTCCTTTTTGGTCTGGAATAGCTCTGCAAATGTTGTTTAAGACATTTTTTGACTGCTGGAGTTTTGCTTCTCTCCTGGACCACACTTTGCAATTGAAGGCTGAACCATCACCATTATAAGGACATGTTTTTCCAAAAATGCTCTGTGGATCTGCACAGCCTAGAGGAATAGTCAGGGGGATTGCTTCCAGGCCTATAAATTTCCATTTTCCCCTTCTTGAAAGCCAGTGCAGAGACATCATCATCATTAATTGTGCTTTCCATTGCAGTGAAGACTAGTTTTGATGGAAGCATAGAATTCTTAACAGTATTTTGTAGGGCAGTGATCATGTAATCAAAAAATTGGTTGCTTTACATCTTTTTGTAATTTAAAATGCCTATTAAGTTCTGTGGAAATATTGGAGGAGGATGGTGGTAAGAGTTGTTGCAAAAGCATTGCTCCTAGTTCATTGTAACCTAGGACAAAACCTGAATGCTGCAACACATCAAGAATTTTTTTTATGGAATCAGCATGCAATAAAGCATCTGTGAATGGTGAATTCCTAATATTAAATAATTCATTAAACAAAGAGATATGGGCGGTATGTGCTGATGTCTCAAATTTCAATGATAAAACTTGATATGCATAATAGCATGTTGTGCCAATGTCAATAAATGCTTGCAATTTTTCTTTGATAGTGAAGTAAACAATATGCCAGCAAAGTTCATCTTCAAAAATGGATGTTGGATTGGATACAGCATCAGTATTGGTGGTATATTTAGTGGATTGTACTTTGTGTTGCATGAACAAGGATATGCTCTTGTACCAAGTTTGCCAGTTTGATCTGTCCACTTTTAATTTGGGTGTATGTTTGACCTGAGCAAGGATATCATCTATAACAACCCCTCAATCCTTTCCTTTGTATTTGGTAAGAGGGTTTGCCGCTTCTGGGTGCATTTTTGGCATGTTTGAATGATAAGGAAGAAAAGTAGGGGCGCAAGAGGTTTGAGTATGTTTGATTGGGAT